>OX388323.1:23046789-23402974 GCA_947579605.1 Athripsodes cinereus | reverse complement strand
TTTTTAAACACAATTTCATCACCCGCTTTTCATTAATTTTAATATATTATAATACCTTCCGATCGCATCATCTGAATTATCATTTCAAAAACTTTTCTTTTGAATATTTTAATAAACATTAAGATTCTGAAATGTTTCAAAATAAATTATTCTGAATCCATCCAATTCTCGAGTGAATGTCTCGAAAAATAATATGTATTTGAAGAAAACAAATTGCAATTTAAAGCGGCCTTTTCAAATTCAATGTACATAAATATAACAGATAAAAAATTTGAGAAATGTTTTTTTAATGCCAAATTGAACGCATTCCCTAAGGAATTATTGATTTAATTGTTAATAAAAAATGTCTTTCAAAAAACAATTTTAGATTATCTTTTTTTTTATTTATTTATTTATATCACTTAGGTAATACAACATTAAGGCCCCCGTTTAGCAAAAACGGTAAAATTTTCTATTTTCAACAAATTTGATAGAAAAACTTTTTTTAATATACAAAAAATAAAGTTCATGTGGTGATTTTTGGTTTCAAAATATGAGAAATTTATCAAAAAAAAAAAAAATTTAAATCGGTCAATATCCATGAAAAAAACAAAAAAAAAAGTTTTTTTTTTTGTTCTATAATTGTAATCACTATCTAAGTATTCTCAATATTAAAATAAATATATGGAAATTTGTAGGATTCTCGTGCATTGATGTACCAAACATACCCCCGAATTTGATTTTTAGAAATATGTTTTTTTATAAACGAATACTATGAAGCTAGAATAGAGTTTTTTTTTTAAATAAAGTTTGATATTGGTAATTAATATTTGTTCTCATATTTTATCAAATCAAAATGTTCGTAGGGTCAACAAGTTTTGAGAGTTTGTGTACCAAACTTGTTGAAAATAGAATGTTTTATCGTTTTCGCTAAAGGGCCCCCTTAAATACAATTATAAAGTCGAGCCAAATCTCCATTACAAGATTTGTCGGTGCGTTCATTTTCATAATAACAATATATAAATAATTTAAACCTAACCAAAAGCAGCAAACATACACTTAATAACTATAGTATTTACACAATTTCAATTATATACAAATCCACATCTCAGGAGCCATTCCTTGACAAGTCTTTTTGTTGTAATCTTACAACCACATTTCTTAATAGATGTCGGCATCATAGCACTCCGATGGATAGTCGCGTCACAAAAAAATCATGTGCATTACTTTCATAATGGACTTACATTCTTCCCACTCAGACGATCACCCACATTAATTTCTTTCAATGGACGAATACAATGATCACTTGCAATTATTCATATAATTATGTTTCTTTCTTTCTTTTCTTACCTATATACTTTATTTTTAATAATTTTACCATATGTCTAGTAGGGTAGGCATAGAGAATTAAAATACTTGTTAATCAGTCTTCTAATTACATGAAATAAATGAGCTCTCTGCTTAAGTTGTTTTATTTTTGTTTGTTTATTAACTCCTTACAGGTACCTGCACAAAAATAGGTATTAAAATGGGTGTTCTAACAATTTTTACATATTGTTAGTCATCAACTCTATACTGTTGGACATAACATATACTGTTGGACATAAAATGGGTGTTCATTCTTACAATACTTACATATTGTTAGTCATCAATTTTATACTGTTGGTAAGAAAAAAATATACTTAATGCAAATGAAATGTTATTCAGTAAAATATTAGGAAATCCATTAATCCGAATTTTTAAATGAATTTTACGAGTTTTTAAAAGAAAATGGCATTGTGATAAATTCAATCCGTTTGGTAAATTAATTCGATTATTCTCACAAAATATTGAATCTTATTCTCCAAACATACATAAGATTTAATAATGTGAGCAGCCTATGTCAAAATGGCACTTACTAGATATTATGTCGACGGTTTAAAGCACAAAAGACACATGTCCACTATTTAGGTAAAATTAGTTGAAATAAATGTACAAGATCGGTTGCAACGTTTTCTATGTCATGAGTACATAATTACCAATAATACCTATTTATATAATTATCGAAATATTAAAAATAAAAAACAAATGTCGCACGTCCATTAATTTAAGGTGACCAACTATTTTTTGTTCAAAAAGAGTATGTACATTTTGCAAGTATTTCATAGGTGAAAAAAATGAAGAAAAAACGATAAAAACTTTATTTTCTTTTAAAAACATATTTTTCTTCGGAGTAGATTTTTTTTCCTCACTGAGGATGTTCATAACATAACATACATAACGTGCATAGACAGTTCACACAGATCGAGCTAGTCCCAAACTAAGATGTGAATCTTGTAATTTGGGTACTAACACGACGATACACATATGTATATACAATGCACTTAACACATATACATGTAACACGCAAACCCAGAACAATTTGAAAAAAGTCATTCTTCACTTTGCCCTGGCCGGGAATTGAACCCGAGACCTTGTGACTCAAAGGCAAGAGCGTTACCTCTGCGCCACACTGGTTGACAATAATGTTCGTCTAATAATGTAGCCACATCCGAACAACTTTCATTTTGCATATTAAATTTGACTGTTAAGACGGCAGATAATGTTTTTACAGAAAGTTGCGACTTCTCACTGCTCCAATAATAATTCCCTATTGAAATACCCTTTCAACCGCAGCATTATTAAATTATACAAATGATTACTTTCAGAGTACGGTTTGCGAAAAAAAGAGTACAAAACTCAGTAAATGAGTATAGTTGGTCACCTTAATAAATTAAACAAATGAAATAAATTTCGGATCACACGTCCATAAATGTTTTCTTTTGTCACAGATGTAACACGTCACATTAGATATTTGAGAAAAATTGATTGAGAATCTAAAAACTTGAAAGCCTGTTTTCTTAAAACTGTCAAATGTGGACATGTGTCTTCTGTGCTTTAAACCATCGATGTAGAGTATTGTGAATAACACTCAATCTATCTATATCATCACGGCATATCTCACAAATGGAGTTGCTAAAAGACTAACTGCAGGTTATAAACGCGCAAGTAGTCAAAATCTTCTTTTAAAAATGATAAAATGCATAGCTCTTTGTTTCTACCATTGCGCATCCAGCTTTTCGCTTGTGGTGGCTAGCAAATTATAATAAATTTTGAAATGATAGTGAATAAGAAAGAGGCACTGCTTTTTGTGTGGAAAATCACCCGCAGCAAGATATAAAGTTAACTAGTAAAAAAATATTCCGAAAATAAAAATATGCTCGTTTGAAAATCTTGACATAACTGCAAAACGGTTTTTTTTTTCATTTTTTGGTTATGTTGAAATAGACAGAGTCCATACTGCAAATGTGAACATACATATATCTTCTTCCCCTTGTCTCAGTTAGTTCAGGGGACCATTGCGCCTAGGTACCTCCTCCAGAGATCCTTGTCCACTGCTGCTTCCAGGACCTCTGGCCACTCCAAACCAAGCCTTTCAACACACAAGTTTAACACCTGCCCTTGCTAGCTTCTTCTAGGGTGGCCCACCGGCCTTCTGCCCTCTCCCACAGCCTCCAAAGATCTAAGTAGGGTCTGAGTACTCGTACATGCACTATTTCAAATGTTCTCTGTTTTGCGTTGATACGATGACCAAGGCGTAAAAAAATTTCAAAATGAGTAGATATTTTGATAGCACTTACTTATTAGTCAGCCATCTCTCCAATGCTGGATATAGGCCACTTCCAAACTATTCCAATCGTCGCGGTTCTGTGCCCTCTGTATTCATTTCCTTCCCGCGATTGGAGGATACATGTTTCGTAGACTTTTTTCTTTAGGTTTCTTGGGATATCTTTACTGGTAGTACAGAAAAAAATTAAAACATACATTTTTTTTATTTTACAGGTTGGGTGGCTGAAAGCTGAGGACCAGACGATCCTGACTCTGCACAACAAGGTAGTAACTCACAACTCCAGGATCTCTGTGACTCATGACAATCTCAGGACTTGGCATTTGAGGATCAGACAACTACGCTTGTCAGACCGTGGTTGTTACATGTGCCAGATCAATACCAATCTTATGAAGAAACAACTCGGATGCATTGACATTCACGGTATGTGAAATTAAATTTTTTTATTTCACTTATTATTTTTTAAATCAAGCAGTATTCTTTGAAAACCACGTTTATTAAAATAATATAATTTTAATAATATAAGATATAAAAAATCTTCAACAATGTACAAATATTCATGTGTAATTAATATTGTAAGGAGGTTTTGTCGGAAGAAATATGTAAGGTGTGAGATTTGTGATGTGTATGGTTGAGGGATATGTTGTTTTTTTAATTTTTTTATGGAGTAATGGTTTCTTTATTTATTATTTCATGTATGGGAAGTTTACATGCAGTATTTGCTTACTATAATATGATTGTGTATATGTAGGAGATGAATGCTTTTTTTATGACTGTGTTTTTTTGTGTATATGATTGAAATGTTTGTGAGATGTTTGCCCTAGTAGAGGATCTACCTAGTTGGGCAGCATCAATTTAGTGTACATGTAAATTGTAATTAAGAAATAAATAAAAGTCTATAAAAAAGTCTATAACCATGTACATTCATTCACTTCAACCATATACATTCATTTCAGCATGGAAATAATTTCCTGATGTTTTTTGTTTTTTATTTGATCTATGATGATTGATGATGGAATTTGTATTGAATACTATAATCTATTGTATGATCCTCTCTTCTGTAAATTGACAAGTCCAAGTACCAAAAACTTTGGTCTAAGGACGATAAACAACAATAAACAATAAAAAAACAATAAGTCTTTAGATCGTTGAGGACTCTCAAATAAACAGAAGATTTTACAAGATGATTGTGGATGACATAGGAATTACCATTACTGAAACATCCGCGGGTAGGGGAGGTATAAACTTTAATGACCACTCTGATTTTTTATGTAAGCATTGTGTATCTATATATAAACTGCGTCTCTTTACTCATTACATTGGCTGAGTATTAGATACGGAAATAAATAAAACATTGAGAACAATTCAAATTCAAATTCGTTTATTTCCTCAAATAAGTATATACAATCGAATACAGATTAAATTTCCATAATATGCCAATGAAACTAATTCCATGTTATTTTACAATTAACCATTGTATGAGGTCACATACATATGTAAATTTAACACATCCTTATATGGTAGTTTCATGTGTTAGAAAAAAACTTATTCCACTTTGCCACCTCACTAGGCTTAAGCCTGTGTCGAGGCTGACAGTAAAATCAGTAATATATGTGCAAGAAACAAATTTAGACATCACTTTGCCACCTCACTAGGCTTAAGCCTGTGTCGAGGCTGACAGTAAAATCAGTAATATATGTGCAAGAAACAAATTTAGACATCACTTTGCCACCTCACTAGGCTTAAGCCTGTGTCGAGGCTGACAGTAAAATCAGTAATATATGTGCAAGAAACAAATTTAGACATCATAATATATAGACATATCAGATCTAAGCAAATAGATAAAAATATTAGATAATTATCTCACTTATACTTATTTTACCTTTGTGACTATATATATGAATCCTCTATTTACAATGAATGACTTTATTAAATACTTTTGATTGACTAATAATCTTTATCTCACTGACACTTATTTTACCTATAAGACTTTATATTTTTAAATTCTCTATTTACAATGACTCATTTGAATATTTTTGATTGACATAATTATAATTATCTCATCTTACACTTATTTTACCTGTATGACTATATATTTATAAATCCTCTATTTACAATGACATATTTGAATATTTTTGATTGACTTATAATTAATTTCACTTACACTTGTTTTACCTGTAATACTGTTCTTGATATAACAATTTTATTGTGTAGTATTTTGTTGTTTTTTGTTTTTAATATGATTGTTAACATGTCAAAGGCTAACGCCGTAAATATATGAAATAAATAAATAAATAAATAATGAACAGATTAGATACAACACACCAATAGACTATATAGATCAGAAAACTTTTGTGTATAGATCAGTAGCAATATTATAGAGATGAATAAAAACTTGTTAGATGATAGATAATAGATTGGTGCAGGAAATTAAATCGATAATGAAGAAAATAATCAAGAACAAATATCAATAAAACGTGCCAATATCAATATTAATTACCGGATGTGTTAAGCCTACCCTTTTGCCATGGCTCCCAGTGCTCTCAAATATTGGTACTCCTGACCTGCGAAGAATCGATGCCACCACAAGAGAACTCGACAAGACCAAGAGAAACCTCATGATCCCTGCTTTTCGGGACGTTTTCCGATCTCCAGAACAGTGACTTAAGTCCAGAAAATAATAATAATAATAAAAAACTTTATTGCACAAAAAAACAACAAATGAAAAAATTCAATTTAACTATACAAAAAAAATTGTGCAATGGGCGAGTTTATCGCAGAATATTACCTATTTGGGCAAAAAAACTGGAGGATTTCAATTTGACTAGGACTTGGAAAGAAAGATAGAACAACGTAAAAAATCATTGAAGACCCTACTGCCAGGTCCCAAGCTACAATCTCCCTCGAAAAGTCTATATCCAACAGTACAGAACTCGCACGGGTCAAAGCTGCAACTGCCTAATGTGGAAATGCGACTGTGGTGCTCAGTCCAAAACAATCCAACATCTGGTGGGGAAGTGTCCTGGAAGAAAGTACTTGGGAGACTGGATTGGCATTCATAAGTCAACCCAGAGACGATGCTGTGATTTTCTGGACGGGAATCAAGGATTTGGCTTGGAATGATTATTAATACAAGCCAAAGACATACGAATAGTAAAGTAGGTACTCGTATGCATTGGCTGAAATCTGTAATGATGTGTAAAGTTAGTGTAAAGAAAATAATAGTAGAAAATATTATCGTCATGGTATATCATTATTGCGTGAGAATGTGGTCAGTTCCCTACCTTTCTGCTTACCACGTTGTATCCATAATGAGATTACACGAGTAGATATTATTATTATTATTATATTAGATACCCATTGATGAAGGAATCGAGCAACCTCACCCATCTGGTAAACAATTGTTTATATATTTTGTACCTATACTCCTGTTATTTAAGATCGGTTGCTTATTGGAAAAATGGACAGAGTGCTTGGAATTGGAAAATATGCACTTAATACTTTTTTATCCCTCAGTGAACGAGCTCTGCCTTATTTTAAAACATTGATAATATTCTAGATATCATAATTTGCGCCGTTTTCTGATAAATTGCCCAGGGCGCATATTTTTTTATCATATTTATTGCATGTTTCGTCCATAATTCCAATTTATGGCAATTCCTACACATAACACCAATTTATGGCAATTCCTACACACAACACCAATTTATGGCAATTCCTACACATAATACCAATTTATGGCAATTCCTACACAAAACACCAATTTATGGCAATTCCTACACATAACACCAATTTATGGCAATTCCTACACACAACACCAATTTATGGCAATTCCTACACATAATACCAATTTATGGCAATTCCTACACAAAACACCAATTTATGGCAATTCCTACACATAACACCAATTTGTGGCAATTCCTACACATAACACCAATTAATAGCAATTCCTACACAAAACACCAATTTATGGCAATTCCTACACATAACACCGATTTATGGCAATTCCTACACATTATACCAATTTATGGCAATTCCTACACATAACACCGATTTATGGCAATTCCTACACATAATACCAATTTATGGCAATTCCTACACAAGTACACATAATACCAATTTATGGCAATTCCTACACATAACACCAATTTCGCTACGTTTCAGTCCATTTAATGGGGCCATCTTCAGGGATTTCTATATTTTCTTTCCTCTTACAAACGAAAGCCCAGACGATCACAATATTATAAGAATAACAGCAAAACGATTACAACAAAAAATTGGGCACTGTCAATTTTCTCTTCCATCGATTGAAGAATCGGTAGGCAGTTTATATCTACTGTAGTGTTTTCAATTAGCCCCCTGCTCTGATTTGATTTATTTCTATATGATGCAATATAAAAGCCCCAAACAAAAGCTCGGTGGGTGAAAAGGTTTAGTAATTACGCCTTTGCCTCTTAACACAAATAATAAGTTTCTGTTATTCTAATAACGAAGTACTAACCAGTGATGGGAACAAACTTTTTTATATGTAAATTTTTCAGTCGTGTTTACATAAACAATGTAAATCTTTCCTACATTACATACTACAACTACTAAGCCATCACGATATATCCCACAAGTGGAGTAACCAGCAGATCAGTTGCATGCAATAAACATGCAAGTCTTTCCTATAATATAACTTTTTTGTAATCGCCTGATGATGGAGACGAAAGTCTCCTTATGGGAATGGCTGGTTGACCAATTTTTGCCGGGTGCTTCACGGAACAAGTAGGTAATAGTATAATTGACCTTAACTCGTTGCCGAATGCTCCATAAAGATATTGTGTTATTTTGATTTTATATCTGAGATGACTTTATAGTGTATAGTCATATCCTTCCTCGCCAGACACACTTTCTCACATCCACCACAAAGGTGTTCCACGCTTACAATGTGCCTACAACGACTGGCATTATGGGGTGTACAATTATTGAAACTTTACACCCCATTATTGCAGGCACACGATGCATGGTCCTGGCTGGGACATGTTTGAGAATGCCCAATGGTAGTTGGCCAAAAAGAGCACTGTTCTTCCGTCCGCAAGGGTTCCGTCGGCCCGGGCGTCCCTCTTTCACAATACACCGTTCCTATGACAACGATATCAGAGCGCAGGGAATGTCGTGGAAGGAGGTGACGCAATTGACTCAGAGACGCTCTGAATGGAGAAGGCTGGTTTCTGCCCTGTGCTCCCGAGAGGAACGTTGAGGGCGATGATGATGATGATGATGACTGTGCTTTTTTGCATGTAACGGAAGCACACCATTGTTTACCTAATACGTGCTACGTTTTAATTAAACGTAAATAATGTATAAACAAATAATAACAAACATTTGTTTATAAGCGAAACATTAATTTTCTTACAATTGAGATGACGCTTAGACCTTAAGTTCACATAAGGTTATCGATTCTTTTGAGTTCATAGAATGTTATCCTACTCTTTTTTGTAAGTTTTTTAGCATCTTGTGAAAAGGAAATAAGTGTTGGATGATTTATTTAACATAATATTATAATCGTTTATTGTTTTTATTTTTAAGAATAGGTAGGCAATTTTTTTTTTTTTTTGGTTACCCCACTTTTAGGATAAGCCGTGATGGTGTAGTAGTAAATCAATAGCTTACAACTATGTACCTTTTAAAATTGAATAAAAAATTATGAAATAACAAATTATTCTCTAAAACATAATGATGACTCGAAGTGAATTACTTTTTACTGTCAAATTTGCGTTTGTTATAGACAAGAAATACATCGGTTTCAAATGTTAGGTAGAATTATCTATTTGTGGTGTAAAAATAAAAATATATCAAGTCACATAAAGAATCAAGGGTCTCTAATTTCCCCTACATTTATCAATCAGTTAGATTATTTTTAATCAATGTACCTACAGTAAAGAATGAAAAAATAAATAAATAAATAAATAAATAAGTGTATAATGCAAAACTGTTTTTGAATACGAGTTTATAATTATCGTGTGACAATACTGCAACTAGAATTGAAATTCTTAGGTGTATTTTTGTATTCAAGAGCTAGCATAGCTTTATTTTATTTTTAACTTGTTATTGTTTGTTTTATTATTTTTTTTATTTTAACAGATACAACAGCTTTAACAATGAACAATACAATAATAAACATTTAATAATTTACATCGCCATCTAATGTATCTTAACTATGGACAATTTAATACAAAGCACAATATATAAAAAACAATTATAGAAAGAAGAAGAGAAAGGAAGAAAGGAAGAGAGAAGGGAATACAACCTAATTCAATGTTCAATTGTGTAAACTTACTACATAGATAGATACCTATACATACAATGTACTGAATTGTTATTTTTATGTATCGATGCTGCATGTGATCTGCTTTATTGGACCAATACCTGGGCTGCTTCTCCATGATCCCCGCTGCCTTATAGCTCTCTTCGGGGTTTTTACTGGATCTTATCAACAGTTTAAGCCTTTAGTCTCTGTGAATGTTTTGGGTGACTCATGTGTCATTTATGCCTGTAAATTATCACAGATTTACTTGAGACTGCTTAATTCTGTTGTGTCTTCATACGTATGTAGGTACAGTCATTTATGTGTTGGGCCTGAAGGCGTATGTTTGTTGATAAATAATTAAATAGACATCTCATAATCAATAGTTTTCAGATAATGGATTAATCATGACATTACACTCAGAAGGATAGTAATTAATATTAGATATATTATTGAAACAATTTGATTAGTTGTTACAAGGGAGCCTATAAATTCATAATATTATTACTAGAAATCACTCAAACATTAAAAAAAAACAAGGGGAACACACGAGTTAAACCTACCAAAACTCGAAATGTCTTTTTATATTTATTTATACACACATCCACGGCATGAACCTTTTACATGTTATATTACACATAAAAACAAATCATTATTCTCATTCACAACACAATTGGAGCAAGACGAGAACAACAATTGGCGAAGAACAAAATAGGTATAATTGGGAATCAAATTATAACAATTATAAAATTAGTCAAATCAAATCATTTAGAAAATTAGTCATGAAAAATTCAAACATTGGAGTAGGAGTATAAATGTCAATAAAATGTTCGGTCATATGTTGAAGTCATCATCATTATCATCATCGCCCTCAACGCTCCTCTCGGGAGCACAGGGCGGAAACCAGCCTCCTCCATTCAGAGCGTCTCTGCGCCATTTGCGTCACCTCTCCACGACATTCCTTGCGCTCTGTTGTCGTTGTTATTGGAACTGATCACATCATATGCATTTTATAAAAAAATATAGATGTATAGTATTCGTATACCTACTTTATTTAAATGAAAATATTTAAAGATTTCCCCCGTTCTTCACGGAAATTTAACACCATTCATTAATTATTACAAAGGTGAGATCAGATGGCAAATTTAATTACCAAGTCTTCTCTCAGCCTGTCATGGGATTATTATTAATTTGATCACGTTTTGTCGTTTCGTTCTATCACATCTCTAACCTTTCATCTCCCAAAAGGGAATTTAAAATCCCTCCATCAACACACCTGTTTTCTGTATGATATATTATTATTATTATTATTTGTTCTTAACATACAATATTTCACACTCGCTTCAACTTTGTCACTGTTGACATTTTATATATACTTAAATATATTTTACAGACAAATACTAAAAAACAAATAATAATATTTGTTTATAGTATTTGTTTTTGTTTAAAAACACAGTTAATTTTTCACTTTAATTTAGAGTTCTCTTGAAAATATCAATCTATATAATATTGAGGAAAGTACTCGAGATTTACTAATAAACTAAAGTGAAAAATTAACTGTATTTTTTAATAAAAATTAATACTATCATCAGTATGAATTTTTACTCTGTGAACGACCAGAATTGAAAATTGAGAGGGAGCAAATATTAAGTATTGGTCTATATGGCATTCCATTCTCTCTGCTTACCCCACTTGAAACACGGTATAAGGGTAAAGATTGCTCTTTCCCTCTCTAGATACCGGTCCACTCTCGAATATTTCTTAGCCAGCTTAGGACATCTGCCGCCTTCCCATACCGTGACAACCCTCAATTTTTCCCTCCAAGATGAGTTGAAGCTAACCATATTTCTCATTTCGAAGTACGTGTCCCAGATATCATTATCCTCATCTTTATATTGGATAACATCTCTCTATCTGTTCTGGCCCTCCGCAACACCTCATTATTGGTGACAAAATCAGTTCATGGGATGGGCAACATTTTGCGAGAAGCCACATCTATTGTTTTTGTACTAACTCGTACTCATTCGTGGGAGACGCCATGATGATGATAAACAACGGATAGATATATTGAATATTATCTTATAAGCTAATAGAATATTAAAAAATCTTTAAATAATCTAGCCACTTCTTTATGAACGGATTTAGTGACCCTGATGTATTTAACTATTAGGCATTATTGAGCTGACCACATCCCTTTATTTTTTTAACATTAAGGCAAAAAATCATCCCCTGAATATAATTCTGAAAAGAAAATTCTTATGTTGTATAGCGATCATATCGAGATAATAATATTATTATAAAACAGAATACATTAATGCAGAACATAAAATATTTTATACTAGGGTAGTTTTGCTCACCTTCGCTCAGGAAATAAACATCATCACCGGTGTGGCTTAGAGGTAGCTCTCTTGCGTTTGGGTCACGAGAAACCCCTTGGTTGATTTCCAGCCAGGCCAAAATGAAGAATGACCTTTTTCAAAGATTCCCACGATGGCAGTTTTTGCAGGTTGGCCCTTTAGGCCTGCCCAATGGCCCGCCCGTGAGGACAAATTTGATTTAATTATGCGGATAAAAAAGGAGGAGCACAACTCCTGAGATATCCGGGTGAAGGTGGGTCTCTCTTCAATGTCCTGGGTTTGGGTGTTACATTTATGTGTTTAGTGCATTGTGTATATGTGTATCGTCGTGTTAGTATCCGTAATACAAGATTCATCTTAGTTCGGGACTAGCTCGATCTGTGTGAATTATCTATGCGTGTTATGTTATGCTACGTTTTGTTATATCATGTTATGTTAAGTTCTTTCCTAAGGAATGGTAAAAATTTGAAAAAATGTTTTAAAACTGGCAACAACATAATTCAAACACTTTTGACAGTTTTATAACTGTTCACAAATCAAATGACACTAACATCTCTGCCAATAAATTAGGTAATTATTTACAATGATTTTAATAGCCTAAAGCCTGCCCAGAGACTGAGACCTCGTATGGTGTGCATTATTTTACCAATGTCTTTCCTTGGTTATGGAATTCATTGCGGACATATCGTGACATGATCACAAATCGTCCCTCTTCTGACTAACAGTCGTATCTGCCTAAATCTAAGTTGTTCAGGAGAGCGTTTTTTGTGTTTTGTCGTGCATATTTTCGTCTCTCCTAGTTATACAATACAATATAAATATATATTTCATTATTTTATTTGTACCTATTCTTATATAGGTATCTCAGAATCATTTTTGTGATGAAATTTTGAGGAATTAGTAGATACAACACATTTTGTTTAGAATAATTTGTAAATACGACAACAAATCAGAAAGCTTTTTCAGGATAGCGGTAACAGTTACAGGTGTGATCTTCAGTGAGAACATGCAGGGCACATATAAATAGACATTGGTGATCATAACTCGATTTCGCGAAAAATGTCAGATGCGACAGTTAGTCAGAAGAGGGACGAAATGTGTACTTATATGTACCCTGCATGTTCTCACTGAAGATCACACCAGTAACTGTTACCGTTATCCTGGAACAGCTTTCTGATTTTTTGTCATATTTACGAATTACTCTAAATAAATTGTGTTGTCGTATCTACAAATTCCTCAAAATTTCATCACAAAAATGCTTCTGAGATATATAAGAATAGGTACAAATAAAATAATATAATATATTTACAATGTGTCATATAACAAGGAGAAACGAAAATATGCACGACGAAACACTAAAAACGCTCTTCTGAACAAATTACATTTTCGCAGATACGACTGTTAGTCGGAAGAGGGACGATATATTTGTACATATATACGAACTGGCTAAAATATTTATGTGTATATTGTACATATATTGTTATAATGTATTGTTCATTTTATAATGAAAAGATAATATTTATATTTCCATATATAATTTGTTTTTACAGGATCCTCATGACAAATATACCCACATAAATGTATTGTTTGTGTAATCACAAGTTCAAACAACCTTTGTTGACGCAAATGAAATAAGAGGTTATTAGGGCAGGAAGGGTTAAGCAGATTCAATGTAAATCAGAAGCGGGTCTGCGTATATTAAATACATGCTTTCAAAGAAAAAATATTATCGCACATTGAAAACAAAAGTGAATAATCCGTAAAAAAGCTCGGGATTAAAGTAGGTAGGTGCCTACCTAATAAATAAATAAGCGAAGCTTTATTGTGAGAAAAATAAAATATTCTTAATAAAATGTTCAATGATATTTTTATGAACTTACATACTACTACTATACTACTATACCATCACGGCATATCCCACAAGTGGGGTAGCCAGCAGATCAGTTGCATGTAAGAAACATGCAAACTTTAAACAACATGCAAACATGAACTTACATATTTAATAAAAATAAATTTTATCAATGTTACTACTAATTTATACACAGAAGTGTAACGACAGATGTTGTCAGTAGGGTGAAGTCGCTATATTTATTAATAACAATACATACAATTTTATAGAAAAATACTATGCTATACCCTCACGCCGTGTCCCAAGTGGGGAAGGCAGAGAGAACGGAACTCCAAATAAATAGAAAATATATTAAAACAAAATAAGACGATCGGTGTGGCGTGGAGTCTAACGCTCTTCCCTTTGAGTCACGAGGTTCCGAGTTCGATTCCCGACCAGGGTAAAATGAAGAATCACCTTTTTCAAATTGTCCTGGGTCTAGGTGTTACAATCATATAAATGTGTTCTGCGCATTGTGTTATGTGAATCGTCGTGTTAGTACCCATAATACAAGATTCAAATCTTACTTTGGGACTAGCTCGGTCTGTGTAAATTTTCTATACATGTTACGTTATATAAATATAGGCACCCAAATGGATTGCTTAATGCTGTGTAAATTATCTTCTTCCTCTTCAAGCGCCCTGTCGGCCACCCTCAAAGTTGGCGATCACTTCGGCGAACCTTTCCCTGTCCTGCATTGCTCGAAACAGCTCCTCCACACTTCAGCTGCCGGTCCACTCCCTTATGTTTCGTAGCCAGAGCATCTGTCCCCCGCCCACTGACGTGGTAGGATCGGAGATGCCAACACTGGCATAGTGGTATTAGACTACAGAGAGTTCAAATATTAATAAATTGTCACCTAAACAGACAAATAGGAGTCCTTGGACTCCTGAAATATCCGAAAAATAAAGCTATTTCAACATCTGTCTCCTACCGGGTCCTCGGCGTCCTTCAATTTCAGTTGGAGAATGTGATATTTTTCCGCACGTAGAACATGACCCAGATTGTAAATTATCTAGATTATTGTTTATATTTATTTATAGTTAATTGGTAAAAATAAAAGATTTTATCAAGTATTTTTACTAGGATGTCTGATGGAACGGAAACTCTTGAAGTCCCTTGGAAGTAATAATAATAATAAATTTTATTGTTAATCTTATATTGTGTTCAAAATGTAGAATCTAATATTGTTTTGTTAAATAAATGAGATATGAGATAATAATAAACTTTATTGTGCTTAAAAAACATACATATAAACAGATTATAAATACCAATAATTATCATGCACAATGGGCGAGTTTATCGCGTGTAAGCGATATCTTCCAACTAACCCAAAAATCATAAAAAAAGAAAATAATATATACATACATAAAAAGTTAAATAAAAATACATACAAGCAGGCAAACACCTGCGCGCACAATGAGGGAAAGTCCGGATATCGAGGGAAGGGAAGAGAAGGAATGCTCGCCGTGTATATATACTACACGTGAAGAAAACGTTTCCTCAGGGTTTACAAAGTGAAAGTATTAAAATTTTGAAGACTAGCGACCACCGAGCTGCTTTCTAAACAATTGATATGTGGGACAGGTACGGATACTAGGCGGAAATTGATTCCATAACCTAGCACCGAGAACTGTGAAGGAATCTGTATAGAAACCAGAATGGTGTGAAGGAATTGCCAGTAGATTGTTATTGGCTGATCGAAGAGGGAGTCCATGTGAATGCAGAAAATGAAACCTTTCTTTTAGGTAAGGCGGGGTGTTGGGATCAAAAAGTATTTTGTATAGAAGACAAAGAGTGTGGAAGTCTCTGCGTTGGGAAACGGTCTTCCAACCGAGTCGAAGACGGTACTCAGAAAGTACTATTAGAAATAAATTGATTTGATGTTTTAATTTGACTTCCATCAACTACCGTGTGTCGAAAAAATTGACTACATTATTTTATTTCAAGAATTGAATTTGTTTATCATTAATTAATATTATCTATGTTCTCCGATAAATATTAATTATTGATTATATTCATACAATATTATTAAACCACCCTCTGTGCCCTTTGGTAAACAAATATTTACATAAGTACCTACAAGAAGATTTCTGAGTAAAGGATCATACTGTTTGACGTAGATTTATAGTTTTATATAAATTATATTTACGTTAACTAACATGGATATTCGTGTTATCCGGTTTGGGTTTTCTATCCACCCGGATAGCGTTATTAGCTCAAAAATTATTTTATTTCACAAACGGCATACAACCCTATAGGTACTATACTAAACTTTACTATACTCTCAAGCCGTGCCTCAATTGGGGTAGGCAAAACTGTACGCCATATAGATATATCCTCACATACTTCTTTCGTTTCTTTTGCATTCATACAATTTCTCATACACACACGTCGATTTCTCTTTGAGCGTCTTTGAGAATTCATCACACATCAAAGTCACTGACTTGTGTTGTTTTTCTATTGACTGGCCAAGTTAATCAGCTCAATTTGTATTAAATGGGTAAAAATTACGTGGTTTCAAAATGATAAAACGTGCGTTTCAAGAAAAAGGACCCAAATTAAAAAAAACTTTATCGCTAAAAACCTGACTTAAATAATATGTTGTTTCTCAAATGAGTTCGATTCAACTGGATATTCGGTCTATAATCTGGCTGGGTATTCGATTTAAAATTTGGCTAGATATCCGTTCTCATTCTTACCGAATATTCTATCTAGACACAATATGCTGCGTATCCGGTCAGAACACTTAACCCTTTTATTTCTAATACCTACCTAAATTTGAAAGTAGTAGGCTTGAAGAAGGATGAGCCATACTCCATCCTCTCATATTTCTATGATTCATGCGAGTATTGTTGTAAGGTCTTACGTATAACACATCAATTATCATGAAATTTCAGACAAATTACACTCATCTTTCATCTCCTTTACACGAATTATACTTGTTGTGATCCTATAATAACAACAATAATATTATCGCACCTACTTTATATTCAAATATAATAATATCCCTATACTTATATAATTATATTATATACAGACAAATAATATCAAACATCTTTTTACGTCCTTGTACAAACAAGAACCTATTCCCGTTCACTCCTGGATTTTTGGCCGTCTTTTCAGAAGAGAGTTAATATCTTCAATCCAACAGCGACGATTTATGTCGTCCATCCTGAAAGTATTATTTTCATTGTTCGTCGGTAGCCTGGAGGTAGAGTCTCGGCCTCTTGAACAAGGGGTCCGCGGTTCGATCCCAGGTGCCGGCAAACTCCCCTTTCACGACACAAGCTTTTAGCTTACTGTGGAAGGTGTATAAGGTTGTATTTGGGTTTATAACAAAACCCAGATATATCTTTTTAAAAAAAAATAAAAAAAAAAAAAAAAAATTGTACGGTGAAGAAGATCTGTGTATTTATTACATGAAATCGAAAAAAATAATTTTAGATCTATATTAATTCATTAATCTTTGAAAAATGTAAAAGTGTGCCCTAGATTTTGTGCAATACATTATCTACTATACATAAACTAAATAAATCTTAACATATATTTGGCTGAGAGGAATGATGATGTGGACGTCCGAGAATCAAATGGCAAGATCATTTGAATCAAATCCTACAGGACGGTCACGTGTTGAGCACATTAAACAGGAGAGCATGCATGAGGAATTGTATAATAGTGACGGAAGCGAAAGATGTATACTTACTTACTTTACTTTACTTTTTTATGGCTTCGGCTTGCACTAATAATAGTTACTCCATATCAAATTCTTGGCTCTCGTTCAGAAAGCCAATGCACCGCCTCTGGGGTTGATTCATGGATGTCCATCCAGTCGCCCTCGTATCTTCTACCTGGACACTCTTCCACCAGATGCTGAATCGTTTGGAACTGAGCTCCACAGTCGCATTCCGGAGACTCCCTCCTACCCCATTTCCTGACCCGTGCGAACTCTATTTTGTTGAACCAGACTTTTCGGGGGAGATTGTAGCCCAAGACCCTGATAGTAGGGTCTACGATGATGTTTTTGTTTGTCAGCGAGACTACATTGTTCCATCTCTCTCTCCATGCCCTGGCCAGATTAAAATCTTCTAGTTTTTCTGTCCATACGGGTTTTCTGGACTTAAGTCGCTGTTTTGGAGGTTGAAAGACGTCCCGAAAAGCAGGGATCATGGGGTTCCTCTTGATCTTGTCGAGCTCTCTTGCGGTGGCCTGTTTTCTTCACAGGTCAGGAAGACCAATGTTTGAAAGTACTGGGAGCTGTGGGAGAGGGGTAGGTTTAACACATCCGGTAATAGTCCTCATTGTTTTATTTGTTTCCGTATCTAATATCTCCTATACCTAGTCCTCATCCTCCAAGTCCTTCGACCCCCGTCATCTGAATTTCACAGTGTCGAACAATCAATTTATTTATTGATTTTTATTTTTTTTCTGAACGATTTCATCAAGAACGAATAGTTTTATCATGAACAACATTCACATTATCAAATACAATCGAAATACAAAGTTGTACGAGAGTATCACAAAGACGAGATCTTTTTCCATTAACTCGATTTTACGATTATTTGTTTAGCGAATCCGGGTTTAAATCTAGCAAAGTCACATTTTTATTAAATTTACAAAATATATTTTTGAATTTTACAAAATATTTTGTTTAAGATAGAGTTTATTCTTTTATCCTCTGTATCTTCTTTCAAACAAAACACACACGAAACATAAGAGTCATCTTATTTTACCTTATTAGATTTTGTTATATTTTTTCTTCTATCAGATTTTCTTCAAACGTAAGTTGATATTGTTTTCTATATTTTTATTCATAGGAATATATAATTTTCGCACACTCGACTTCACAACCTCTGTAGGGTTGCCATCCATCCCGATATATATTATGTTTCGCCATCTTTTAGCGCAACATGTAAATGAAGCCTCAAAAATAACAACAACTGCAGCTCTGCAACTCTTGACGTGTCCTGGCCTCTCGTAAAATTCATCTCCGTTTTCTCCTGTCCATGGCAGTTGTTCTCCAATTCACACTCAGTGCTGGTTTACTCTCCACATCCACTGCAGGTGACCTAGTCATCGCAGTCAGCCGATTTTGACCATTTGCACTGCACTAATATCGCCATTCAGCTGATAGAGCTCAGAATTATACTTCGTCTTCAGATACCGCTTTCTAATGCAGGTCCATATTTATACGTCGCAGGGTACATCTCTCAAATATATCGGCCTTATTTATCTTTTTAATTATTAAGAATTAGTTTATTATGTACCACACCACTTAAATTTAATAATTAAAAATATTTCGTGATTACCACATGGTTAGTGCCAACAAAATCAAACATTATTTTATCTTGTTTTAAAAAGTCCAAGTATCCGATGCCTAATTTTTTGTTGACGCGGATGTGACGACTTTCTTGTTTATTATAATATGCAGCTGTTCTGCTGGCAACACCACTTGTGGGATATGCCGTGATGAAACAGTTACTGTAGTAGTACGTTTACTTCCAATATATATGTACTCTCTTCAAAATTTATCATGATCTGAGATATACTACGGCGTTTATCAGTTGAGGAATAATTGAATACTTAATGATTGTTTACAAACAATTTGCAAGCATTCTCTCTTGACTAATGGAAAAGTGATGTTTGATCATTTAACGCGTTGATTGTTATCAATATCTGCCTGCTTCTCCTAAGGTATGTGATTAATTATACAATATGGCCAATTCTGAATCATAAAATAGTTTAGTTGCACTAACTAAGTCAACTAAGTGTGAGGAGATAGTTGAGTCATGAAAATTAGTTCTAATTCGTATTCACAGTTTTCCGTACTAATTTAGTTAATTAGTTCATTTTGAGACCTTAGTACAACTATAAATTTCGAGAATCTATGGATTGCGTATTCAGAATGAAATTTTAGTTGACAGCCGACGACTAAAATAAGTTGGATTTGGCAGAATTTTATTCGCTTCTTTTAATGTGCGAATATTATTAGTTGTTGTCATTTTGCCGCAGAATATTGCTAAATTTTGGAAGTGTTAAGTTGTTTTTTCAATTAAAAGTAAAAATTTATATTTTTAGGGCCCTCGCAACTCATAAAATTATACCACCACCGACGCAAATACGAACGCCAAAATATATCGGCAAATCTGACATTTCACAATTTTCACGCGCGACAACTATTAAATTGTTGCCAGAAGTGTAAATCGGAACGTGAAAAACATTTTGTATTGCGGCATCACTGACTAATATTAGTTTGTCCCATAGATTTTCCCGTTTGCACTTGGTGGTTCTCGAGTTTATAGTTGTTTATAGTTCGTAACTAATGCTGAATACTATATAATAACTAATATTAATCAACTATTAGTTTAGTTAGTTCATTAAGATTCAGAATTGGCCCTAATGTCGATTAATAGTTATTGAGAGGGATTATGACGTGATATCATATAGGTACATCAAACTCTCAAAAATGGTCGCGTGTTGAGTAAGAGAAATCATGATACACTGAGAAAAATACTCAAAACGAATCATTGGTACGGTACTATCAGATTAGGACCAGAGATCGTACAAACGATTCATTGGTATAAATCTATAATATTAACTCTTCGCAAACAAATCATTGGTAAATTTACCAATAACTTGTTTGCGAAGAGTTAATATTATAGATTCGTACTAATGAATCGTTTGTACGATCTCTGGTCCTAATCTGATAGTACGTACCAATGATTCGTTGTGAAATTTCGTTAGTATTTTTCTCAGTGTAGAACTTTAGGGCGTTCTGTCCTCTGTGTCATTCGTAAGAGTGTTTAAGTCCTGAAGTTTTCCTTGGAATGCGTGTGTAGGACACTTATTTTTAATTATAAGATGGTCGATAGTTTGTGTCATTTTACATGTGCACGCTGGTGAATCAATCTATCCCAAGCTAGAAGCAGTACAGCCTACATCATATTTTGTTCAATTTAGTGTATACCTACCACAGGAGTTAAGAGTATCAGCTTCGTCCACAAGAGTATTTTGTAGCAGTTGTATTTGGGTTTATAACAATAACCCAGATACATATTTTTAAAAAATCAAAAAAAAAAAAACATAACATTACTACTGAGAATTTTCAACCCAGACAGTGCATCTGTTAAATCTGTAACTAAATTTTAGTCTTACCAATGATTCAAGTGCCTAAAGTTCTCTCCACTTAACTTCAGTACTGCAGTCCAAGCTTTGAGCGACAGCTATCCAGATGTTTATGAAGTTATTTTTATTTAATTTCCCACGTTACAGTCATGTGTGCGGTATCTACTGAAAATAAAAATAATCGTTTTTGAGTATAGATAATTGTGCACATTTTGAAGGTACGAGTTGTTCGGGTAATTTCCAAACAGCCAACATACATACATGGCTGCAGTAATAATAATAATAATAATTCTTAACATTTTCCAACATTCACAACGCGATATGTGCTCAATGTATTCAACATAATGTAATTAAGTCGCGTTTACATTTACTCAACTGGTCCGTTATAAAGAAACCCTTTTTTATACTAAATAATTTTAAAAAAATGTTTAAAAGGACAAGAACTCAAATATTCAAATATATCTATTTATTCAATAAAAATACACACTTTAAACAATAAACAATCCTGTATATCTGGATAGCTGTGAATTTTTCCCGGCATTAGACTGTTAAGTTTTTGTGTGACCGTGACTGATCATATGGAGACTTATCTGGTTGTATAGTGCTGAGAAGTGTGGATGGAAATTCTGCCGTCACGTAAAAATAATAATTAAAACATATATCTTTCTTTCATATTATGTTACTTCAAAATTGAACAGAGCTCGTGCTTTGAAGGATAAAGAATAAAAACAGTAAAGTTTTATGTAAAAAAAAACTAACAAACGACAAGACACTCAGTTTATTCTCACCTAAATACCTTTTTGATTTATACCTTAAATTTGTAAGCTTATCTGCTGTTTTAAACTTGTATTCTCCCTTCAAATTGTTATACAATCCCACCCAAGATAAGTCTAGTGGTCCTGTCCGGAAATAATTCTTTTTTTTTTGCAGAAAATATTTCATCAACTTGTATTTACGTTTTTTTTTTATTTCAAACCAAGCCTGCTCATTTCTATCGCGTAAGGCACGACCGAAGACAGGAATTATAGAGGCCGATCAAAAGGTGCCTACTAGTGATGTAACGAATATTTGTATTCGCATTCGCGAATATTCGCAGATTTCGAAGTATTCGCATTCGCATTCGTATTCGCATAAAATATGCGAATGTTTTGCGAATATTATTTTGGAAATAAAGTATCGGATATTCGGTTAAAGTACCGGATACTTACCCGGTACATCGTAGAAAAATGTACTGCAAGAAAATATTCTTTAAGAAAACCGGGGAGTTTTGAAATATTTTAAATTGCTATACCATTTTGAAAATACGGCGACGGGGGGGGGGGGAGCAGAAATTTTAATGTTTGAGCAATTGCAGAAATTTAAGCAAGTCAATATTCGCTATTCGCATTCGCAAATGTCGGCAACAAATATTCGCATTCGCGAATATCCAAAATCACACATTCGTTACATCAATAATGCCTACATAGATCACCTGAAGGAGGGTATACGCTGTAGCACATACGTAGATCTGAGAAAGTCGGTAGAAATGAGGAAAAGAAAGTCCAAGTTCGTTGAAAACGAATGCAATAAATTGTAGTTCACTTTACTTTATATATTTGTTTAGTTGTTTTATACTTTTTATAGTCTGTGGTACAAAGTCACAAAATTTATATTAAGATACCTATTTAAAATAGCTTTAACACAAAAACGAAAAGTTAATAAAGCAGGAAACAAAA
This sequence comes from Athripsodes cinereus, assembly GCA_947579605.1. NCBI lineage: Eukaryota > Metazoa > Arthropoda > Insecta > Trichoptera > Leptoceridae > Athripsodes > Athripsodes cinereus. The sequence goes on along the minus strand of OX388323.1, from coordinate 23,379,975 downwards.
GAAATATAATTCATCTGAACGCACAGCATTTTTTCTTCATTTAATAAAGATTGCGAAAGCATAAATCAACTGTAAAGTAAAAATCTCTATTTTTCTCGAGTTCGTTCCTAATGTGTAATGTGAATGCACCTTTATGTACGTAGTATTCGCATATATATTCGGTCACACCAAAAACATTTACGACGAAATGGAAATAATGTTGCTATTTGTATTATTATTATTATACCGCATATACTCGTAATAATAACACATAATAATATATTGTCAACCCGCTATAATAACGTGTGTTATGGAAATAATGACATACAGACACTATTTACGAGTGTGTATTCCACATTAAGTGAATTATGCAACAACGTATCATATCAAGCAACAAAATCGACAAGAAACAATAATTATGTTGATGTCGAATCCACGACAACCTCAAACTGTGATAATGGATGTTTTATGTGCAGTCAAAATTAACAGCGTATTTGGGTTGAACTGGTAATACGTATTTTGACAAATAATGGAGGTATTACAATTCATTATTGGTTAGCTTTAGAGACTTCATTCATCTTCTTCTTCTGTAGGTGCCCTGTCAGGTCACCCCGACTTTGGCGATGACTCTGGCATAGGCCTCTCGGTCCTGCGCTATCTGGAATAACTTTTATATATCTTTTAAAATATCTTTTAAAAAAAAAAAAAAGAAAAAAAAAAAAAAAAAAAAAAAAAAAAAAAACTCCTCCACACCTCTCATTCCAGTCCAATCTCGTATATTGCGCAGCCACGATGTCTGCCTTCTGCCAGCCCCCCAACGTCCCTCTATCTTGCCTTTCATAATCAAACGCAGAATGTGGTACTTTTCTCCACGCATTATATGACCCAGATATGAGATCTTACGCACTTGGACATCCAACAGGAGTTCTATGTCCATTCCAGCTCTTCTTAATACCTCTACATTTTGTGACCCTATCAGTCAAACCAATACGAAGCATTCTTCTATGAAGCCACATTTCAAATGCTTCCAAGTGCTTCATTGTATTCATTTTTAGGGTCCAGGTTTCATAACTGTACAGCAATACAGACCATACATAGGACTTAACGAGTCTCTGTCGAAGTTTCAGATTAAGATTGTCGTTGCAGAAGAGCACTCTCATTTTATTAAATGCTGCACGGGCAGCCTCAATTTTGCACTTCACTTCAGTATCCGGGTCAAAAGATCATACTGCCAAGGTATTTGAATTTGTCCACCTTCTCAATATTTGATATACATAGGTATGAGAGAATTATGGAATAAAAGTAGGTGAAGTTACAAGGATGAATGTAAATAACTTACGATGGTCTTGACATGCGGAAAGAATGAATGAAGACAGAATGACCAAGAATATATATTTGGTTACGAGGAATGGTGCTCGGAGATGTGAACGTCCTAGGATCAAATGGCAAGATCATTTTAAGCAAATCCTACAGGACGGTGACGTGTTGAGCATATTGAACAGGAGAGCATGCATGAGGAATTTAATGACAGTGACGGAAGCGAAAGATGTATGCAAGGATAGAAGGAAGTGGTGTCCTTTCTGCCTACCCCGCGAGGGAAACTGCGTGATGGTATGTACTTATGTATTATTGTTTTCTTTGTTGGCTTGATACGTTGTTGAATAAAATATTTTATCTATGCAAATTATTTTAGTAATATCACTGTACCGAATAGCTTTCGCTTTACAATAACAAGTTCCATGTTTACATAGCAGTGGCGGAACTGGTTTTTTTTTTATAAGACATGCCTTCTTGATGAAAACAAAATATTTGTTTAACTTTATAAGATGAGTACCTAAACTTTTCTTTATTTTGTTCTCAGCTTTCATTATTTGGTTACTAAAATGTTTGTAAATTCTCAATTTTTTCAATTTTCTTCCCGCTATCGCTTATTTTTTTCATTGGAACCTTATAATATAGCTACCTTTTCATTCTTGTAAGAGAATTTTCAAAGTTCTTATCTTAATATTTATTTACATTTTTACACGGCAGAGTGTTTTACATGTTAAATAAAATAAAAAAAAAAACAACAATAACAATTTAACAGACGATGACCAAAATACTTATTGTAGCGGCATGCACATAAATTGATTATAAATATTGTAAAATACTATAAATGTAAAATAGACAATTATTATTATTATTTGGATGATTTGTAAAGCGCCGTTTTGTGAAAAAAATCCACCTCAAGGGCGCTCTTTGCTAATTAAAGTTGTGCTTGGATTATTCCGTGAGATTTCTTGAATAGATAAGTCTTCAGTTGGTTCTTGAAACGAGATATGTCCTGCGTTTCTCTGATCATTTGTGGAAGCCTGTTCCAGACTACAGGTGCAGATATTGCAAAAGCACGCTCCACGTACACTGGTTTCGATACAGTACTGGTCACCTCCAATTTAGTTGTAATATCTTGACAAGACCTAAGTGTTGTCTGTCTATGACTTAACGCCTGTCTACCACAGAGTTCCATGATATATTCTGGGGCCATAGCATGAAGTGCCTTAAATACTGTCAAACACACTTTAAATTCAACTCTCTCCGGACATCTGAGCCAGTGAAGAGATTGAAGGGTGGCAGATATGTGTGCAGAGCAGACAAGTTCACATTTACAGGTTTGATATTGTCAATAGTAAGTACCTACTGCGAATGTGAATTTGTTGCAGAGACTCTGGATCACTTTTTATTTTAATATTCAATTCGTTCGCACCATGGTATCTATGGTATTGTGGATGACGTCAAATGACTCTTTGATATGACTCACTTATTATCTCTGAGTTCTCACAAAACATAAAAAGAGTTCGAACAAAGTTGAATTACTTATAATTTTTTTTATATAAACTTACAACTTTACCAATATTTATGCATTTCGTAGAGTATCTTCAAATCACTTATTTGTCTCAAGTTTTCGGGTAGATAGCCTTGTTAAATAAAAAAATATATCCAATAATTTTTGAGTCATGAAAGCGATTGTTAAGACACGCAGTGATATTTTGCACGTATGAAAAACACGCCATTGTAGGTGTTTTGTAGGTGACTAGAACATCATAGACTATTGTCTATGGCAACTGTCACAACCTGTCACAACAAGGTTATATAACAAGACATGTGGTCTACCTGTAAACTCTGCTAGTAACTTGTGTGTATAAACTTATGTGGACGGATCCAAATAAAAAGTTATACCTAATAAACAACGTGTGTCTCATATTTTTAATAGATGTTAATTGTTAAAAGATGAATATTAAACATAACCCACAACAGTAGGCACGATGCGTTTTCGCATGTTTGGATAGCACGCCACTGATGCATAGGGTTATGTGCGGAATTTGAATAACGAAATATTCTACATACCTATTATGTAATAAAGCATTTTGTCTATCTCAGAAATCCATTATAACGGCAATGTCTTCAAGAAGTTGTTTAGAATTGAACTTTTTGTTTAGAATCTAACTCAACAAATCTAGCAACACATTTGAAACATTTTTTATTTATTTATTTATTCTCAATTTACGGCCTGGGCTTTTTACATACTAGTTTTTATACATAATTTTTTTAATGTACACAAACAGCATTGTAAAATATTGACAGAAAAAAATGGTAATTAAACAAGAAACCACAAATGAGTAATTACTATATATGGATTAAACGATGAAAAATTTGAAGGTTTTTTATGTCAATTTGATAAAATTATTAGTCAGTGTGAATAAGTAAAAAAGAATATTTTGAAAAAAAAAAACAAGTGAGATGTCATAAAATAAAATTTCTTTAAATTGAATGTCATAAAGTTTAAAATGTCAATGGAACACCTGAGGACTGGCAATTAATATAAAAATACAGAAGAAAAAAATTTGAAAAAGATGACGAAAAAAAATTGTCATCGTTCAATTAACATATTTCAATAATGTAACGATAAAAACCTTAGTGAAACTAAAAAAAAATATTCTCAATTTTGCAAATGAATAAAATATATTTCATATAATATTTAATTTTTTCATTTTCGCAGTTCCCCCGGATATTGTCTACGAAGAAACATCGTCTGATATGGCGATCGCAGAACACGAAAATGCTTCATTGGTTTGCAGGGCTACAGGAAGACCAGCCCCTCGCATATCTTGGCGCCGGGAGGACACAGAGCCAATCCTAATGAAAAAACCAGGAACTAGAGATTTATTCAAAGGTAAGAAACATACTTATTTACTTCCTACTTCCGATGGTTGAACAGCACTTGCATTGAGTTGGCCTTTAAAACGATGGTTCTCCAATCCCTGGTCTTCCTAACGGTATTTTGTCATCGGGTTTACCCTAAAAAGGTAAAAAAATGAGAATGAATATTTAAGTGTTAGATGAAAGAATACACTAATATAGTAATAATCTCGCCACTGCATATCATCACATTTCTTTGTGTAAATTGCTCTGTTGATTTTGTAATGTAAAATAATGATATACAAGAAGAGTAAAGTTTGGGTTAGTTGGAAGAAATCGCGCCTCTGCGATAAACTCGCCCTCTGTATATTGATTGTATGATTGTCTTTGTTTGAAATGTATTTTTGTGTAAATTTGCTTGTTATCAATGTACAGTAAAGAATAAATAAAAAAAAAATAAAAAAAAATAAAATGGATAAATATGTATTTTTATATTCAAGTTCTGAAAACTGCATTCAAGTTGTGTATTCAAAAAGTCGTTTTTAACATCATCACAAATGTGTTAACGTCAGCAGCGCCATTTATCTTTCAGCGACACCTTGTTGTCCATATCTACTCGTATTTCACTTTTAAATAGGTATGTATCATTGAAACTCTTACAGAAAACTATGATATAGTACATTAACTGGAAAGGCACTATCTTTCAACATAAATAACAGAACTAATTACTTGAAAAATGTTTTGTTTTTGAAAACCTAACATGAACTAAATATTACCTATATATTGTTAGGTGTATTATGTATATATGTAAAATGTAAATAAAACACATTTAAGCTTTGCTGGATATAATAAGCTTTTTTTAAGCTTTACTTCTACAAAAATGTATTACTTAGCTTCACATAATCTTAAATCTAAATACACATGTTCTTAAAATAATTATAACTAATGGAATTTAGTAGAAAAGTTTTCTTCCGTACTAAATGGAATTTACTGCCTCGCTAGACTTACGTCTGTTCTGAAGCAGTATCTATATAGGTTCTTAATTATTCTATAGTTACTTTTAATAATGTACAATGTGTAGTACCTATACGAAACAATAAAAAAAGTTAATTTGGAGATTAACAAGAATGGATAAGAATGAGAATCGAGCCAGTTTTATTCTCTCTCTCTATCTCTTACGGTCCTCTCATAACTGAAACATCTTACAAAGTTTAATTTATCGACCGACGGTTCTTGGTGGAAGTTCATATTAATATTTTTTTTAAATGAAAGACGATATATAGTTATTACACTATTGACTGGAAGACGGTCAATAGTGGAATAACTATATATCGTGTTTCATTTTAAAAATTATTGAAACATCTTAAATAACAACCTCTCGCCATCTTCCATTCCCAATTCGTTTAACGATCTTGTAACAAACCTGTCCAAGTTTAGTTCAAACCTGCTTTCTGGCACACAATCGTTTCGAATATCTTGCATAACTTTGTAAAAAAATATTTTTTGTTCATGGCGCTCGATGTTTAAATAGTTTGCCTTCCATAATAAAATTGCTCCACACTCTTTACGCTTTCAAGCGGGCCGTCAGGGACCACTTTATCACTCAAAATTTGGCGTATGTTTCCAAGTCCCCTTTCTTATGTATTTGTCATCTATGTACCTCCTCTCTTACATTCTTAATGTTTATTAGTGTAGGTTTAATGAAATTTTGTTAGTTGGAAAAAATCGCGACCCAACGATAAACTCGCCCCGTATATTGATTGCATGATTTTTCCGAAACATGGTTCACACGATTCTCGATCACGTTAATATGTAATAAATTCTTTATTCTTTCAACTGCGCAAAAAATAGCTGTTAGAGTAACTTGAAGTAGGCACACAAAAATCAAAAGCTTTTAAATTAACCAACTGCATTTAAATGCACTGCAGTAATATGGACATAGAAGAATACGCGATGTTAAAGCACTACACAAGCTTTATTCTCTATACGAGTATTATAGTGGACCGCTCACGATATTTCTCGACCATAAAGCATTTTTGTGTAGTGAACCTTCTCACATCCCAGGGGAAGTTTATTTCACTTAAATTCTCTTTATTGTCCATCCCGTGTGGCGGGCGCTCCAAAAAATACACTTTACCGTAGAAATAAACAGCAGGGTTACTCTTGGCACAATCTAAATCTTGTTTTGATCTAAAACCTACGAAGCGCGAAGTGACTATAGTCAAAAATGCGTGCATGCTTATCCCGCAATATCGCAGGACAGATTTTTTCAATATTTACATGATTATTATGGTTGTATTATGTGATAATATGACCACAAAAATGTACCAATTTTATTAGTGTATCTATAAATATTGTTTATTAATTAAAAAAGCAAATGTTTTCTTCCACTTTATTAATTTTTTTATTGAGATAGACGTCTTTTATCTATCATTATGGAATTGTACTACCTAAATACCGACACAATGAATTGTTTATATTTTTTTCATTTAATTATTCATCAACTTTTTTACAATTTTTTTCATAGTTTAATCAATTTGTTTCAATACTTATAAATAAAACATTCAATTACAATGACTCAACTTTAAAAAGACATAGGTAATCTCGTGTTTTGAAGTGAGTTACATTGACACAATATTAGAAAACAATACGATATTGTTGGGATATATTTATCAATTTTATTAAAAAGAAAAATAAAGTTGGAATCTAAATTATTAAAAAAAAACAGTCGATTGATATTTTTTCCAAATTAAAAGATATAGTATTCTTCAATGCACATCCGTTACTAGATTATTTAAATCGCGATCGATTTCGATAAACCTATACCATTGACGAGCGATATAAAACTGGTATAGGTTTACCGAAATCGATCACGATTTTAATAATCAAGTAACGGATGTGCATTGTAGAATACTTAAAAAAACATTCAAAATGTCTCGTAACTGTTACATAGTTAATCCTTATAAAATAACTGATATTAAAAGATATAGTTCTGAAAAATTGACAAATATCACAACAATATTAATATTTACACCAAATGTCTGATAATTATATTCTTGGAATTATATCACATACCTAATACAACCATAACACTCATGTAAACGTAGAAAACGACTATCCTAAGCTACTGCGGGATTGGAATGCACGTATTTATTACTATAGTCACTTCGCGAATCATAGAATTAAGATTAATACAAGATTAAGATCGTATTTAGATCGTGTCATGAGTAACCCTGCAGGATTACATACAACAGTATGTAATATAGTAGAAATAAGCACTGCTACTGCTTTTACTTATATACAAAGTCCGTATTAATATTATTTTAGTCCGTTTGTCAATTTATGATTACGTCCGTGCCCCTTTCTTTTACCGAATTTGATGACCTGTCAACAAGTTTGTCAAATGGTCCGGACGTGACGTCATATGCATCAATATCAATACACAAATTATTTTCACCGAATCCAAACGCATATTATCTTGGCGACGACTCGAATCTCGTCTAAATGTTGGTTATATTTAATTATTTTGTGTAGATATGTAGTACCTATTTAATTTTCATAAATAAAAAAAATTAAGCAAAATAACACCATTTTAAACAGTTATGATAGAACCAAATGAAATTTTGTCGTAAAAGCTGAGGGCGATAATACTGAAAAATGGTGTCTCATGATGCGATTAGTTTTACTCCGGTATGACTACGTATTTATTCATTCATTCATACCATCACGGTATTTCCCATAAGTGAGGTAACAAGCGGGTATTGCAAACATGCAATTTGTCCTCTCTGTGCCAATAGAAGGAAAGACATCCAGGATGAGTGGATAAACGTAATCCCAAATCCTCTTTAATCCAAATCAAAGGCTATAAAATTATTTAATGGTTTGTGTGTTCAGTTTCATATTTTGAACATAATATAAAATAAAATTGGTGTTTCCAACCGACGGTTCGTGGTGAAAATTCATGTTGAATTAATTTTAAATAAGACACCAATTTATATGACTTTTTAATGGACGCGAGCCGGCTTTCAAGAGCTTCTGCTCTCATCAATAAAAACTCACAGTGGATATACTGTAAATAAGTGTTTTATTTATAATTAGTAATGTACAATGACTTTATAGCCAGGATAGAGACTTTCCTTCGATTCTGTTGGTTTTTTTTTTTGAAGATATATCTTTTGTGTTTTTTTTTTGCTACTACTACTACTACTATAACATCACGGCATATCCCACAAGTGGGGTAGCCAGCAGATCAGCTGCATGTAAGAAACATGCAAGCTATCCTCTCCGATTTTTTTTTCTGTCTTGGTTTTTTTCAAGTTTTTTCCTGCGGAGATAGCCTTGACCAAAAGCTGTTATGGTCTCAGTGCAGGATGACATTCTTAAGATAATTATAATAATAATAGGTACTATAATTATAATAATAATCGAGTTCGTCGGTAGCCTGGAGGTAGAGTCCCGGCCTCGTGAACAAGGGGTCCGTGGTTCGATACCAGGTGCCGGCAAACTCCCCTTTCACGACACAAGCTTTTAGTAGCTTACTGTGAAAGGTGTATAAGGTTGTATTTGGGTTTATAACAAAACCCAGATATATCTTAAAAAAAAATACCCATCGCTGAACTAAAGGCGTTTAATATCTTTAGCTTAATTTTTACAAATACTTGTCTCTTACAGGATACATAATTATTAAAACAGACGTATGTTTGATTCAATGTCCTTTATTACAGCATTTATCGGGGAAAAAATATGTAAAAAAAACTTTCCTACAAAAAGTTGTAGCATTACATGTTCCTGAATAATGATGTTCAAATCGACTCTCCGATTCCATTACTCTACAGATAAAAATATCTAGAAATAATCATTTTTTTTATAATTTTCTTCTTCTCCTTCTTCTGCTTATAGTAGATCACTGACCTGTTTGTTCGAAATTTGTTTCCTCTTGCGACACTGAAGACCGGCTATCCTTCCATCTTTTGGTGGCCTTCCAGACAATCTTCGTCCTAGGGGAGTTACGTTCGCGGCGATGTGGGCTAATCTATCTCTACTCATGCGGTCCACAATATGGTCCCTCCAGAATCGTCTTCTATTTCTGCTCCACCGAACGATATTTTCAGTTTCACAAATTTTTCTTATTTCGGTGTTTCTGACTCTGTCTCTGAGCGTTTTTCTCGCGATTGCACGTAGAGTCTTCATTTCAGAACTACGAAAGAGATTTTTTGTTCTGTTAGAATCTGCTCTCGTTTCTATGCCACATGCCATTATCGGCCTCACGCAGGTTTTGTAAATGCGTACCAACTTATAATTTTGATATATTTATATTAAATGTTTTATAAACACAACAGAAAGTAAAATATCCTATTTACCTCATAATCGCACTATTAAAGATATGCGTTGTCTTTGTTCCGTTCAATAGTTAAAAAAAAAAACGAAATAATTATATTAAAAGAGTGGCATTAATTGTGTTAAAACAATCGATTAAATTGATTTTTGTTTTAATTGATCAGTTAAACCAATTAAAACAAAATTTACTATATTTTCGTCTTGTGTAGTCATAGAACTAAAGAGTCGATATGTATCTTATTTTTTATGAACAGAGATATTAGCTTTTAACATAACATAATTTAAATAACGTAGCTTTAATTTCAAATCATCCGGAAACATTTCGTAATAATTTCGAAACTTTTAATTAAGAGGCTTTTAACTGAAGGGTTTACAATCGTTATAATATTTCAAACAATACTTTTGCACAATATTACCGTTTATTATATTGAATTAACTTTATTTGTCGGATATTTCAGGAGTTCAAGGACTCCTATTTATCCGTTTAGGTGACAATTTATTTATCATTCAACGTTCTCTAGTCTGTCAGTAATACTATGCCAGTGTTGGCATCTCTGACCCTACCACATCAATGGGCGGGGGACCCACCGTTTACCGTTTATTGTAATTCATCGACATTTTGCAGAAAAGTTGATTTTGATATCTTCAATTTAACGCGTAATTCCTTGAAGGGAGCCGAGTTAAAAACTAGTACGCAATACATTAGTTTGTAGCAGTATCGTAAAGAGAAAACCGCATTGTTGTACCGTTAGTGTTATGTTCAATTACAACATTGTTTTTATATAATAAGTGGAAAAATAACATAATCCAAAGCTTAAGTGCTTTCTCACTGGTATTTTCAACTGTTAAAATAACTTTAACTGTTAAAATTCGATGTGGTAATGGAAAACTATAACATTAAATGACTTGACATCTCTTTTCATGGTTTTTTATATAATATAATACAACCTTTGTCTATATGGATATGGATTTTAATTCCACATATATGTATGGGTACAGGATATTTAATTAGTAGGTAAAAAATTGCGTGATAGAGTGAGGATAGAATATATCAGAAGAATGAGTGGATGTGAGAAGAGTGTTGTTGATAAAATGCGTGTAAATAAATTGAGATGGTTTGGTCATGTGGAACGAATGGGAGGGGAAAGAATGACATAAAGGATGTATTAATCTGAAAGAAAGGGTGTGAGGAAGTGCGAGCGTCCAAGAACTACGTGGCTTAACCACGCGGATCAAATTCTCAAGGACGGCCGTGTGTTGAGTAAGAGGAATCGGCGTGCATGTATGAGAAACTGGATGAATGTAGAGGAAGCGGAAGAAGTGTGTAAGGATAGATCGACGTGGCGTTCCGTTCTCTCTGCCTACGCTACCTGGGACACGGCGTGAGGGTATAGTATAGTAGTAGGTAGGTATATTTAATTAATCAATAATACGCGTCGATAATTTCACATAGCATGTTTTAATAATATTATTACTGGATCATTTGTGTTGCCCTGTTTTTGTAATTAAATCACTTCGCGAGTGCATTTACAATATAATTTGCCAATAAATTTATTTTCAATACCTTTACAAAACAAATTAGCTAAACTTTTTTTATTTATTTACTCTTTACTGCAAATTGATTACAAGCTATTTTACACAAAAACACATTTGAAATCAATACAATCATACAATTTCTAATAAATTTACTGTCAGAAAATAGATTAGATTTAATTTTGCATTTCTATTTTACTAAAATTTAACTCTTTGAGATCCAGGGGAAGTACTACTATTACGACGAAAATCTTAAGGGTCGTTCACATTTGTTCACTTTCAGTGATCACTCCGGATGATCCTCCTAGATGAATAGGTGTGAACGGGCGTTTCATCAATAGTGATCACGAGCGATGACGAAGGAAAGAGATAACCACTCGACATAATTTTGATGAAACGTCTTTTCACTGAAACGACCATAAACAAGTTTTATCTTATTATTTGTTTTATTCTCTATGAATATGTATTGAATGTCAGAATCATGTACAAAATTATTATGCAGTCGAGAACTATATTAGTTTATTTACATACATACATACATCTTCTTCCCCTTGTCCTAGTTGGGTCGGGGGCCCATTGCGCCTAGGTACCTTCTCCAGAGATCCCTGTCCACTGCTGCTTCCAGGACCTCTGGCCACTCCAAACCAAGACTTTCAACACACAAGTTTGACACCTGCCCTTGCCAGCTTCTTCTAGGACGGCCTACCGGTCTTCTGCCCTCTCCCACAGCCTTCAAAGATCTAGAATTTATTTTTTATTACTTTTTTTAATAACAAAGTATTGGCTTAAATATATTGATAATAATGCTTAAATTAATTGCATTATTAATCCTTTTATGGCCCAAGGAAAAAATACTTGTAAAAAAACTTACGGTCTTGAGAGGGTTAAATTCAGTAATTGAAAAGGTAGCTTTTTCTTTTATTCTTTCATCTTGTTTTATCTTATTTAAGTATTAGTTTTAATGTTTAACGTAGAATACGTATCCTTAAAACCTTTCTGATCCAATCATCAATAAGTTGGATTTGACACGGAGTCCAAAATAAATATAAATAAAATAACACAGACCAGATAATGTATGAAGGTATATCCATTATTTTATTCTCTCTCATATTTATAACATCATACTAGTTTTAAACCCGTTTTAGTTCAATAAATAATAAAAAAATATTCACATTGAATAATAATTCTAAAGTCTGTACGTTCACAGAGTGAAAATTCATACTGATGATATTTTATTTAAATAACACAACTCAGTTAATTTTTCACATAAATTTATTTAGAGAACTGTTATCTTGAAAATTTCAATATATATCTGCATTGACGAAAGTACTTGAGATTTTAAATAAATCTAAGTGGAAAATTTACTAAAATAAAATATCATTCACATTGAGTTCGTCGGTATCCTGAAGAAAGACTCTTTACCTCATGCAAGAGGTGCGCGGTTAGATCACATGTGCTGTCAAACTCCACTTTTGACGACACAAGCTTTTGGCCTATTGTGAAAGATGTTTAAGGTTGTATTTGAGTTAATAACTAAACCCAGATACTTTGTCATTGGTTGCATATTTTTTTTTTTATTTAATTTTATTTGAATATAATATACCACTGCCAGCTTGATAGTTGTTAAATCTAATTGCTGGACAGTGGACAACATAAAACAAATCATAAATATATTACAAATTTAAAAATAACTACAAATATACAACTTTATAATCCGAACAAATAAAGCTTACAATTTTTGTAAAACACTTCGCAATAAAAAAAAATTGTTACCATCAGATTTTGTTCGTAGAGAGGATATTAAAATTATATATTTAGTCTTAAGATTATTGATAATAAAACATAAATATATATTGCTTCCATGGTAACTTTATTGATCTCTAGCCGGCTTTCAGGAAGTGCTTAATAATTATAAGGATTTTTTTTTATATTTAAAATGAACTTCCACCAAATACCATCGGTCAACAATACTACAACAACTCTTTATTTCATATTGAGTAAAATGAATAAACACAATGGACAAGTTTATCGCTGAGTCGTGATTTCACTCGAGAAATTTAATTTACATTATTTTTATTTGTCTGGTATACGGAATCTTAGCATAGAAAATGTACAAATATATATTATGTTATATGAACGGGATAAAATATTTATACAAGGATTATATATTAAAAATATAAAGTAAACGAGTTCTAAAAACCTTCCCTTTTTATGTCCTCCCCTGTATAAAATCCTCCCCTTTAACTTTCGCCATACATTTATCATGAAAAAGTCCGATGGTTAAAAGCTAACTTTTGTATCTATGTATGTATGTATTTTTTTTTTGAGAAGCATTTTTTTGGTAAGGGAATTGTACCTTAAGGGTATGCCTTTGATAATAACATAGCAAATTTATGCAAAGAATCGTGCGTACCTAACCTTTTAATGAATATCAACATTTTATTATGTATACTTGCAAAGCGGTCAAATTATTTTTTACAAGTTGAACAAAGGAGCGCATCTCATTATTATTCACATTTTGTGTCTATTTTTATCAAGTCGTATCCCTTGTGGAGTAGGTAGAAAATAATGAATATGTCATCCTATTATAATATTATGCTCACGATTTTTTTATATATTTATTTATTATAAACTTCCAACTAACCCATCCATAAGAATAAATCAATGTTGGAAATAAAAATTCCATGCACTAAATAAATACATTATTAAAAAAAGTAACCGATCAAGTTTAGAGTTCTTGAGAGTGGCATTTGTATTTGACAACATTTATCGCAATTTTTATTAATTATTATTAACAAGGTTGGTAATTAATTTAACCACAATGGTTTCGCGAATATTGAATATAATAGTAGGAACATCTTAAACCACAATATATTGGATTATTCACCCCTACGCAGCTAAACTTATTTTTTAACAAAAAAAGCTTTAAACTGAAACATCATATAATAAAGTGCTATTCGCTCTAAATAAAAATGAATCCAGTATGGTAGAATAAAGCCTCGTATTCATGGTAAACATTTGTTTAGCAACAATAGATCAACATTGTTGATGAACGGCAAGAATGTTGCTGGAAACTTTGTTTAAATCATTATGGGTTTTTCCCACCACTTTCCCCTGGATGTTTCAAGAGCAAAGCTCCTATATCATCCAGACTCAACGAAACAAAATAATTTTTTTACAAGGGAGGGCTCAGGGTTTGCCAGAAGGACTCCCCCCAACAAAAACCTCCCTAAAATTACAAAAACCCTTAATGTCCCTTGGAGGAGATACTAGATTTGTTTAAATCAATATAGGTTGTCCACATGGCAATCTGCGTTTTAAATGTTGCCCGAGGAAGTAATTTTGCTGTGTTCTCTGTATCTGATGTATAAGCCGTGTTTATAAACAGTTGCAAACACGTTCACACACGTCAACTTTTATTGCGAAACTGATGTTTAAGCCTCGTATTCATGGTAAACATTTGTTTAGCAACAATGTTGAATCAACACGTTGCGGAGTTGCTATCAACGTGTTGCAGAGTTGCCTGCAACATGTTGACAAGCTCTCGCTCGACGAGCGTAAACATCAGTTTCGCAACAAAAGTTGACGTGTGTGAACGTGTTTGCAACTGTTTATAAACATCAAATACAGCATCACAACAACACTACTTCCTCGGGAAACATTTAAAACGCAGACTGGCGTGTGGACACCTATATTGATTTAAATAAAGTTTCCAGCAGCATTCTTGCCGTTCATCAACAATGTTGATCAATTGTTGCTAAACAAATGTTTATCATGAATACTAGGCTTTACGCTCGTCGAGCGAGTGCTTGTCAACATGTTGCAGGCAACTCTGCAACACGCAGTGTTTCCTGCAACACGTTGACAGCAACTCCGCAACGTGTTAATTCAACATTGTTGCTAAACAAATGTTTACCATGAATACGAGGCTTAATTAAATGCATTTGAATGACTTTGAAAGTAATGAGGTTGGTAGGTACTATTTTTCATACAAAACAAAACTCCATAAGTAAATGTCATCTTACACTTGCCGTATTTTCTTTATTAAAGCGTCTACTGTAGACCCTATTTTCTATTGTGGGATGAAGCAAAAAAGAAAATTATTATAAAGTAAAATGAATTAAATTTTGACACAATCATATAAATTTTATTTCAATAAGTATTTGAATTGCTTTAAAGCAACTTCAGTGCAGAGAATGAGATTGATGATATGGAAGAAATTTTTCCTTCCATCGACCGTTGAATACATTTTAGTCTGTTTATGGTATTGGTAAAGGTCTTTTATGGGTTTTCAGATATACAGGATAACCTATACTTCAAAATTAAGCACGAGGAATAAATAAAACACTTACTTATGCAGCTATTCCTGTCCACTGCTGAACATAAGCCTCCCCCATATGTCTCCAGGCATTTCTGTCCTGGGCTTTCTGCAACCAGTCACCAGCGATTCTTCTAATGTCGTCTGGAGGTCTTGCTCTACTCCTTTTATCTTCACGAGGTCTCCACTCCACTACCCTTTTTGTCCATCTTTGATCTTTAAATCTAGCAACATGCCCTGCCCATGACCACTTCAACCTTGCCACTCTTTCGACAAGTTCAGTTCGACACTCTTGCCATTGTTTTATTCTACTATTTGTTAATTTGACGAGAGAGACGTCTTTCGTCTAATTAGGACATTGTCAATGGATTGGCATGAAAATAATAATAATATCCTTTTCAGAAACTCGTTTCACCGTAAATTAAAATTTCACAAACGTTCTTATATTGCAGTGCACGTTAATTTTTAATCATTTTCATAGAATTAAAATTTTAGATGGTATACATAACTCTCATGCTAATAATGTACCGTTCCTACGACAGCGACATCAAAGGGTGAGGAATGTCAAATATGTTTTTGGGTCAATCTCCGAGATTTCTCCCGTGCTGAGGGCATGTACAAAAATAAAATATTAATAAATAATGAAGAGAGACATCGAGAGATGTTGAACATTATAATTTGAAACAAGAGTTGGTGTGAGTTATGAAGGTAACATGGATAAAATGTACTGTAGCAAGGGCTACATGTCTGTGGTCCCAGGTGTGCATCGACCTTTAGATGATGACAAACAAAATCCGCGAGCCGTTATTGGTCATTTAAATAATTGAAATAATTGTTGCATTATTGGATGGGGCTCGTGGATTGGAGGTCGATGAGCACCTGAGCCACGACACTCTTTCGCCTGCCACTGGACGATTAATAATTGTTTTAGTAGAAAAGTAAATTTAATAAACATATTTTATACTTCTAACTAGAAGATAACATCTTTCATTTTATTCATTTTTATTATTCACTTTACAAAATTTTTAACATAGCTATATTACTTATTAAACATAAGTAGGTAATTAATTATTTTATATCGCCAGGTGAGATACATACTCATATTCCTTGATAGGAGTCGGATTGTCTATATTTTCATTTATATTCCATAACATAACACACATCCGTAACCTGCGATAGTACTAAAACCAGCCAAAGCCGATTCGTTAGCGTCGGGACACCTGTCCTACTTCCTACTTAAAGGATTTTGCACAATCTCTTGGTTGTACAGATGAAGTTTTAGTTGAATGTGTCTCTGGTTATGGTATAGTATTAGTTATGATTGTAAACTTTTATATCAATAAATTAGTTCTCTTGAAACTGTCAACCTGACTTAAGGAAAGTGCTTGAGTAATAAAGTCAATAGTGAAAAGTGAACAGTGTTTTGTGTTGAAAATGTCTTTTTACAATGTGAACACACAAACCCTGGGTCATTAAAAATCTTTGATGTCAAAGGCGGACTTGTTCATATTTAATTACTAGCTGACTCAGCGAACTTCGTACCGCCCTACAATCAATAAATGATTTATATTTTTAATCTCTTTACAAACTCCCGTAATTGTCAAAGTGTGTCAACGTATAGTGTAAAAAATTAAATTCATTTATGTTGCACAATTATACTTAACTCAGATTTGTTTATAAATTATCTGCTGTACGTAATATTTTTATGTAGTTAGAAATTATTTTAAGGTATATACCTATTCATTTTAAATTCATAAAAAATCTTTTCATGATTTTTTTCAAAATTGAAATTTCAGAACCACAGATTTCAAATTTGAAAATGTACACAAAAATTATTCAATAGATAGGCCAATCTATAAAAAACTATGTACATCGTTGATTTTGTATAATTCTCCATATTGCATTTTTTATTGAAATTAAAAATGTGTAGCGTAAATAACTTTTTCGTAATTTTTCTTCCCTTGAATTTGTAAGATATTTTAATAGCCTATCGACTATTCAGGGCGGAGAAGAATCCAACAAATCAGAGATCATGCAAATCGGTACAGCCATTCTTGAGTTATAAATGGTGTAACTAACACCACTTTCTTTTATATATATAGATTTCATGACGTTGTAGAAATATTTTCGAAACTATAATTTTATTGGAAAATCTCAAACGTATAATAAATTATGAATGTTTTAATAACTAATTTTACGAAATAACTTCTTCAATTTATTCAGAAATACCTAGGGACATTTGACGTATCAATCAGACATATTTCCAATATATTCTTATTAAAAAGATTTTTGTCATAAAAAATCATCATTGATATTTTTTTCTGTAATATTTTTTTTTTTTTTTTTTTTTTTTTTTTTTTTTTTTTTTTTTTTTTTTTTTTTTTTTTTTTTTTTTTTTTTTTTAAAAAAAAGATATATCTGGGTTTGTTATAAACCCAAATACAACCTTATACACCTTTCACACTAAGCTAAAAGCTTGTACCGTGAAAGGGGAGTTTGCCGGCACCTGGGATCGAACCACGGACCCCTTTATATATTTTTGAACTTTTGATTTAATTTTGAGTTCAATATCTAATATTGTTCGTATGACGAAATGTCTGGAGTGATAAATGAAAGTCTTTTAATAAGAATCAAATCTTTATTTTCGATTTGTTATTGGAATGTTTTGATGAATAGTTTTTATATTATTTAAAAAAAAAACTACGCATTATTTTTTTTAATGCATAAGTAATATTTTTAAGAGAAATTGACTTACATTTTTATTTCTTTTTTTCAAATAATGAATTTTTATCACATTTAACCGGTGCTAGAGTAAACTCTACTCTTCAACCAAATGTCAACAAGTCAAAATGTTGAAAATGGAAAAAATGCTGATGTAAAATTATTCAAAAAATTAAATAAATAATTAATATCAAATAAGCAGGATTGTTGCGAAACAAAACAAGAAAAGCAAACGCCACTACCATGTGGAACTAATAATTTCCCAAGGAGAAGAAGAAAAGAATAAGCAGGATTGGGTGCCTGATATAATTCATAGTCAATCCAGTTTGCTTGATGTTGACTTACGTTTAAAGAAGTGAAGTAGGTACTTATATATATTATGTAATAAAACTTACTTTTATTCCTACTATCCAGATATATTTCGTTTCATTTGTTAAACTTGAGAACTGAAAGAGTTTTAGATTTAATCATTAAATATTTAGGACTACCTACGTTTGGTCAACTGATCAAAGAGATGAAATTTTTCAATTCTTAATGAAAATAGTTGATTCACAAACAAATTCACTTTTACTTCTTGTTTTCCTTCTTCTACGAATCCTTTTAATTTCTTCTTTTTTTCAATATCCAAATACTATATAAGTAATACAATCTTGTCCTTATATCCAATCTCTATAATAAACTTTCTTTATAATAATAATATTATTGAAGGAATAATTTACTTTCATGTAATATTTTTTGATATTAAAAAAGTTTAGACTAATATAAAATTCTTTTCATTGCTGATCTACCGCAAAAAGCTTCATGTCAATCGTTTAATGAAATAAAATATATTGAAACCATTTGTCACTTTGAGTTTAAACCTAATACCAACTTGGCAAAATCAAAAGGTTTCATTCATAATTATAACGAATTGCCAATGTGTGCAGGATTCGATTATTTGCTAAAATATTCTACTTTATTTTTATGAAATTCTATTGTTTATCTTTTCTTAAATTATGATGATGATGATGGATGATTTCTTTTGCGCCGTTTAAAAAGTATCCATCTCAATGGTCCATCCACCGTAATTAATGTCGCGACACAAGTGTCATCATGCATGTCACTAGTAGCGTGTTGTGAACTCTGCTTAATTTGATATTATAATTATATAATACATAAATAAAATACTAATATAATGTCAGAACAGTAATGTCAATATAACAAAAGAATTATAAACATAAACTCCAAATAAAAAGTTATAAATAAACCAAATTAAATAATTTAAATCTCTCTCTCCATAGTAGTGGAACGAAACGATTGTTCAATTTACCCAATAACCATGACCATGATTACTAATTACAATGATTAATAATCTAATTATAATATAGTTCTAGAAATTCACCACGTACTTACAGCGTATATCTCAGATTGTTAATTATAATTAAATCTTAATATATCTACTTGTGGCATTTTAGATTCTCTCATTAATAAGGTTAGCAGTTACCAATAGTAGATTAAACATTACAACATTGATTTTAATTGAACCTTTATTGTATACATATTGTATACATACAATACCATTCCGGTACAGACACTTATGTATGCAAGTGAAACTTGGATGTGGTTGAAGAAGGATGAGAGTGGAATAAATGCCGTGGAGATGCGTTCACTGAGAAGAATGTATGGTAAAACGTTACGGGATAGAGTGAAGAATGAGGATATCAGGAGAATGAGCGGATGCGAGAAGAGTGTTGTGAATAGAATGCGTGTAAATAAGTTACGATGGTTTGGACATATGGAGCGAATGCAAGATGAAAGAATGACGAAAAGAATGTGTATTTATCTGAAAGAGGGGGTGTGAGGAAGCGCGGACGGCCAAGAACCACGTGGCTTGATCACTTGGATCAAATCCTCACGGTCGGTCGCGTGTTTAGTAAAAGAAATCGGCGTGCATGTATGAGAAACTGGATGAATGTGGACGAAGAAATTTGTAAGGATAGATATATATATCCCCTCCTGGGACATGGCATGAGGGTATAGATAGATAGATATAATACATATATGTAATTATTATCAACCATTGTATGGCTGCGGGTTCAAGTCCCGTCCGGGGCACTACCAAATAGGGTTAAGTTGTCTTTTCTAAACCTTTTAAATGGTAGTTTCGTGTGTGTTAAATTCACAAATTTCATCACTTTAAGTATTCTGTACGAATATTATGAAATTTATTGAAACATTACAAACCTATGGCTTGTTATTACTATTGTGATTGAATATTTCATGTCTCGTTGTGACTGACAGACAAAACACTCGTATATTATTCACTTGATAATATATTATTTATATACGAAACGTGATAAGAATACATCCGAGGATTCCGATAGTTAAACTAAAAACCTCTTTACACGAACAAATTTTATTTCTGTATCATAAAATAATAGTAGATAATATTATTCTCATCTACGCTAAAACATGTTCTGAGTAGTGTTGGTATGTGAAAGCAACCTGAGCGTGGATAGAAGCATAATGCACGTTTCAAGCTTTTTTTATGTGCACGTATTGATTTTTTATCGTACGAAAGTTTTATATTATATTATTATCATGGGGTAGTAGCTACAAAGCTTTTTTTATTTATATCTGAAATGATTTTTTGTGAATTTATTTTTCCGAATATTTTTATTTTATTCCGTGGGTAGATAACATCAAAAAATGCTAAATAAATTTTCATTGTAAG
The DNA here is from genome assembly GCA_947579605.1 of Athripsodes cinereus. Classification (NCBI taxonomy): domain Eukaryota; kingdom Metazoa; phylum Arthropoda; class Insecta; order Trichoptera; family Leptoceridae; genus Athripsodes; species Athripsodes cinereus. The sequence goes on along the minus strand of OX388323.1, from coordinate 23,359,198 downwards.
ATATTATTTCTAGATTCCATTAAATAAAAAAATATGTAAAACATTTCTTTATTTCAAGGAATTGGGTTGTATAATCCCTAAATCACTCGCAAACGAGTGGATGGCCTTGAGAAGAATAGAATAGAATAGAGTTGTATAATGTGTGTTAGTTCCAAATCATATGTACATATTATATATAGTTGTTTGCTTTGATACGAGTATAAATGTTTGCATTTTAAATTGAAATTACATACATAAGTTGCTTTTTTAAATTAAATAATATTAAAAGACGTGGTCATAAGGGAGTTAAATAATGGCTAGGTTGTAAGTGTTAAGATATAAACCACCCATTCTGAATGAGTCAAAACGAAAGGAAGGCATAACTTGTCCATTAATCGCACACAAACTTTAATAGAAAAATTGTCAAATGAAAATAAATACACCTCATTATTACCTTTCGTTAACACCGATAGTAATTTTTTATAAAATATTATATGTGGAGTAACCAGCTTAAAAATGATTTCTTTCTCTTTCCGTAAGATTTCGAGTGTCCTGTGAAATGTAATTGTTTGAAAAAATAAAAACATTTTACATTTTAAATCTAGCGAAGAAGTTTGCCACCCATACTGAATCTCTTAATTTTTCTCGAAAAGAGAGCTGAGGCCTGGGTCCAAACACATTTTAGCGTTTCTTTTCGTTCGTATATATACGACGTTGCGAGAAAGTGTCAATTTTCGTAGCGAAATGCACAAGAGCTACGAAAAAAAAAACGAAAACGTAAAGCTAAAATGTGTTTTGACTACGACAGCTGCTTGCTACCCCACTTGTAGGATATGCCGTGACGTTGTAGTATTTTTATTACTCTAGGTTATTTCTTAGGCATAGATGAGTAGAATAAAAAGTCTCAAATTTAACTAACTGAACTGTTTCCATGTGAACAAGCTTTCAAAAAGAAAAGTTATTTCTTCTTAATATGAGACAAAAATACATTTACGAGTTACCCATAAAGTGAGATCATCCACCCAGTTAGTTTATGTCCATCATCTTCTATATTATTTGTCATAAAAATATTCCAATATAATAACGAAATAACCAATAATAATAATAATTAGAAATGTAACGAATATTAGGCAACTATTCGGTATTCTGCCTATTCGGCAACATTTTTACTATTCCGCCGAGTACCTAGAGGGTTATTCCCGGGAATTCCCGCCTGGGAACCCTCTTAATTTTATTTCCCGGGAAAAAAAAAACGAATTCTTTCCCGGGAAAAAACACAAATTATTATTAGTCATGCAGAATGCCACACCGATACCGAAATCTTTGTTTAGTTAACTGTAATAGTCGTAATAAACTTGTTGAAGTTGACGAACATTTTGATGTGATAAAATATGAAAACAAATATTAATTACCAACATTAGTGTTTCACAAAAAACTTAATATAGCTTCAATGTATTCGTTTGAAAGAAGCATAATTATAAATATAATTCGAAATCGGTGGTGTGTTTGGCCGACAATGTACAAGAATTCTACGATTTTTCATCTTTTTTTTAATATTTGGAAAAGTTCTTAAAAATATTAGTGCAGCAAACTGTCGATTTTTTTGTTTTATTCATGTATATTAACCGATCTAAAAAATCATTTTTGTGTTGAAATTTATCATTTTTTGTAGTCAAAAATCATCAAAAGAACTCGATTTTTGTTTATTTAAAAAGCTTTGCCAAAATCCATAATATTTATTTCCTTGATAGGATGAATAAAAATTAAAAGTATATATATTTTGTAAACAATTTGTATTTTGATATAACAAAGAAAACCTAAATAAATCTCTTCAGTCAACTACTTAGTTTTTTTCCAAGCAAATGACTTATATTGGTAACAAAAATTTGATTTTTTTTTTATCAAATCAAAATGTTTGCAAGGGTCAACAAGTTATGAGAGTTTTTCTATCAAATTTGTTGAAAATGGAATATTAATAAATATAATAATGCATTCATTTTTAAATTTCCCGTTTCCCGGGAACGAAAATAATCCGGGAAAAATAACCCTCTACGAGTACCGAATATTTGGTATATTATTCGGTGGTCTGCCGAATAGTTTAAATGTAAAACTTGAAGGAAATAATAGCTTGTAGATTGTTGCTATTTCATTGTCAGCTGCAGATGCATAATTTTATTAATGTTTAAACATCTAATTAATTAATTTAATTAATAGACCTACCTTATAAAACGAAATTAAACACATCTTATCTTAGATAAAATATTTATATTTAATATAAACTTATTTGTACATAAAAAAATCAACATTATTAAAAAAACTCTCGTTCTCGTCGGTAGCCGAAAGGTAGAGTCTCGGCCTCGTGAACAAGTGGTCCGTGGTTCGATACATACCAGGTGTCAGCAAACTCCCCTTTCAAGACACAAGCTTTTAGTAGCTTACTGTGAAAGGTGTATAAGGTTGTATTTGGGTTTATAACAAAACCCAGATATATCTTTCTAAAAAAAAAACATTGCAGAATTTAAGCCAGACAAATAAATTTGTGTAATGGGCAAGTTTATCGCAGAAGCGCGATATCTTCCAACTAACCCATAAATAATCATATTTAAAATTTGGCAGAGCAGATTACTCCGCTATAACATTGCAACTCAATGGTGAACTGCTGGAGAGGGTGGATCGATTTAAGTACCTGGGTAGTATGATTACGTCATCTGTGGACCCAGATGTGGAAGTGAAGTGCAGAATTGAAGCAGCCCGTAGTTCATTCAACAAAATGAGATCAATATTCTGCAACGACAATATAAATTTGAAACTCAGGCAGAGAATATTGAAGTGCTATGTATGGTCTGTGCTGCTGTATGGCTCGGAAACTTGGACCCTGAAAGTGCACACTATGAACCGGTTGGAGGCATTCGAGATGTGGTTGCACAGGAGAATGCTTCGCATACCATGGACGGATTCGGTCAGCAACTCGGAGGTTTTGAGAAGAGCCAATTGCAGTAGACAGCTGCTGAAGGACGTTAAGGTCCGTAAGATTTCATATCTGGGTCACGTTCTGCGGGGCGATAAGTATAGTTTGCTCCAGCTGATACTGATGGGGAAGATTGAGGGGCAGCGTGGTCCTGGTAGAAGGCAAACGTCTTGGCTGCGCAACATAAGAGACTGGACCGGGATGAGACATGTGGGGGAGCTGTTCCGGGTCGCGCAAGATAGAGAAGCCTTCGCCAGAGTGATTGCCAACGCCGGGGGGACCTGATACGACACGAGAAGAAGAAGAAGAATATTTAAAATTAATAAGCGGCAAGCTGTGATGCAATTTTTTTTAATTTTGGAGCACAAAAATAAAAAAAAATGTATTTACCGCGCTGCAAGTGTAGTACCTATGCGCGGTCTGGAGTACCTACCGCACACTCTCTTCATTGTTAATTCAGTTATTCAGCACAACATTATCTTGCATAATATTCGGTATTCGGTCAAATTTACTATTCGTTGCATCTCTAATAATAATAATGTAAGCTTGATCCTTTATGCTTAAGAGCCATGGTATTATTAAATACTTTACTATAGATTTTCTCATTCCAGTGAAATTTTAGTAGCCATCGATATAATGATTATACAGTTAATTGGAAGGAAGGAAGAGGGCTTATTTGAGAAGTTTTTTTTTTATATTACTCTCCTTCCCCCTACTTTATTGTTAAAAGTTTCCCATTTACTCGTAAACAAGAACGATCAGCACTTTAATTTTAATATTTATTATTAGGGAATCTAGCTCTTACATGAAAATTTAATTTCTGTCTTTATTTCACTCTAAGTATATTGGAAAATGAACAACACTGTCAAAAGGAAAGGATAAAAAGATATGTTGTGAATTTTTGGACACGATTGTATATCGGGAATTGGATTTTACTTACAAGAATATTTTGAACCTTTTGGAACCTTACAGATGAATTGGGAATGTTACTTAGGTTTAAAGAGTACCAAGCCTTGAATCGATTCATAAGCGTCGAAACTCTGTGTCATGCACTCATTAAAGAAGTTCACATATATTTGTGTATCATATACAACATACATACCTACCTAGTTAATACCTATTCAAATAGGTTGACTATCGGTGAGTGTGATCAATTGGAATGATTAATCTAGAGTGTATTTGTTCTGCATTTCTGCAAAAATCAATAAGTTCTGCTTACACAGACTCTGTCAATAGACTTGTGATATCGCGTAGAGGTGGTCTGGCTAACTATGTTGACCGTGCCTTCTGTGTGGTTGTTATGTTGCTGTGGAACGAAATTCCCTATTATTTGCGAACTCGGGAGAGTGTAGAGGTGTTAAAGGCAGGGTTTAAGGCCTTATTGTTCAGTAGTTGTTTTGATATCCACCACAGCTAAAAGGTTGGTGCACTCTGCTAACTTAGTGCCAACATTTATGTATGCAAGTGAGACGTGGACATGGTTAAAGAAGGATGAAAGTGGCATAAATGCAGTGGAAATAGAGATCGTTAAGAAGGATGTGTGGCAAGAGTCTGAGAGATCGTGTGCGTAACAGTGATATACGAAAGGAATGTGGAATGAAAGTTGGTGTAATAACAAGGATGAATGTAAATACATAAGTTAAGATGGTTTGGGCACGTGGAAAGAATGAATGAGGACAGAATGACTAAGAAGATATATTTGGCTGAGAGGAATGGTGCTCGGAGACGCGGACGTCCGAGGATTAAATGGCAAGATCATTTAAATCAAATCCTATAGAACGGTCACTTGTTGAGCACATTGAACAGGAGAGCTTGCATGAGGAATTGTATGACAGTGACGGAAGCGAAAGATGTATGCAAGGATAGAAGGAAGTGGCGCTCGATCCTTTCTGCCTACCCCGCGAGGGAAGCGGCGTGATGGTATGTATGTATGTATGATATGTTTTGATTCTTGAATGGGCACTTACGGTGGTTTTTATCACAGAACGGATTGTCTAGTCATTATTATGTAGCTAATTTGCTGGCTACCCTACTTGTGGGATATGCCGTGATGTTATAGTACCTAGTAATAGTACTTGATAGTATATTGCGATTATTGTGACGGAAAATCCAATAATACCTACATATTATGCAACTACGTATTTTAATATACTAGTAATAAAAATGTTTATACAGTATTACTTTCCCGATATTATTACTTCTACTTTTCTCCCCGGTTCAAAGTTGCCATATGAGAGAAAAATAATAAAATAGTTTGTCCTACAGCAATAATTTTATGATACAAAGATACATCTCTTTTATTATTGTTAAGGGGATCTCTATTGATTAATTGTCTATACAAGACATTGTTCAGTATAAAAATCGTATGAACCTTTGAATTATTTTTACAAAAGCAATTTTTCTAACAGTTTGTTATTTGTATTTTATTACTGTTAAATTTGTAGAACTACATAATTTAATGTAAATAAAAACAAAGTGCTATGTATGGTCTGTTTTATTGTATGGATGTGAAATATGGACCTTAAAAGTCAATACAATGAACAGACTGGAAGCATTTGAAATGTGGCTCCATCGCCGTATGCTCAGAATTCCCTGGACCGACATGGTTACCAATACCGAAGTCCCGAGGCGAGCTAGAGTTGACAGGGAGCTGTTGTCAATCATCAAAGTTCGGAAGGTTTCACATCTGGGTCATGTTCTGCGTGGAGAAAAATACCACTTTCTCCAACTGATATTGAAGGGAAAATTGAGGGACGCCGAGGTCCCGGTAGGAGACAGATGTCCTGGGACAAGTTCGCCGAGGTGATCGCCAACGTTGGGGGGACCCGACAAGACTTTTGAAGAAGAAGAAGAAGAAAAACAATAAACTTTGCAGAGTTTTACTATGTAGTTTTACCCAATAACAAATCTCTGGACACCTTATTTCGGTCTCTGGTCCAAATTAGATATTGTATTGTTATAATTATTGTGCTTGCTTGTCATTTTTATTTTTTTTGGGTTTTTGTTGTTGAGCTTTGTTTATTTGTTGGTGTTCATTGTGTTTGATTCGGTTATGATTGCATTTTATCCTCCTGAGAGGGGCATCGAAGACGTAAATGTAGCATAAAAGATTCCCACGAGGCGGTATTGGCCGGCCAGCCCTTCAGGCTGCCCAATAGGGCCCGCCCGTGAGGACAAAAGTTTTGCTTAGAAGAGCGGATAAATAGAAGTCCCCCGACTTCTGAGATATCCGGGTATGGGAGGGAGTCTTCAATGATATGTAGTTTTACCCGTTTCGGTGACCCCTGGGCTCACTGTCTTAAAACCGAAATGTTTCTGGACACTTTATCTCTGTTATCTGTACCAACTGTATATGTAACCAACTGTAACTGTATATGTGTGTATGTATGTATGAATGTGTGTATGTATGTATGTGTATGTGTGTGTGTGTGTATGTATATATGTATATATATATGTATATTATTTTATTGTACTTAATTTTTGCATATAATATTGGTTTAATTTATTATGGTTAATTATGTCACACATGTATTGTGTGATATCACTTTATTTTAATTTTTCCCAATATGGGCTCTTTTTGTTTCTTTTTGTTTATTGTTCCAACGAGGCGACTTACGTTGATCTGTTCTTCGGGTCGCCCCTGAGGAAATGAAAGTGATGTGTGCAAATTCGGATAAATAGGAGTCTCCGACTCCTGAGATATCCGAGTGTGTAGAGGTTCTTTCAATGTTTATGTACTTTTATTTAGTGACCATGTTTCGACATGTTATGTCTTTTTCAAACTCTCTAGTATAACAAGAAGAATGAAATTACAAGACAGAGCAAAATATCTATCAGACACTGTAATTTTGGTAGAAATAATGGCTTACCAATATGAGAATTATTATTTATTTATTTATTTTATTCCTCACTGTACCTACATTGGTTACAATATTTCAAATCAATACAAAGTATCATAAAAATATCAGTTATAATTCAATGTACAGAGGGCAAGTTTATCGCTAGAATGCGATGTCTTCCAACTAACTAATTATTGGACAATCCTTCAAAGTTTGCATGATACCACAGGAGGTACTGTGAAGGATTTAATGCTCTACTTCTAGGTACCTACGTGTCATTATATATGGTTTCCTTGAGCTAATACAATACATGGATGTTTTAAATCACAAGAGACAGATGTCCACTATTTAGGTCCACTCATTTGGGTTGATATTATGTACAAGATCGGTTGCAAAGTCTTCTATGTCGTAGATCATCGATCTGTTAGTTCGGAAGTTATTACCTCTTGTGATGCTGAAGGCCACCTGTCTTTCCATCTTTTTGGTGGTCTTCCTCGGGGCCATGAACCGACTGGTGTTTCCTTAGCAGCTATATGTACGATTTTTTTTTAGCCATCCGATCCACATAGTCTATCCAGAATCGTCTCCTTTTCCTACTCCATCTTATGAAGTCCTCCGTGTTACATAATCTCAGTATTTCTTATTCTGTCTCTGAAAATATTGCCCGCAATCGCACTTAATCTTTTTACCAATTACCGGTAATACTTAATATCATTATCGAAATATTTATTTAAAAAATGTTCTTAAATTAACATTTTTTGTGCACAAAGGTAACAACTAACATGTCACATAAGATATTTAAAAATACATTTGTATCGATATATAGATTCTTAAGAAGCACATGTCCATCAAGGACATCTTCTGAATTAATTTAAAATTAGTTAATTAACTGAGAATCTCAAACTTTCAAAACCTGTTTTCTCTTAAACTGTCAAATGTGGACATGCGTCTCCTAAGCTTTAAACCATCGACATGTTATATCATGCAAGTTTGTTTTGCAAACTTCATTACATACTCGTATTGTGCAAGAGTTTGTGCAAATGAAGCTAAAATACCTTTTCCACTTAATACAATGTAGAACACAAGAGCTATAACTTTAATATTAGATACTCACCTACACAATGTTGCTTTACAAGATTATCGAGAGCAGAGAACATTCACGTGGAAGAAATTGGACTTTCTTATTTAGAATTATTGCTTTAATTGTCGTTTTTTCCGCAATACCTTTCTCTTTATTTTTTTTCTAGTTTATTTTATTAACAAAATATAATTAAAACGATTAAAAATATTAAACATATTATATACATTTTCTAGAATCAAACACTAGTTATTTATTTTTTATACTGTGCCTGTTTACAATATTCTAGGTTCTTTTAAATGATGAACACTGATATTATAATTAACACAAAAATATTCAATAATAATCCTTTTTACAATTTGTCGAACACAACTAGTCAAACACGCAGCGTACCAGTGCAACCCAAGGTCGTTTCTATAATGAGCCCCGTTCCACATAGGAAGCTAACCTATATAGCAAAATAAAGTATTGCTACTCAATCAATATTCCTTGCTTTACTTGTAAACAAGTGCAAGGTTCAACTCACAGGTGCTGTGTACAAAGTCCATACACTACAGTAAGGGATTAAGGTTGAAAGGTTGACTAGAAGACGTTGTACTGTTTCATGTTTTGGGCAATAAAGATTAATTAATTCATTTATTTAAATACGTTTTTATCCCTCCAAAAAGTGTTCCAAAACTTGTGCAAGAGGGGCAAGCAATGTCAATGTTTAGAATGTCAGTAAATTTACCAACAATTTGTTTGCGAAGAGTTAATATTATAGATTCGTACTAATGAATCGTTTTTACTATCTCTGGTCCTAATCTGATAGTAGGTACGTAGCAATGATTCGTTGTGAAATTTCGTTAGAATTTTTCTCAGTGTGGTCAGTCTGATATTTTGGATCATCGGGCTATTGAAAATTTAATGAATGAAAAAACAATATTACTTTTATGGTATGAAGTAAACACTTAACTTTTTTATAAATACACACTATATTTTATAAATGAGTAGACAATTGTTTCGTCTTTTACCAAGACATTATCAATACTAAATTTAGAAAGAATACAAATTGATTACGAAGGTACAATAAATAAATTATGCAGTTAACAATTTTAAGTGGGGGATGAAGAGGGCGGGGACTTAGGGTGGAGTGGGAATATTTTTAGAATGGGTGATGCGTTAGGTACCGTTATGTTATTAACTATATTATTACAACTATTAATGTTTTTATGTATTTCCAATGTCTCTCTCAAAATTAATCTTCTATAATTACTATTGCCGTTATGTAGAATCTTAAATGGTTTTCTATTGTTAATGTGATAATTGTTCTCTATGAGGTGGTTGGCGAATTCCGAGAATCCCGAGTTCCTTACACAATTAAGATGTTCGGTAATCCTTGTTTTTATTCTCCTCGTGGTCATACCAATGTATTTCTTATCACACTCTTCACAGTTTAGTTGGTAAACCCCACTTTTTTCCCCCTGTTCCGTCATTTGTCTGTTGTTAAGTATGTACTTACCAACTTTATGGTCGGTATAATACGAAATTGTAGTATCCTTAGGTACATTTTTTAAGATTTTTTTGGATGCATTTTTAATATATTTAAATCTCCTCCATTTTTTATTTTCTTTTGGCGTTGGGCAGGAATATAAATGTTTATTTATGAACTGTTTTGTTTTTTTAATGTTAACAAGTTTATCAATTAATGACACATCGTATCCATTATTGTACGCCATCTGTTTAATTATGTCTATTTCCTTAATGTAATCTTCAGGGCTAAGTGGGGTGTTTACAGCACGATGTATCATACATTGAAAGGCAGCAAGCTTTTGATTCCAAGGATGGGTTGATGATTCAGGGATGACACTGTCTGTATGAGTGGGTTTTCTGTAGATGTCGTATTCGATATTATTGTTTTTTATTGATAGAGAAAGATCCAGAAAATTTAATTTGTTGTCCTTGCCAACTTCCAGAGTGAACTTTATCTTCTTATGAACAGAGTTCACATACGTCATAAGAGCATCTAGTTGTCTTACAGTACCGCTCCACATTATTATGATGTCATCGACATATCTCCACCATCGATATATATGTTTAGTTGTAAAGTGATTCGATTTTAGTATTTGGTTTTCCAAATAGTCCATAAATATGTCGGAAAGAATTGGCGAAAGACAGTTGCCCATAGCTAGACCATCGGATTGAGAATAAAAGCGGTTATTAAATACAAAATAGTTTTGTTTAGTACACACCTCGAGCATATTAATTATTTCAGACGATAGTTCCTTTTCTATGTTTAACTTTTCCAAAAGTAGTTTAACAACTGGTATAACTTCATTAACAGGTACATTGGTAAATAAATTTGTCACATCTAGTGATATTAGTTTAATGTTATTGGGTATATGGAGTCCTTTTGTTTTTTGAATTAAATCATTAGAGTTTTTTAATGTAAACTGTGGCTTGAAAATATTTAAATTCGTCAGCACTTGAACAAGATGTTTAGATATTTTGTATGTTGGAGCTGCGAAGGATGGTACAACCGGGCGTATAGGTTCATCTTTTTTATGCAATTTAATAAGACCATATAACGTCGGAGCTTGTGGGTTGGTCTGTATAAGATGGTACTTGTTGGAGTTACCATATAATTTAGAACATTTATTTATAGTGCTTCTAATTGTTTTATTATATTTTTCTGTAGGGTCACTGTTCAATGTTGTAAATACATCCGATTTTAGAAAGTCTTCTACTTTCTTTACATAGTCACTTCTATCCAATATCACAGTCGTACAGCCTTTGTCTGCTCTAGTAACACTCAAGTCTTTTTCTTTTATTGTATTTCTTATGTTTTTTAGAACTTTCCATTCGTTGCGGCTATTATTGTATTTCTTCTTTAAATTCCAAGCCAATTCTTTCCGACATATTTATCGTTGTTGGCTGATTCTCTTAAGGAGTTGCCTTTTTTCTCCTACCCTGGTTAATATTTCTTCGTTTTCGACGTGCTCCGACTTTTAATATTATCTGAATGATAATCTATTAATGGTTTGTTTATGTATTAAACAAGTCGAATAAAGAAGTTTGGTATGATTTTGAAGGTACCTAGTAATCTTCATGTTGCTTGTTAAAAGTAACATAATGCTGTGTTGTTGATACAGGAGAGCTGTAAAATAATACGAGTTTCACTATGTACAGCTCTGATTAATATTTGCGCTGGATAGAATGTAATGAATAATTGTCTTCATCAACATTGTAGGAGAAATTGAAGATTGTTTGTACTACCTACTGAGATGTGCTTGCTACCACAGGAATAATCACATCTAATATTCTAATATAATTCCCGTAGTAACTTTGACAAGACTTTTTTATGTTTTTGAGTATTCCACAATTATGCACATCAGTTACTTGATTATTGAAATCGCAATCGATTTCGGTTAACCTTTACCAATTGACGAGCGATAAAAATCGATTGCGATTTAAATAATCAAGTAACGGAAGTGCATCGTGGAATACTCAAAACATTCAAAATGTCTCGAAACTGTTACAAAGTTAATCCTTCTAAAATAAATGATAAGACTAATCTCGTTATTTTCAAAGAATTTCCAGTCAATGGACTGTATTGATTCAGTGATTGTATAGGTACTCGTAAATTGATAAATGGAACCAAAATCAAAGTAAAAATATCCTATCCTATCCTTTACCCTCACCTTGTGTCCCAAGTGGGGTAGGCAGAGAGAACGGAACGCCATATGGATCTATCCTGAGATACTTCTTTCGCAACTTCAACATTCATACAATTTCTCATACAGGCAAGTCGATTCCTCTTATTCAACACACGGCCGTCCTTGCTAATTTGATCCACGCGATCAAGCTACGTGGTTCTCGGACGCTCGCGCTTCTTCACACTCCTTCTTTCATACAAGTATATAATCTTTGTCATCTTTTCCACATTTATTCGTTTAACATGTCCAAACCATCGTAACTTATTTACGCGCATTCATTCTCTCCACAACACTCTTCTTGCATCCGCTCATTCTTCCCTCTATTACGCAACGTTTTACCAACCGTTCTTCTCAGCGACAGCTTCTTTGCTGCATTTGTCCTTTTTCAACAACATCCGTTATTCGCTTGCATACTTAAGTGATGGTACCAGAATGGTTTTGTGCATCAGTTCACGCTATTGCGCATCATCAGTTAAAAATATGTCATACGATAAAAATAATGACTTTATAATAGCCATAATGGGAATCTGTTCTCCCAGTCTATTCCCATATAAAGAATATTGATTATATTCCTTTCTTATTCATAGTTGTTATTATTTTCCCGTCAGTCGTTTGTTGCTTTACACATAATATTTTATGTAGTAGGTATACTACCTATACCATGTTTGTATGATACCTTTCTGCTTCACATCCCAACACTATACTTTCAACAACATCACAATATTGAGAACAAACATAGCAAATGTGAAAACTTTTACTACAATATAACACAATATCATCCCTGTGTTTCTACACTGTGGGTGCCGTACCGATATCAAATTATTTTCATACTAAAAACCATACTTATTGAATTTAATATTTCAGCTTTAACGTTGTGAAGCAACTTTTTAAATAATTTTAAAATATAAAAGCATCCCGAATTGACTCAATGAGGATTAACGTTGCGCATACAATCGAAAATATTAACAAACTTATATTTAATAATAAAGACAGGAGGAATAACGCAACGAATGTATAGCCAGATACATTGAACAATGGGGAAGATCAATAAACACAAGGTTGAAGGACTGTCCGGACTTTTGGAAATGGTAGACCACTGCATGGAAAAAGATCATCTCTAAATGTTGACAATGTAGTAGTCTTGCACCCTGAAAGTAAGGGACGTAAGCTAAATGTTTTATAGGCTTTGTCTATGTGTATGTCTACCTCACAAAGTGGATAAAATTAATATCCAAACTTCTTTAACCTCCCCATTTCTTAGTACCAAAGCACCGCCAAAACACTTTTTTTTTAGTTTTAGCCCTGATGATGTCTATTCGGACGGCAGATGGAAACGATCTCTAAATTGTGAGAGCGATGAAGAAGAAAAGTTTGATTATTCTAAACTAAATATAACATTTTTTTATTTATTATTTTAAATTCCTGTAAAGAATAAATTTGTTCCTCACTCCTTCGCGTTATTTTTGGAGTATTCTGTAAAAGACAGGTAGGTAATCAAAAAATAAAGACATTTTACATATTTAAATCAACGATGACAAGCAGAGAACAGCTTGCATGTTTATTACATGTAGCTGATCTGCTGGCTACCTCATTTGTGGTATATATCGTGGTGAGATAGTTGTAGTAAATCATGAAGCTACTTCGTTTAATAAACAGAATGAAAAGTACGTTTTTTCATCACTTCAGATAACTGTGGTGTTTCATGCTTAATTTACCGCTGATTTTTGTTAAGATGTAAATAAATAAGTAAATAAAAATACAATATCAAAAGTTGAGATTAGAGGTAATAAATGAAAAAGGTGGGGGAAACACTATTTGATATTCCATGCTCAAAGGTAGTGGATATTATATGTAGATACAAAGCTGTCAAATAAGTTGGCAAATGAGACGTTGGAAAACAAGATATTATATGATGATAGATAAACTTTAAGAGTCCTTTACGAGCTTTACATATATATTATATACGTGTACATTATAATATGTGTAGGTACAGTACATTGTATATATTTCTAATGATTACATACATAGGTGCTGAATTATAATAAAACATAAATATTTCTGTTCATTCGTAAATATGTATATGTCGCCGCCCGACAGTTGAATTAGTCAGTTAAGTAAATGGCTAAGGTGGTAATAGTCAAATGTTGACGTTCTTAGTTGAATTATTTGCCGTTTCGCTGAATCGCAATGAATGCACCAAACGTTCAACATTCTGTCTGAAGCTAGCCCGATTGTTGAAATTTACACTCTCGAACTAGCACCCTCTGGATGCCAAATAACAAGTTTCTGGACACCTCACATCGGCGTTTTCCACAAGCAGAGAGGCCAGGGGACTAACAGTATGCAAAAAAAATGTGACAACAAACATTAAAAACAATATCTAATGATCAAATACACTTTATTTTAGATAATGGTGTCGATATTTAACTATGAACTTTACTAAAAAAATTGTAGAATTATGAGTACAACCTATCACGTAATTTTGTTTGATGTTAATTCTCTGAACGGGTTAAAATCTAGTTATATAATATAACAATATTATATTGAAACATATTACAGTATAATGAATGACACACAACACACACACACACACACACACACATCACAAACCATGATAGAGAACATAGAAAATTTACAATGTAATATGTAAATTATAGGAAATGTTTATTTTGTTCTCGTATCATTGTATCACATAATATACATACACGTATATTAATGGCGACAATATTGATTCACAATGTTTAACATTGTTGATTGTTACACAAATTTATGTGTGGCGTCCCCGGAAGTGAAAAGGACTCCGACTCTTTTTTATAAGTCTTCGAGAGGCATGAAAAAAGCAGATGTTATTTTTTTATTTTTTTTCATTTATTTTCCATAAATATAACAATAAAACAACTAACTACTACTACAAAAAAAAATTTGCTACTAACTAAACATCATATCTTAAACACATTCTTTTGACAATAGAAAAATGGAATTTACTGCCTCACTAGACTTGAGTCTGTTCTGAGGCAGTATCTATACATGTATATTTTCCTAATTGGTTTTCAGGAACTCTTATTTATAACATGAATTTAAAATCGAAGTTTCATAAATTGTGGAAAAAATCTGGCTCACTTGTTGCTTACAACAAGTTCAAAAAACATCGAAGTGTGGTGAAGAAACTGATAGAATCTGATTATAAGACGCACATTAATAGATGTGAAAACGAAATTGCATCAGATCCTTCTCGTTTTTGGAATTTTGTTAAGGGAAAGAAAAAATGCGATCAAAGACCTAAATCTATGTCTTATAATGAAAAACTGTATGTTGGAGATAGCGAGATTGCAGATGGATTTGCGTCGTTCTTTTCTTCTGTTTTTGGACCACATGTTGCTGATAATGAACGGTTGATTGAAGATTCTTCGGGAGGATCATTTGAAATGATTGATGTACCATCAATTACCTATGAAGACGTTAAATATAGTTTAAAACATCTGAAACCCAAACATTCGTCAGGACCGGATATGATACCTGCTTATATTTTGAAACAGGCTGGCCATGTGATCACTGATGTTCTAAGGTATTTATTCAATATGTGTGTTGATCTTAAGAGAATGCCGGATGTGTGGAAGGTTACTAAGGTAACTCCTATTCTTAAAAAGGGTGACCCAGCGGAAATTACCAATTACAGACCTGTAGCTGTGCTATCCGCGCCAGCCAAGCTTTTTGAAATGATATTGCATAGATATATATTTGGCATGTGTGAGCATATGCTGGTGGATGAGCAACATGGATTTAGACCGAAACGTTCAACTGTAACAAATTTGCTTTGTTTTAATACATATGTAACCAAAAACATAGACAGCAAAACACAAGTGGATGTTAACTACAACGACTTCGAGAAGGCGTTTGATAGAGTGGATCACCATGTTTTGCTGAATAAACTATCTTAAATGGGATTTTCTCAAGGTCTGGTTGATCTGCTCTCGGATTATTTCACAAACAGAAAACAATATGTTGTGAGCGGTGATCATTGCTCTGACAAATTCTTGGCAACGTCTGGAGTTCCTCAGGGCTCAAATTTAGGACCATTACTTTTTACACTTTTTATAAATGATGTTGGAGGCAGCTTGCGTTATTCGAAGTTTCTTCTGTTTGCAGACGACTTGAAGGTTTTCAAGAGTGTCCGATGTGCCGAGGATGCCAAGGAGTTGCAGTCAGATATTGATTCTATCGTCGAATGGTCACATAGAAATAGGCTTCCTTTTAGTGTAAAAAAATGTAACATTTTGACATATTCCAGATCTAGGCAACCGATGATTTATGACTACACCATGGATAATACATTGCTCATCAGAGTTGAGAAGTCTAAGGACCTTGGTGTTCTTTTCACTCAGAATTTTCATTTCAGGGAGCATATTACGGATATAACTCAAAAGGCTTACAAATCGCTGGGTTTTTTGCTGAGACACTCCAACAACTTTCAAAATCCAAACACGTTTAAGCTTTTATATGAGTCATTAGTTCGGAGTGTTCTGGAGTCAGGTTCGATTATTTGGTGTCCATCGGAAGACACGTATGTTTTAATGGTAGAAAAGGTACAAAGAAGATTTTTAAGGTCGCTATATTGGAAAATATATGGATATTATCCCTACCTGTTTCCATCTTCATTCTTCATACTTTAGAACATCGCCGAGATGTATTCTGTGCTCGTCACTTTTTTAAGCTACTCAACGGTATCATATTTAATCCAATAATACTTGAAAAATTCAATATATATGTTCCCGAGGCATATGGACGTTCTCGGCATCACGATTTTTTTTATCAGCCTCAAAGCCGAACAAACATATTGGCAAACTCCCCAGTGGGAAAAGCTATTCAAATGTTTAATGGTCTGGCTCGAGAGGTTGATATCTTCAACGTGACGTATGCAGAATTTATAAGGAAAATCGAGGATATATTGTAGTTGTGTTGTCGTTTGGATATTGTTTAATGTTTTCTTCTGGGATCGCATTGGCCTTCAGCTGTAATGATCCTTGTAAGAATCGTCTTATTGTCAGTAATAATAATAATAATAATAATATGTTCTAAATTATTCTAGTCATTATTCTATGTATTCTTCTCAAGGGCATCTACTCGTTTGCGAGCAATTTAGGCACCTACCGACCAATACTAAATATTGTGTAATGTGGTGTTCTCACTTTGGCGAATATCGCCAGGGCACCAAAATATCGCCAGCCATTTGAACCGTGTGAACAAAATGACAGCTAGCCTGAAACGATAAAAACCAGTACAAACGATATCGTCTCGAGTTGACCACCTTCCAACTTTTCCGGCCGATTGAACGATTTGCGCATGCGCAGATGTGCGCGGCGTTCGTATCTATGGTAAAAACTTTATAATCTATAAATTTTATAATGTTTCCCGCTTAGTGACAGCTGTTGTTGTTGGTTTGTGGCGTTTGTTTCCTTAATTAAAAGGCGCCTTATAACCTCTTTTATAACATTTTCGACTAAAAATAAACACTTCGCGATCTCCATCTCGATGTTCGCCATTTTGAAAACAGTGTCAAAATCAAAGCGCATCTGACAGATCGTTTCTAAATCGGTGGACTGTGTGAACAGGTGTGACGATCAATGGGCGTACGGCGAATTTTGTTTTCTCACCAGACGTTATATTTTGAAATTCGCCTGGCGATATTCGCCAAATGTGAACACCCCATAAGCCTTCTATGGTAATATCCAGTATGCCGTTGATGAATAAATAAATAAATATTTTAAATATTTTATGTCCCCAATGATATTCGGTCCTCTCCAACTATTGGTTCATTCAAAAATAAATCCCTCATAAACAACCCACCATATATGTAGGTTAATGGTTATGTATGCTTACATTTTTTTATATTTACATCTAGGTATTCTTGCTTTATATTATATTATTTTTTTCTGTTTTATATGCCCTATGTATTTTAATTGATCAAAACTGTCCTTATGATAAAATATACTTATCAAACAATGTATTTGGTTTACTAAGACATTGCCTCAAGGCAATATTACACACACACATAGTAAAATGCTCCCTCCATAAGCAACCAAATGCTTGTGCGGAGGGTCGGATATCAACTATAATAATTATTAACACACATATAAGAATTAGCTAGAAATATTAATACACATATAAGAATTAGTTAGAAATAGCAAACTTTCAGTTCTCATGTACATTCATCAAACGTTCACCAAAATCTACCAGCACAATACAAAATTAAACTTATACGCCTTTTGTACAAATCAAATCTGCTGTGACAATAAAGTGTTTATTATTACTTTTATGATATTTTAGATATATTTTGTTAACGAGATATATTTTAATTCTTTGCAGTTGATGTTTACAACGGAAGCACTCTGCACTTTTGGAAGCTGGATCGCAGGCAAATGGGAGCTTTCCTCTGCATCGCATCCAACGACGTGCCACCGGCTGTTAGTAAAAGGATTACTCTAAACGTTAATTGTAAGTAAAACTTAATAGTTAAAATAATAGTTTAAAAAAAAAAAAATCATGAATACATAAAATAAAATAATAATAATGGTAACTTTAATTATATAATCTTATTATATATAAAGGACAAACGATTAAGACTGTTAGACTTTCAGATTTATGAAAGTTCAAGAAATCGAATGACTTTTCTTCCAATAAAAATCTTTAGTAGGTACCTGAAAGACAAGCCCAACTATTCACTTCTCCAACATCTCAATAATTTTTGTATTAATATATTTTTTTTTATCATTTCCAGTTTCGCCAACTGTGAAGGTGCCAAATCAACTCCTCGGAGCTCCGCTTGATACCGATGTCCAACTAGAATGCTATGTGGAAGCATATCCCAATACCATCAATTACTGGGTCAAGAACCGTGGAGAAATGTTACTTGATGGGTAAGAAGTGATAGATATTTTTTTGTAAGAAATCATTTGTGTGTGTGTGTGCGTGTGTTTTCTAACCTTATAATATATCCGATAGAAATCTTGCCACTCCGATTAGGCGTTTAGATACATTACGTTATTTTTTGCCAATATCAGAACTTTAATGATCAAAAATTTTAATGATCATTTAAACAAAAATCTCATGACAATTAATAAAAATACCATCACGGTCTTCCCACAAGTGGAGTAGCCAGCAGACTAGCTGCGTGTAATAAATATGCAAGCTTTCATCTCCGTGCCAATATAAAATCAAGACATTCAGAATGGGTGGCAAACCTCATCGCTGGATCAATAACAATATTATGAAAATAGATCAATTTTAATAGAATTAATAAAATATAACAAAACTGAAATAGAATATTGAAAACATTCTCAGTTCCTAGACTTCTTTGCCTACAGCTTTTACGTTTCAGTAAGTTCTGAAACATACTATCACAAATTATTCAGAAACAAGCAAAGCAAAGAACAAATATTAAAACAAGACGAAAACTTCTTAATGTCAGAATTTAAATTAGTCACGTTTATTAAATTATTTTATACGACTTCAACCACATTACGACATCGTTTTTATGGCAAAAAACATTTTTAAATCTTCCTTATTTTTTTATTATAATTAGATTTTCGGCAAACCATTAAGTATTTCTAAGATGAAAATCGAATTACTTAGGGTATAAAACAAGCCTCACCACCTACCAAAATCTAAAATAATCAAGTCACGGACAAAATTGATCTAAACCTGAAAGCTTCATCACCGAAAAACCTCCTCCACAAACACCCAAAATAATAAAATGTAAATAACCGTTAAGACTTTCATTGATGGAATATAAAACGACCTGTAAATTCTAGTCCCCTTCTGAAAGGATCTACTTTCTATGTATTTTCTTATACCTATATAGTAAGGTAATAATAAATATCTTTTTAACAGGCATATTTTTATTATAAAACACTTATTACTTACTTGCTTTTCGGGACCGGACTTCAGATCTTGTCACTCCAATATACAGTGACATGCTATATAATATCGCTTTGTCATTTCTCATGTTTAAGTAATTCTCATCACATACATACCGCATCAGGGGGCATTGCAATAAGTGAGAATCACTCTGCACCTCCCCGCAGTTGCAGCTCGTGTCTTACCCATCCAAAAAGCCCCACCTCACTTAGACATTATAATAATAACAAATTAAATATGTAATCAATACAATTATTCAATAAATAGATTAGTTTAGCTAAATACTGATATTATTTCTATCATACAGTTTGTTAGCGTGTTTAGCAAATTATCATTTTTGCCCACTAATCACTAATCACTAAACATTAAATTTGTTCCTACTACACACAGAATATTTCACACTAAAGTAACTTACTTTTTCCAACATGATCTTGATTCGATTTTCAACAAGGGCCATCTCTTCTATAAAAAAATATAAAAAAGTGGTGTAGAAATGACAGGAATTAACGTCAAATTTTTATTTAAAACCTAGAAAAGAAAATGACGAATACAAAGATGTTTGCACCCTCGGAACAACGATGGAAGATTTCATCCTTCCAGATGATGACATAAAGCGAACCGTAGAAGCTGATGCTCGTAAGAAGTGGAGTGACTTGTGGATGGACGTATCACTCATAAAAGGAAAAAGATATAGGTCGATCCAGGTCCAAATCGCAAGAAAACCTTGGTTCCACAAATCGAAATTTAACAGATCTGAAATTACTGCCATATGTCGAATGCGATTTGGACACTGTAGACTGGACGCTCATCTCTTTAAAATTCAACTTGTTGAAAGTCCATACTGCGAGTGCGGCTTGGACGAGGAGACGTTTGACCATGTTTTCCTGGGGTGCCCTATCAGGGATGCGTATGATATTTTCGTTGATGCTCTTCAGAAAGATTGGCAATTTCCTTTGAGTATTGAATCATTGCTGAGTATGACATCCGAATCAATCCATTTGTCCTTTCTCAAATCAATGAAGGCCTATTTCATTATTCTGTGATGACTATCTTCTTAACTATATTTGGAAACTGTTTTTTGCACAAATCATCCTCGTAGGATGCTATGCCATAAATGAAGAAAAAAAAGATGTTTCGGCGGTTCAACTTTAATATTCAAATTTAACACACGCAATGACACAGAACCATAAATTATAATAATTTATATAATAATAGATAGATGTCGATAGAAAAATAGTTAGCAAGTAGGTTATGATAGGTACAATAAAATTATATTTACTTACACTTTTATGTATCTAGAATGCGGTACCCATACATGGTATCCCAGAACAATTAATACCTAGCTGGCATTGTGGTTTATAGGAGAGAATATACGAATACAAATTACTTAAATGCTAAGAAATTTAAAAAGCAATATATCGACATAATATGAGGACCGATATCTTAATTTTTATACTTATAATATGAATTATTGTAGATTACTTCTATACACCCAGCAGAGACCTGTAATCTCCGTAATACAAGAGAGACGATGGTCCTGGCTGGGACATGTTTTGAGAATGCCCAATGATAGTTGGCCAAAAAGAGCACTGTTCTTCCGTCCGCAGGGGTTCCGTAGGCCCGGGCGTCCCTCTTTCACAATACACCGTTCCTATGACAACGATATCAGAGCGCAAGGAATGTCGTGGGAAGAGGTGACACAATTGGCACAGAGACGCTCTGAATGGAGGAGGCTGGTTTCTGCCCTGTGCTCCCGAGAGGAGCGTTGAGGGCGATGATGATGATGATGATGACTTCTATACAATTACGTCATATTGTCGTTGCATATTCAAAAAGAGACATGAGCGCACATTTTTATTTAGGCATACTCTTTCAAAACTGTTCATTAAGGCATTAAAATTGTAGTTTGGACTTCTCATTCACATACGACATTTATTTATTTCTATCATCAACGACTTATGTATAGCCTTTTACATAAGCAAGGTTTAAACATATTGCTACAAAAATCAATCAATATACATATATAAAACAAACAAAAAATAAAACCTTATGTAATTAAACAATAAAACATTAAAAATATTGTTGCATTGAAATATTTATCCAATATTAACTTCATACAAACATAAACATGTGTATAGGCATTCATTCATTATTCTTTAAGTATTGAATTTTAATATTTGATACTAAGAATCACGGCACTATATGAGATGGTAGGCCCCACTGTTGTCAAATATGAAATTTCATAGCAAAAGTAATATTCACGAAATTGTTGTCATATGTAGAATTACTTTTTGATCACCACGTTAAATTATTTTTGGACACCAAGTTTTTCGACACCGGCAAACTTTACATTCGATTTTTGCGGCAAAAATAAAATAAAACCGGCAAAAATAAAATCTAACTCGAATACGATTTTTTTAAAGTTTATATTCGAATTAGGTTTCATTTTTGCCGGTTTTATTTTATTTTTGCCGGCAAAAATAAAACCTACCTCGAATATAAGCTTTACGAAATTTGTATTCGAATTAGATTTAATTTTTGCCGGTTTTAGTTTATTTTTGTAAATATAAAAATATTTCGCCAAAAAATCCAAATAATATTATTGTAGCAACAATTTTCCTCCATACAAAACTATATTTGACAGATATCTGACATTGGGGCCTACCATCTCAATGAGTTCCAGAATCACTTTATAAAATGGTTATGATATCATTATAAGCAGTTTATTCTAGAAATGTCAAAACATTTATGAATTCACATGTCCCTTTTTGAATATAGAACGACGATATCCCGTATGTGGGGTAGCAAACGAACTAACTGCAAATATTAAATATGCAGATTGTCCTTTATATGCCAATAATGAAATAACACATTCATGGCGGGTAGCATGCCTCATCACTGAATTGCAGATGTTAATTGTTTTATATGTGAACTTTTAGTGTAACAAAGTTAATGCAGATGCTGTCGATAAAACAAATTTTAAATTTTGTATATTTTGAGGGTATAAGTTATCCTATTAGAGCAGATACAACAAGAACCAAAAGCCTACTCAGAACATCTGAGATGAAAACCTTATGTACGTGCTATCGCGGGAAAAACTCTCAGGGATAGAATCAGAAATACTGAGATAAGAAGGATATGCGACACGGAGGATATAGTGAGATGGAGTAGGAAGAGGAGACAATTCTGAATAGACCATGCGGATAGGATGGCAGAAAACAGGATCGCCCGCATTGCTGCAAAGAAGACACCGGCTGGCTCACGAGGAAGACCACCAAAAAGATGAAAGGATAGCTGGTCCTCGGTGTCACAAGAGGGAATCACTTCCGAAACAACAGATCAATGATCTATTACACGAGAAAGAAGAATTTATCCTAATATTTGTGCAAAAATGTAACGATAAAGGATATCTAAATACATTAATGGTTTCCCACCACTATCCCCTGGATGTTTTAAGAGCTGAACTCCTTTGTCATCCAGACTCAACGAAACAACAAATAAAAATTCAAAGAAAACGCTCAGGATTTGCCTTAAGGTCTCCCCGACATAATCCTCTCCTAAATTATAACGCTTATGTGGTGTTCTCACTTTGGCGAATATCGCCAGGCACCAAAATATCGCCAGCCATTTGAACCGTGTGAACAAAATGACAGCTAATCTGAAACGATATCGTCTCGAGTTGACCACCTTCCATCATTTTCGGCCGATTGAACGATTCGCGCATGCACAGATGTGCGCGGCGTTCGTATCTATGGTAAAAACTTTATAACCTATAAATTTTATAATACTTCCCGCTTCGTGACAGCTGTTATCTTTGTTGTTGGTTTGTGGCGTTTGTTTCCTTAATTAAAAGGCGCCTTATAACCTCTACTATAACATTTTTCGACTAAAAATAAACACTTCGCGATCTCCATCTCGACGCCATTTTAAAAACAGTATCAAAATCAAAGCGCATCTGACAGATCGTTTCTATATCGGTTGACTGTGTGAACAGGTGTGACGATCACTGGATGTCCGGCGAATTTTGTTTTTTCGCCTGGCGATATATTTTGAAATTCGCCTGGCGATATTCGCCAAATGTGAACACCCCATTAGTGTCCCTTGGAGGAGATACTCACTACAAGACACTACTCACTACTACAATATTATTCTAACAAACTCTGTACTAAAATTCTTAACACAAGAGACAACAGTTTATAACTTATTATCAAAGTAGGTACCTATCTAAATACAATATAGATACAAGTGAATGGACTAATACAATCGTATTAATAATTTAATTACAGTGTTCTACAAACGGACAAACGTTATATAAGACGAGCTGTAAAATTATTCGTACGGATAGAAACTTCATGTAAAGTTTACTAATCCATGCGGGCACCTCCATGTTGGTTCAAAACTTTCCTCTGCTTTTCCTAAAACCAAAGCCTGTGGACCAACTGATGGTTTCTGGGATAGTATTACACAACTGAATAATAATAATTAAATATATAAACTTTTATTTAAACGTTGCAGGAAAAAACTATTCATAAAACAAATTTATAAACTTCCTGCGAGCTTTTTTATTTGATTTTTTAAATGTTACTAGTTGACAGGGATGGTTTAAGTTAACTTATCGAAGGGTGATTCACTGCATAGTTATATTGATAAAATACATTATTTAAACAAAATATACAAGTTGATATAGTCATCTATGTAAATTCATGACAATATAATTTTTATCTTTATTACTATAGTAAAGTTGTTTTACTAAAGTTGTACTTGAAATACAATGATTTAGACGTGTAAAATTAACACGTAATAAAAGAACAATGAAATAAATATCTGAACGCCGGAGCGAGACAACAATATGTCAATGGACGCCATTTTTCAGTAAGGCCGTTCAAAGTTTTTTCAACAAAATTATATTTGTTTCTCACATGTAAGTTAACACGATATTTCTCTTAAAAATTGTAGTTTTGTTCTCATGTACACTCCCATGAAACTATTTCTTATATAGTTTCATTCTAGTCGGTCCCTCAATTTATTGTAAGAATAGTAACCAACATGTCTATTGGCATTTATTGCACTGATCTTCAGCCATATGCATGACTGTGTACGTATGTATAAGTACTCTTGTTCATTCCATTTTAATATAGGTATTCAAGTTGTTCTCTGTCTTTCAATATATAGCACCAGTCAATATATTATAGGTTCATATCCGTCTGTGTGAATTGTCTATAAAAAAAAAATATATATATACCAATTATGAAAAAATATTTTGTATAAATTTGCTACAGACGTCTCAAGAAATGACTATATGGAAAAAGATAAAGAAGCATTCGTCCAAGAAAAGATGGAAATAGGCTGAAAAGAAGTGGAGTAAGTTAATATTTGTTTTTTTCTTTCTTATTTCAGACCCAAGTACCATATCACCGAAGAGAGAACATCTTACAAAGTATTTATGTGGTTGGTAATAAGAGATTTCTCTAAGACTGATATCGGCACATATAATTGTGTATCTACCAACTCTCTGGGGAAATCTGAAGGAACACTTCGACTTTATGGTGAGTTATGCTCTCGTCTATCTCTTCTGTATCCACACAACGTAATCAACCTTGTATCTCATTATCTACTGATACCTCTTTATCTCTAGTTGTCTTGTCTTTGACTTTATCTGCTTTTTTAAATACTTTGCACATCTCATTGGCCGAAAGCTTTTATGATGTGCAAAGATAATTTTTAAGGGAGTAATAATAGGTAGTTATATTGAGAATAATAGTTAATCTATACAAAATTTTGATATACTTGTAATGAATCATTATAGAAAAAAAATATGTATAACTTCATTTCAACATAGGGTTTTGATAGAAATAAATTGTTAAACATGTCAATAATTTTCGAAGATCACATCATCCGTTTTGAACGTGTATCGGTCGGTGGCATTTTTATTGTAAACGAATATAACTTTTCTATGTTTTGTGAACTTTGAATGTTATTTTTATGAATCTGGATCATCATTTATTTGCTTTATGTTATGTCTTTGTTTTTTTTTTTATATTTATAATATTACTGTAGATATGTACATTTATGTCTCTTTCGTTTTTTGAATTTAATAACCGGGTTAGTTGGAAGACATCGCATTTTAGCGATAAACTCGCCCTCTGTACGTTGAATTGTATAAATGATATTTTCTATGTAAATTTGTATTATTGTAAACAATGTACAGTGAAGAATAAAATAAATAAATAAATAAATAATAAATTTAAAAAAAAATGTGTAGTCACTTTTTTCACTTGAACGATAATATTAATATAGGATAATAGGCAATAAATAATTAAGTAAAACATTGCCAATCAATTCAAATTTCTTTATTCATAGAAAATGTTTCTAGTACATACTCGTATTTGACAATAGAACATTGTTTGGCAATTAACAGTGTGTTGGTGTTGCTGCCATACTAGATAAAAAGCACCTGTATCGGGACTAACTGTAACCCCATTTTTACTAAAAACCATTTAATTTTATTACCGGTAAATAACGTTCTTGCCATCGAGTCACTAGGCCCCGGGTTCGATTATCGATCAGGGCAAAAGAAAGAATGATATTTGACAATAGTGTAATGTGTATAATTGTATATATTATGTGTATCGTCGTGTTAGTAGTATTGTGGAATTCTCAAGAAATAATTTTTGGAGAAATTTCTCGGTAAATTTCCCGAAGTAGAGAATTTTCGGAGAATTTTTTTATTTTTTTATTTAACAGTATAATAATAATAAATACTTTATTCAATCAATCAATAACAATGTACAAATGTTGAGACAATTTATCACCAATATGGCTACAATTAATTGTGGAAACAAAAAAATGTTCGGTACCTTCATAGAAAAAAGTGCTAATAACTGATGTAAAATCTTGATTTTTGACACCCCACATGCCCATATTTAAGTTAAAAAAAATTGCAAGTACGTACATGGGAAAAATTGTTAAAAACCTCTGATTTGGGCCTTACTCAGCCCCACAAATTTTGGATCAATCAGGTTGGCTGCGAAAAGTACTGGGCGAAAGATCATAATACCACTAAGAAAAATTATGGTGAGAAATTTCTCTTCCATCAGAGGAGAAATTTCTCGTTCTCGAGAAATTTCTTTGGAGAATTTTCTCTTCTCACATCACTACGTGTTAGTACCCATAATACAAGATAGGTACATAATTATTTATCTTTATTTGGGACTAGCTCGATCTCTGTGGATTATCTATACATATTATGTTATGTTATTATGATGTAAATTATGTATTAATATATTTTTTAAATTTATTTTTAGAAATTTGTTTACGGGTGAATATGTTACAACTTTAAATTAATACAAAAAAATTAAATCAATACAAAACGCATAATGAAATTATAAGGAAGTGTGTACGGAACAGCTAGTATCAATATAATGTATATGTGCCTATCATGTTTCTGTCAAATTAACCCCCCTTATTATTTCATCAATAAAAACTATGTCATTATTTTTGTATTTTTGTATTTGTTTTTTTTGTATGTGCTTATATATGTATTAATATTATAGTTAAAATCCGAACCCCCGCACAAGCAATTGGTTGCTTATGGAGTTTTGTTGTTGTAATATCAATCTATACTGTGTATTTATAAATTAAATAAAAATTAAAAACAAAAAAAAATAGGTATATATTAGTAGTGACATTTACATTATGAAGAAAGAAACAAATCATAAATTAAGCAAAAATTGGTATAATGCTATTAGACCAGACCTTTTTCAGTTTAATTGCACTGTACATTCGTGACGTTTTTCCATAAATAAATCACGTTATAATTGAGATTATTAAAACACAGGTGTCCTTGTAAATTTTTATGTAGATACAAACATTAAACTCAATATTGCTTCTACTGTGGTATTCATCTTATCACTGTCCATTCACTCGATATGCTCAAGCCATTGTTAACTATTGCGTTATAGGCAATATACCATCAAAAGAATTTTCCACAAGTAGGTATGGTGGCCAACTGCAGAATAATGAATGCATATAATAAACATAATACAGGTCGTCCATTCCATGTCAAAATAGTGATAAGGTTCAAGACGATGTTTTACGAATAATATACCTTTCACAGGACACTCGAAAAGAGTGGTTAAAAACTACAACTATAAAACTTCAAAAGCAATAATAATCATCTTCATTTTAATGGGCCACTTGCAGTCGTGGGGGATTTTCAAAAAAAAATATCGAATTAAGTAAATTTGAGGTCGGAAAATACAAATATGTCAGTTAATTTTTTTTAAATATGTAAGTTATGGAGAATTTCCAAAAATAAAATCCAAAATTTTTGACGTTTGGCAAAACACTCTAATAGCTTTTGACAGCTGATGACGTCACGGAGTCCCATATGTGTATGAGATTATAATCTGTGGTGCAAAATTTATTATGATTCACGGTACTCCGTGACGTCACAGTGCCGCCATATCGTTTTTGATCACTCCGAGAAAATCCAATTTTAAAAGCTTATAAGTATAGAAAAAATAGTGCAAGAAAAATTAAAATAAATTGTGGCTGTGTTTCTTTCATACTAATTTTCAATTTTATGTAATAATAAAAATCTGCAAGTGGCCCATTCACCAACATAAATTTTATGTCATGTAGCTAAAATATTATTATATATTTTTATAGAAACATGATGCGCGCGAATATTACGGTTTCCGAGTGAACAATACTACATAACAGGGTCACTAGCCGTTCCGTATTCACTTCCAAATTACTATTGTTTAACCATTTATGTTTCGAAGAAAACTAAATTTAAATCTCACTAAACTCACTTTTCATAATAATCAAACAAAATTGTAATATTGTAAAATTGTACTATTGTACTAAAATATAAATACTCAACTTAATTGCACCTGATTTCATTGTGCTAGCATTATACAGTGTCAGCGTCAATGTGGATCAACGAATCAAAGTAATGGTGCATTTTCTTGCTTCGCAGCAACGTCAGGCAGCAACCGCATAATTGGTTTCGATTACGTCACAGCACAGTTTAGGTCACAACAGCCGAAGACATGTAATTCTATAAGTAATTTGTCTATTGAAATAGACTTACTTACTTATGCAGCTATTCCTGTCCACTGGTGAACATAAGCCTACCCCATATGTCTCCAACCATCTCCAACCTTTCTGCAACCAGTCACTAGCGGTTCTTCTAATGTCGTCCGACCAACGTGTTGAAGAAGGTCTTCCTCTACTCCTTTTATCTTCACGAGGTCTCCACTCCACTACCCTTTTTGTCCATCTTTGATCTTAAGTCTAGCAACATACCCTGCCCATGATCACTTCAACCTTGCTACTCTTTCGACAACATCATTAACTCCCGATCTTCTACGTATCTCCGTGTTTCTAATGCGATCAGAGAGTTTTATTTGTAGCATCGCTCTTTCATGCTTCCTTTGAGCTATACGGAGTTCCTTGATAATCGACAATATATGAAATTATGCGATGATTATTTACCACCTCACTCAAAAGATTCATGAGATTCCACACACGAGGATATTTTGGCCGGTCAGCCCTTCAAGCTGCCCTCTACGGCACATTCGTGAACAAAATTCATTAAGTATATAATTTCGGATAAGTGGAAGTTGACAGACTTCTGTGGTATCCGGGTGAACAGTGAGTCTCCTTCAATGCT
Source organism: Athripsodes cinereus (assembly GCA_947579605.1). Lineage (NCBI taxonomy): Eukaryota > Metazoa > Arthropoda > Insecta > Trichoptera > Leptoceridae > Athripsodes > Athripsodes cinereus. Next base: position 23,330,046 of record OX388323.1, on the reverse strand, counting down.
ATTTCCCTCAACAACGTTCTCATACAATTACATATTATATAATATGTATACTGCAGTCGACCATTGTGTCGAAATCAATCGCCATCTGCTGTTGCCGTCTTTCGTTTGAGGCTAGAAGCGCAATCGTTATTTAATAGAGTAGTACCTCGATACACATTCGAAACCATCCGCCATATGTTACAATCATATTATTTTTTGTTTCTTTTCTCTTTGCATTTTTATATTTTGTTAGTAAGAAAACCTTTTTTGTGAACAACATGTGTCAAACATTTGTATACTTAAATTATGAAGGATTGATCAATGTGTATCCAGGAGCATATAAGGATTATGAAGGATTGATCAATGTGTATCCAGGAGCATATAAGTCGAATTGCTCGTACCGCCAGTAACGCTACTTTATCTCCATGCTAATAACATTATGCTTTGAGACTTTGGACATGTTTTGAGAATGCCCAATGATAGTTGGCCAAAAAGAGCACTGTTCTTCCGTCCGCAGGGGTTCCGTAGGCCCGGGCGTCCCTCTTTCACAATACACCGTTCCTATGACAACGATATCAGAGCGCAAGGAATGTCGTGGGAAGAGGTGACGCAATTGGCACAGAGACGCTCTGAATGGAGGAGGCTGGTTTCTGCCCTGTGCTCCCGAGAGGAGCGTTGAGGGCGATGATGATGATGATGAATAACATTATTTCCATGGTAACAATGGTGCAACATTAGTAATTTCCGTTGTTACCATGGAGATAATGTAGCGTTACTGACGGTTCGAGCAATCCGACTTAGGTCTTAGGATCTTCTCGCTTCGGCTGATCCACAGTGACACGGACACCTAGTGTATCAACAAATTTCAATGAAGATTCATAGCGCAATCGCCGTACATTTTTATTATTTTTTTTTATTTTTTTGATTGCAGAAATAAAAGTTTTTCCAAATCAACACGGTACTGATAACGATCTCGACACTGAGGAAGGTGAGTTTAGTTACAGAGATTTGCAAAAACATAACAATTGGCAATTATTTTTTTTTATTTATTGCACAATTAGGTACCTGTAAAAAAAAAAATATATCATTGCAATATTATTCCGTGGGCAAAATCACCCTCTGTTGGGTGGAACGCCCACAAAAAAAAAAAAATTATTCCGTGCCTCAGTGCCATGACGAGATATAGCGTTCAATTAAGACACGACTGCCGAAAGCAACGCTGCATTCTTGTCGTCTGTCCAGTTCCATTACTCAACAAGTCGAAAAATTCGATTATATTTTGATTTAATTGGTAATAAACACAAGCAACGTCACTGTTTCAATCCCACAAACAAATAACAGCTATGAAAAATACACGGTTCCCTTTGTATATTAAATATTTATTTATGGAAAAAAATTACCTATTTCCAATACCACAAATAAATATTTCGAATTGTTTAACTATTGAACGGAATAAAGGCAACGAATTTTTCTTTTTTTTATTTATTGAGTCTACGTTAATTTTGTAAATTCCATGTTTATATATGTAAAAAAAAACACAATTGGTTTTAGTTTTACTTAAAAGATTTTAATAAGCAGTGACCTGGTTTCGACTTATTAAGTCATTGTCAAACAAGTTTCGACTTATTAAATCATTGTCAAACAAGTTTCGACTTAATAAGTTATTGTCAAACAAGTTTCGACTTATTAAGTCATTGTCAAACAAGTTTCGACTTATTGAGTCATTGTCAAACAAGTTTCGACTTATTAAGTCATTGTCAAACAAGTTTCGACTTATTGAGTCATTGTCAAACAAGTTTCGACTTATTAAGTCATTGTCAAACAAGTTTCAATTTATTAAGTCATTGTCAAACAAGTTTCGACTTGTAAAGTCATTGTCAAACAAAACCAATTGTGTTTTTCTTCCATATATAGATAACGAATATCTTTCACAGTGCCATTATTATAAAGTATGTTTCACTTTCTGTTGTGTTCTTAAAGCATTATCATTATCAAAATTAAAAAAATTAACTATCAAAATTATGGAAATGGCCATTTCTCGAATATATGTAAAACATTTCTACTTGTTGAGTTATGGAAGTGGTAAGTCGAATTATATACTCTATGAATGTTTATGCGACCGTTTACGACCATTACGATTCATGACATGAAATTATGAAATGCGACTATGCCTCATTAGCGTTGCGTTGGTCTGAAACAGTTGCATACGAATTCATAGTAAAAATACATGCATCTTTCGGTCGTCGTGATTTCAGTGAACGACATCCGCCATTCTTTTCAACATTTTTTTGCGCCATTTTTTGTTTCTATTTCAAATTAATTCATGCTTAATTAATATTAAACCTTCATTCATTTACGCTTCTTAACTTGCCACGATGAATAAAATATATGAATATTTTTTTTTCAGTAGCGCTTTAATGGTTAACAGTGAAGTTATCCGAAGCTTTTTTTATAAAACGTAAAACCATCCTTTGAATTTGTTATAAGTTTATAATTTTATTATTTCTGTATAATATTAAACTTTGTTGTTTTCAACACGTAGCAACGCAAATTCCTTAAAAAAATTATTATTATGTTTTCAAATACAACTTTATTACACTATCCAAGAGATTTTTTGTTTACAAACTTATTGAATAATATTAATAAATTAATTTTCTTTATTTCAGCGTTATAGGTTCAATTACATTATTCAGTTTTTTTTTTAGTTAAAATTATTTCCAAAACTATAGACTACTAATTAGTATAGAAAACTAATTGAATCGGTCATTTGAGGAACAACATATGTCAGATTTTTAGCGAATAAGGTTTTTTTTTATTTTATTTGGGTCCTTTTTCTTGAAACGCATGTTATTTCATTTAGAAACCACGTATTTTTTACCTATTTGATACAAAGTGAGCTGATTAACTTGGCCAGTCAATAGAAAAATAACACAAGTCAGTGACTGATGTTGTTACAACACTAAATTCATTTGTGTCAATTCACAGCTGACACTTAACGCCAACCACTTACTTGGGTGAAAATGATGAAAAATTGTGATTTTTGGTTGTTTAGTAAATAATCTGGGATGAAAATGTTGATTTTTAAGCCGTCAAATGGTGTTCATTTGAGAAACAGCATAAGTCAAAGGTTTTGAATTAACAAATTAGTATAGAAATAAAATATTTTGACAAAAAATAAAGGTTTATAATAAAAAAAACACACTATAAGTTATATTTTGATTTGAGTTATTTATCAACATTTCATTCAGAATTTTATAACAGTTTTTTTGTGATTTCTGAAAATTTTGTATTGACTGACTTATGTTGCTTCTCAAATGACCAATTCAATTGTTGGGTTCTCGCTATTATTAAAATAATAGAAAGCATAATTATTTTAAGCAATATGAATAGATACTCTATAATTTCCAATACAGAGAACTAGTTATTACCAAAGCTTTTTTATATGATTGAGTTATTATTATAAAGTAAACCAAACCAAATTTACTCATACTTTAAAAATATTTATTTCTCACAGGTTTAGATGCGAAGGATGTAAAGGGTAAGACTGCCAAACCAAAAGAGCAAATCGCTGAAGGCAACATTGTTCCCTTCAGTTGGCTATTCATCCTCAGCTTCACCGTCCTGCTGCCCATCATAGTCATTATAAGATGACCATCTACGAAGTTATTGGAAAACCAACCAGCTATTTATGTATAAATTCCTTGTATTTATCTACTTATACAATCTATACTAATGTTTAGTTTCATTGATTTTGTACACAATGTATGTACATAATTATGACAATACAAATCAGACAATTAATCTCGTTATTAGAAATCACACCCAAACAATACAATGACTTTCTCCAAATTCTACACGACCCTTTCTAGTTAAAATGTTCTTTTAAAAAATTACATCTTCTATTTTAAACTTGCATAAACTTCTTCAGTTTTTTCAAATAGAAAAAAGTCTTGAACATAACTAAAAAATATTTAGTGAGATCAAACATATTATGAACTACTTCAGATTAATCATTCCAATTGATCACACTCATCCATAGTCAATCTATTTGAATAGGTATTAACTAGTTAGGTATGTTGTAGGTATATGATACACATACATATGTGAACTTCCTTAGGGAGTGCACAACACAGAGTTTCGACGCTTATGAATCGACTTAGGCTTGGTTAAGAGTACTCTTTAAACCTAGGTAACATTCCCAATTTCTCTGTGTCATGCTTATCACATGACTTGAAATTTTTGAAAGTTGTATACATATATGTTACAACTCAATATTTTTCCACGAGTGTGATCAATTGAAATGATTAATCTGGAGTAGTTCAAAATATGTTTGACATCTACACTTCTACATAGTAAGTAAAAAATCCAGTTCCCGACATCCAATTGTGTCAAAAATTCATAACATAAATTTAGTGAGATCTTTTGATACACTAACAAGTATTATTGTTAATTTATTAATAAAACAAGATATACAGTTATTCCTCTGTTGACTTTATTAATTTTGCTAGCCAGCTTTTAAGAGCTTTCGTTTTCATCGTCAGGCAAAAGCAAAGTATTATTTTTATTATTCTTTAGGCATTTCACCCAATATTGAGTGATTTTGCACTGACGAATATGAAAGTATAAAAATAGACATCAAATTGTCTTCGTTAAAACTTCATGCGCATTTCTAAAACCGTCATTTTGCTTTTGATTGGTAGATTTTATCGGTCGAAAGTCTTTAAATAATATTATTATTGGTTGAATTGATATCTAAACATTGTTGATGATAATCTAAACTAATCGCTTGAAATAGCCTATAGCATTGGCTTTAGGCTATTTCAAGTATGTATTGACATAGCACCAATCTCCATTTCTTTTTCATTAGTTTATACTTCACTTAGTGTTATTGCACTGTATGGGTGTGATATAGAGACATTTTTCTGATCAGTATTATTATATCGAAACCAATTATCGCACATCTATCTATATGTATTAAATTACTTTTATTCTTGTTATAATTGTAATTAATATTATTGTTTTTCTACAATGAATACTTATAGTGTATATATGTATTTTAATTACTATTTATTTTTTACATATTTGAAATACCTATATGTCTATGTAATAATATAATCATGTAACTTATTTGCAAAAAGACAGTTTGTTTCCTAAAAATGATTATATCTATTGTATTATATTAATTAAGTCTTATAATATATTATTAACAACTTATAAAGTTGTTACTTACTATTTAATTATAGATAATTAATTATAATTATGTCCATCTTCTTGTATATTTTCCATTCAAAATTTCATAATAATTGTATTCCTTCATAATGAAATATAATATAGGTATTTAATGACATTTTGTTAAGTTGAATAATTATCTGTAATAATTATTTGTTATTAGAAATGTATATATTAAATTTATCAGAACTTTACCGACATATTAAAAATAAATTCGCCAATATTAAAATTTAATATTAATGTGATATAGACTTTTTATCTTTTTGTATTATTATTGTTTTTTTTTTTCATAATATGATTGTAAATAACATAATATTAAAAAGCTAATGCCGGATATGTATGATAAGTAAATTAAATTAAGAAATAACTAGGTATGTATTTAAAAAAAAAACACTTAAAAATATTACATCTCATTCAACTACTCAACATTATACTTATCCGTTAAAACAAACATATTATCAATTTTTTTTAAATCTTCCAATATAGGTATATGATGATGTTGATTATTCTCGATGATTTTGTTTTGATGCTGTTTTACAGTCCCTAGAACGTCTCAAGGGCGCCGATGAAGAGTGCAGTTTTCAATTTGCTTCTGAAGCTGATGACAGTCTGATTGTCTGACAGTCTCTCAATAAATGTAAAATTTAATATCGATCAAAAAATTACCCTCCCATGGCTACCCCATTTGTGGGATATGCCGTGATGGTATAGTAGTAGTAGTAGTAGATCAAAACATTATCATCCCTACAAAATGCTAGAAACAACACAATATAAACAGATCAAGCCCCATAAATTTCCATATGCGAGTCCGAAGTTCTAAAAATAAATTATTATTGTTCATAATAATATGTATTTTGTGAATTATTTATCTGTGGATTTATTTCTGATTACTAAATTATAATTATTTGAATTCATAACCACCGCTACAACGATATCCATATATTATATTTACCACATATCTGTTCCACAATAACAGATAACAATATTGCATTCCGTGTTTAGTGCCATTTACATACTGTGACCTACTTTAGCAAACATTGTATCACATTACGGTCAATGCACTGAAATTTTGTAAGCAAAACTCTAATTTGCTATCCGTACAAAATATCTTATTTTTCAAAAAGACTCGTTTTAGGAATATTGTTTTCTTAATTCCTTATTAGTTAACAGTTCTAGTATCATTATATAAATTGATTTAATTCCGCGTTTGAGTTAGTACCTAATGCAAAGATTGTGGTAATAAAACATATTTAAAATTATTTCTTTTATTTTTTACACTAAACCACCCAAATTCGAGTGAATTATATCAATTTTATTATATTAAATATACATGATTTACAAATCAATTTACAAAGGCTTGCAAATCCACCATTGTAGAGAAATTACATATCAAATAACTTCTGAAATAAGCATAATCTTATTAATACTAGCTACTACTAAAGTTCTGAAAAGAAAAAAAAATTATTTTCATAGAAGAAAAAAGTTCAGTCATTCATAATGAACACATTTTTATGAGAATAAATATCATTAATAATTCAAGAGTTTTTGTGTTTACGCTGTGGATATCCATTTTTAATTTTATTAAATAAAATATAAAAATATATTATTGAGCACTGTTTAATTTCCACTATGTTAGGTTAAATACCGAACGTTTTCGCCTATACTTGTAGGCATCTTCAGGGAAACCAAGTTTCCTTCTGAAACCTTCAGTTTCCCTGAAGATGCCTACAAGTATAGGCGAAAACGTTCGGTATTTAACCTAACATAGTGGAAATTAAACAGTGCTCAATAATATATTTTTATATTTTATTTATTAAAATAAATATCATTATTTATTTATTTCTTTAAATAAAGAATAATGAAATTGATACCTAACTTTTATAATATAATAATAATTAACTATTAAGTGACATTTTGAAAAATTTTGGTATACCTAATCTTTAAATTCGACTTATGGTAATCTTAACTTTTCGAATCATGTATTAATATCTTTCGCATATCGAACCTGAAAATCAAATTAATCACATCGTTTAATTATAAATTAATCATATTTGGCGTAAATTATAAAAAAAATATTTCAAACATAGAAATCGTATACCTATCTAACTAAAAACTAAAAAGAAAGTACTCCAAACATCAATATTGCAAGTTAAATTTATCGACCGACGGTTCTTGGTTTAAGTTCATGTTAATAATTTTTAAAATAAAACACAATGTATAGTTATTCTGCTATTGACTTTATTTATTTTTGCGAGCCGGCTTTCAAGAGCTTCCGCTCTCATCGTCAGGCAGAAGTATTTATTTATTTATAATTTTTTTTATAACATATTTACATAGTTAACAAATTCATATAAATAAAACATTATTTTTCAATGACTCAACTTCAAAAAGAGAAAATCTCGTGTTTTGAAGTGAGCTACATTGTTACAATATTACAAAACAATACAAAAATAAATAAAAAGAAAACAATTTCAAGAACATTACCAGAATAAATCCTGAAACTTTCCATAAACTTGAAAAGAAAAAAAAACACATCGTACAAAAATAAACATGTTAGTACAAATTAAATAACAATAAGGTACACTTTCAATCATCAATAATCTATACCCAAAGAGAAGAAAAATCTACTTCATTAACTTTTTTAAAGCTAACTTAAACTTTGCTATACCAATATTTGCTAGATCCTTGCAATCCACCGGCAAAGCATTATACCACTTCACTCCTAGGTAGGAGTAGTGGTTTTGCGCAAACGTTGTGTTTTTTTTTGGTATTTTTATAAGACCACCTAAACGAGGCAATGTGCTAATGCACTCCACCGGGTCCAAGTAAAAAGGACTTTACTTTTGCCTGACGATGAGAGCAGAAGCTTGTGAAAGCCGGCTCGCAAAAATAAATAGAGTCAATAGAGGAATAACTATATATCATGTTTTATTTTAAAAATCACCAATATTGCATTTAATATCAGTTAATAGACGCTAATGTAAACAAATAAATTTATCGCTTGCGTTCGTCGCTTTCACAGCTTTGCGAGAACTAATAATTTTGTTTATTTCTACATTACTATTATTTAATAATACCGTATGCAGACATTAATAATATTATATTATTTTAAACCTAATACCGACCACTAATAACTGCAGACTTCATAGCAAGCGTTCCAATCCACATTGTAACCATATGACACGAAATATTCCACATTGGCCTAGTCCAATGATCATTCATATTGTTGATATTATATAATATGTGATACAATAGCTACTCACTGTACCTTTCTAGTTCTACTTGCATTGTGTATGTGCAATGTTATTGTTTAACTAATGTTACAATTTAGCAGAAATTTCAACTGCATATTGTGTTAAATATGATTAATAGAACCCCTGTGGTGCAGCACCAATAATAAATTTATATAAAGTTCTTGATTTTTTACTTACCATCACGGCATGCCCCATAAGTAGGGTAGCCAGCAGACCAGCTGCATATAATAAATATGCAAGCTGTCCCCTTCCGTGCCAATATAAAATCACGACATGGATGTGTGCGGCAAACTTCATCACTGAATTTAATATGTTAAACTTACTAATTTTTTCGCTCACTTGCATTTTACATGACACTCGAAAACTTACGGAGAAGAGCGGGAGACCAATCCTTTACCGGTGCTCTACGGAATAAATGAATTTTGACGTCAACTACGATATTTTAAATAAAATAACTATGCAATTACTGAAAAAAAAATAGTAAAATAAAACACGAAACGAAATAAATAAAACAAGCGTTTTATTCTACTATTGATTTAATTTATGAGAGAGACGTCTTTCGTCTTATGAGGACATTGTCAATCTCTTTTTTTTTTGATTGACAATGTCCTCATAAGACGAAAGACGTTTCTCTCATAAATTAAATCAATAGTAGAATAAAACGCTTGTTTTATTTATTTCGATATGGAATTCTACTACCTAAACACCGACACAGTGAATAAAATAAAACACCTTTATTATAGAGTGATTCTTCGTTAATGTAATCATCTCATTCCACGTTATTCCTAATGTTCCAAAATCTCTCATCAAATTTGTAAAATCAATTATTTAACTAAGTATTGAGAAAAAAAAATACAAGAATTACAAAATAATGCAGTTTATTTAAATTTTACTATTCACTATATTACACTATATGTTTTTTTTTTATTTAATACCTACTTTTATTAATAAAAAAATATATTTACAAAGTCTATATTATTTAAACATGCATTGTAAATATTTGAAATAACCTCTTTCCAGGATTGTTCAGCAGTCAAAGGACTATAATCCGTTTATCCGTTCAAGCTGATAACAGCTTATAATTTTCAAACTCTCTCAAGTCCATAAGCGCCACTAAACCAGTATTGGCATCTCCAACCCCACCACGTCAGTGGGCGGTGGACTCGACTGACGTAGCAGATCCCATTTTGTTTTGAGACCCACATATCCACGAATCATTAACGGCATTCAAAAACACTTCCCCAAACCAAATGGATTGAGGAGTGTATGATTTGAAAATATGTTTTATTATGATTTGTATTTTTACAAAACTTGCATTACTCTCTAATGGCGATTGTAGTTGTTTTAATGTTTCAAGATTAATGCTTAATCTCTAATATTTTTATTATTGTTTGTTTTCTTTTTATATTACATGACAACCTTATGGGCTAATGAAATATATCAAATAGTTAATATTTGTATACACTTTTAAATTGGGCAATGCATGGTCTCTTGTAATGATTATGATTGTTTGTATTTATATATATGTGTTGTCTGAAGTGTGTAACTGGTTTTGAATAAATAAATAAATAATAATTTGAGCCTTAATCTAACGGTCACTTTGAACATCCCTGAAAAGCTGTGCAGTACCCAACAACTACCGCGAAAGGTATGTTATGATTATTCTCTTAGAATAATTGATGTGCTACTACTGACATACAAAACAAATAGACAATATCATAGTCCACGATGACAAATAGAGGGAACATTCATTATCAATTATAATTAATGTGGAATAGCGTATAGCATTCCTTACCAAAATCCATCCAGCAAGCGTGACAAAATCCAAGCAATTTTTAATTTAAATTACCAGTTAAGAAACTCATGAAAGTAAAATTAATATTCAATGGACACAATTATTGTAAAATGATCCGGCATAAGTGATGCACAAACATCGTTAATTAAATATCCAACATCGTTAAGGGTCCATAGCGTCTCTTTGATGATCAGTGTGGTTATTCACTTGATAACTGATTGTTTTCAGAAATGAGTCCTGCGATATTCACAGCTACTTCCTAAGCTATACCCTCAACCAATACTTTAAATGGGGTAAGCAGACAGGACCATATTATATCTTATCTATACTTACATATTTTTTTCGCTTCTTCTACATTCAAAAAAATTTATTCACTGTGTCGGTGTTTAGGTAGTAGAATTCCATAGCGAAATAAATAAAACAAGCGTTTTATTCTACTATTGATTCAAAAAAAATCTTATAAACGCGCACATCAATTTCTCTTACACAACACATGGCATATTTTGAGTTTTTGATCTACATGATCAAACCATGTGATTTCTCACGACAGAGCTTTGTCATCAACCAATCGTTCCTTCTTTTGACCATTTTACTTATGTATGTTCAATAATAACGTAAGTACCTATATCATTTTTTTAAATCATATAAAATTTAATTTTTATCATAATCTATTAAGAGAGAAGTAATATTATTCGAAACTACTTTTGTCACAGAAAATAAAAACTTATTAATTTATAAATTTATTGTATTCAAATTTATTAAAATCGTAATTCGTCCTTTTTATGAGCTTATCAAATATTAAAATATTATCGAACTCGGGATAAAGATAAATAAATTCGTGATTTTTTTACTACTGGTTTTAAATAATTGTCTCTTTTCTTTTAGTTTCTGTGACAAGACTTGTTATGCATAAAATATACTCTTAAAAAAAATTAATTGTTTATAGACGTAGGTATGTATATTTAAGAAGATATTTTATGTGTTGAAATCTGAATGTGTAGATATATCTTTGTAATATAAAATAAATAACTAAATTAATTATTTCATAACATAATCAACTTATTTGTAATGTAAATTATATTTTTATTCATATTTTATTATTGACTTGATTTACTGAAAAAAATACGAAATAATTTAATATATCAATATCTATCAAACAGTTACATATCGAAATTGAAACAAGATATCAGATGTTAAATAATCTATTATAATGACGTATGATTAAATTTTTCGAATGTTGATATTTGAAAAAAATCACGCCATTTCATGTTTTCTTTTCCATTGAGTTAATTTTGCGTAGTTTTCAAAAATTTTATTGCATTTTTGTGTTAACGCAAAGAGAAAATGGGGTGGAGTGGAGAAAAAAATTCACACCCGTCCCAGACGTCCGAAGGCGTCGCAAAGCTAATGATTCGGGTCTAGGCTGACTTGAGTTATCACTTTCGTAAGGTATCCATAGACAACGTTCACCAATTTTACCATTCTCACTTTCACTATTTCACCAATCGTGAAACTGCAAAACCGTAGAAGTACCTAACCATTATTTTTAGAATACATTTCCTTTTTAAAATTTAAAGGATTAACATCTTCCATTTAAATAGCACTGGAACAATTATTTGAACACTTTTCGGCTGCTATTTCGACCAGTTGGCTACAAATGCTTAGAATAATTTAACTATTTTTTTTTATTAGCATTTATTTTTTTATATGCGCATTATGCCCAAATCCTGTTAAGCCATCAAAAAATAGCTAGATATTCTTAATATTGTAAAATAATTTATTTTTTCAAAAGAATGATGGATTAGGGTACAATAAAAGTGATTTATTAAACGATTTGTTACAAAAAATACAAAGTTCGTAAATCATTGTAGAAGCTATAAAAATATTAACTAGTTAAAGAATTTTAATCTTCTATTCATCGCCATTTATTTAGATTGGTCGATAACAAATACTTATAATATAATTATTAATATTCAAAATTACTTCCTTGTTCTTGGGAATTTGATCCACGTGATTAAGTCACTTATTTGTCGGACGCCCGCACTTCTTCACACCCCCTTTTTCAGATAGGCATATCTTCTTTGTCATCCTTTTCTCATCCATTCGTTTCTTTATTTCATCCATTTATTTCATCCATCCATTTTATCGGCGATTCTTGAGTCTCACCTTCTAAAAGCCCAATAACAAGACTCTGGATGGACACCTTACTTACGGCCTCTGGTAAAAATAGGATTTTGTTTATATTGATAATTATGCTCGCTTTTTATTTGTTTGGATCTTTTGTTGATCATCTATTCCCTCACGCCGTATCCCAAGTGGGGTAGGCAGAGAAAACGGAACGCCAATTATATCTGTCTTTACATACTTCTTTCGCCTCCTCCACAGTCACACAATTTCTCATGCACGCACGTCGATTTCTCTTACATAAAACACGGCCGTCCTTGAGAATTTGATCTACATGTTCAAGCCATGTAGTTCTCGGGCGCCCTCGCTTCCTCACACCCCGTCTTTTCAGCCAAGTATATCCTCTTTGTCATTCTTTCCTCTTCCATTCGTTCCACATGATCAAACCATCTCAATTTATTTACACGCATTCTATTCACAACACTCCTCTTGCATCCACTCATTCTTCTAATTTGTTGATCATTATTGTTTATTTATTGTTTCTTGAGTTTTTGATTGTATTTTAGTCAGCCCTTCAGGCTACCCATTAGAGCCTGCCTGAAAGGACAAAAGTTTTGCTTATAAGAGCAGATAAATAGAAGTCCTTCGATTTCTGAGATATCCGGGTATGGGAGGGAGTCTTCTATTTCCTTCCGTTTTTTTATGAATATTCCGATATTTACTTCAGTATTTCACATATTCAATTAGTTTAATAATCAATTAATTTTAATAATTATTAAATTAATTAACAATGGTGCCAAATTATAATAATAATTAGATTCGTTTGTATATTGTTAACTCAATTAAGTTGGTTTCATTATTTATATAATTTGTATTCGAAATTAAACACGTTCTGGCTCTATAAAAATTGTTAATATATTTAAGTAACAATATATTTTTGTGTATAAAAGTTTATCCAATTTACATACTTAATTATTTAAAAAAAATGTAATGCCAAATATCTATGTAGTTCTAACTACCGTTAGGTAAATTTAAAAAAAGTAGATAAATTATTTCAATTATCGGTGTTACATAATATATCAAAACTATAAATATAATTAAATTTAATGTTTCAGTGTTGACATTGTGAAACAACATTTAAATAATATAAAATATAAAAAACACTGTTTTATGTTTCACATTTATGTATACCAAAGTATACTACAATTACGCCTAGCGTTTTCACTAATATATTGGCATCATCATGGTGAAAGCGCTAGGCGTAATTGTAGTATACTTTGGTATACATAAATGTGAAACATAAAACAGTGTTTTTTATATTTTATATTACTATAAATATAATATTATCATATATTATAGTATGTAGGTAATGCTCAGGGTTGGATGTCGTCTCAGTTTTGCTTAAAATATACGATGATTTCAAACTACATAATATGCAGTTTACATAAAATAATAATGTATAAATGAAATTGGCTTGCCTGTCATTTGGTATCAGCGTTAAAACTATTATAAAACTGATGTCATATAGACAGTCAATAAATTTAACGCTATCGCACCAGTTCGAACTGTGTCAGTCAAATATTATTGGTAAAGTTTGAACTGTGTCTGTCAAATATTAATGGTTAAATTTGTTGTGTCAGTCAAATATTATTGGTAAAGTTTGAACAGTATCTGTCAAATATTAATGGTTAAGTTTGTTGTGTCAGTCAAATATTATTTGTAAAGTTTGAACTGTGTCAGTCAAATATTATTGGTAAAGTTTGAACTGTGTCTGTAAAATATTAATGGTTAAGTTTGTTGTGTCAGTCAAATATTATTGGTAAAGTTTGAACTGTGTCAGTCAAATATTATTGGTAAATTTTGAACTGTGTTATCCAAATATTATTGGTAAAGTTTGAATGGTGTCAACCAAATATTATTGGTAAAGTTTGAACTGTGTCAATCAAATACAATTGATAAAGTTTGGAGTGTTTCAATCAAACAATATAGGTTTATCAATAAAACAAATGTTTTATTCTACTTTTTGTTTATTTGACTAGAGAGACGTCTTTCGTCTTATTAGGACATTGTCAATTTATAGGAGATTGGATATCTTAGGAGATTGACAATGTCCTTATAATGGCGGCGTACAGACAGCTGGATGCGAACGTCAATCATCAAGCATCAAGCAAAAATCTCAAATCTCTCGGCGATAATTCGGAGCATTCTCCGAAGAAATATTTCAATTAATGCCTTTGTTACCCATCCATGAGACGTAACGAAGGCATTCATTCGAATATTTCTTCGGAGAATGCTCCGAATCGTCGCCGAAAGATTTGAGATTTTTGCTTGATGCTTGATGATTGACGTTCGCATCCAGCTGTGTGTACCCAGCATAAGACGAAAGACGTCTCTCTCATCAAATTTGACATTTGGTTTATTTATTTTATGGAATTCTATGGAATTCTATGCTATGCTATGGAATTCTACTACCTAAACACCGACACAGTGAATAAATATTGGTAAAGTTTGAACTATGTCAGTCAAATATTATAGGTAAAGTTGGAACTGTGTCAGTCAAATATTATTGGCAAAGTTTCGGTTTCTTAAATCACGATTTCACAGGACGAAGCCTACAAGCCTTAAACTGAAATATTGACTCCATGTTTTAACAGAGATTTCGACACATTTTGTGTCAGTAATGTCATCATGTGTATTAAGCTTAATGTAGAGATGATCTCGATCGACTGCTACAAGGTAATCTTTAGTGTTAAGTATGTCATCATTCGAAATGAACATAGAAATACAGATAACTAATATCTATAAAATTTCCAAATTAAATATTAAATACGCGTGATATGATCATGATGATAATATTATTAAGAAACTAAAATAAAATAATTTTTAAATATATAATTATAAAATATTTAATTAATGAAGTTAACATAAGATATAATTATTATTGTTTATATGGGGTTGTGTCAATTTTATTGATAGAGTCATCTGGTTTTGATTTACATAAATAGTGAGAGGATTTGTTTATACTTAATTATATTAAGGAATAAATTAGCATAATTATGTTGTATAGGTATCAAATAATATTAATATTTGTCAAATCAATATCAAAATAAAATATTTAGAGAGGCTTTAGTGAGCCTGTAAATATATAAAATGTATTATATACCTACCTACACCAAAAACATTTTACCATCAGCTGTTTGACTTCACATAATATTATAATATGTAATAATAACCGAAATGTTTGTTATTTATAATTTAATCCATACAATTATTGTTGTTAATGTCATTTGAATATGAAGTTTAATTACTATTATTTACTGTTGACCTTAAAATATTTAATCACAATTCGGACATATAAATGTTATGATTAGGAAGTTTAAACATATAATTATAATATCAAAATGTATGCATGTGAAACATTATATGTGTTATAATATTCACATTATATTAATCAAAATATCTCGATGTGTTAAATGAAGTCAATAAAGAAATCACAAAATAATAAATCTTCTATTTCTTTATTTTAAACCCTTGTCTTGAAATACAAATACGATAGAAAAAATATTGAATTTTATAGTAAAGATAAGTAACGTAATAGTTACTAATTTTCACTGGGCAGCCAGAAGGACTGGCTTTCCAAAGCCACCAAATCTCTTTAATCTCCACATCTGGAATGATCTCTAGACAGCTAACAATTCTGATATAGGTACTATTTTAATGAAATCTTTTATTCATTTATAATGAAAATATACCTACCTGCATCCTTACAGTATTTAGAATTTTATTATTTTAAAATTTTAAAATCATAAAATTATTAAAAAAATTAATTTTATAATTTTATGATTTTAAAATTTTAAAATCATAAAATTATTAAAAAAATTAATTTTATAATTTTATGATTTTATAATTTTATAATTTTTTAATTTTATGATTTTATAATTTTATAATTTTATAATTTTATAATTTTATAATTTTATAATTTTATAATTTTATAATTTTATAATTTTATAATTTTATAATTTTATAATTTTATAATTTTATAATTTTATAATTTTATAATTTTATAATTTTATAATTTTATAATTTTATAATTTTATAATTTTATAATTTTATAATTTTATAATTTTATAATTTTATAATTTTATATTTTTATAATTTTATAATTTTATAATTTTATAATTTTATAATTTTATAATTTTATAAATTTTATAATTTTATTATTTTATAATTTCATAATTTTATAATTTTATGATTTTATAATTTTTACATTTCCAGAATTAGAAGGACATCCAGTCTTCAACATCACAGAGAATATATATACCTATGTTTTTTCTTACTCTTTTTACTCTAGTAGATGACAATAGATAAAGTTTTCTTATTTTTAAGAAAAAGATCTTTGGATCTACAACCATCTCCCACCGCTAGGCATATGGTGTGTATGCATCATTCTGGATTGCGCCACGTGTAAATGTTGGTTACCAATTTTTTGGGAGAAAGAGAATAAACTAATTAAATTCTATTTCTTTTCTCTTGCATATTCCTAATTTGTTAATTAAGAAATTACTTTTTTAATAACTCCAACGAAATAGGTAAAATAGTACAAAAATAATAATAATTACAAAGGGAATATAAAAGTAATATTATAATACAACAGCTGCTTAATAAGTCCTCGGCATTATTAGAACAGGAACAATAAGAGAGTCACTATTGTGAAAGGGAACAAAATAAGTCCACCGTGTTATTACTACAACTAAGCTATACTCAAACTTTCTGAGAATCGCACCCCTTGCAATATATAAAAATAAAATAAAAAATAAAATAATCTTTATTGTACATTTAAGTAGTACAAATGGCGGGTTTATTACCTGCAGGCAATATCTGACAACCAACCAGTTATACAACTGAGACACATACTTACAACTCAAAAACAATACTTATGTGATACAGAATACAAAGCAAACACACACATTCACATATAGACAAAAGTCTAATATATGCAGTAAAAGAAAATATATGCAGTAAAAGATCATCATCATACCGGATGCAGCAACCTTCATCAGACTGGCTCAGGATCGTGAGGAGTTTCAAAAGATGGTCGCCAACCTCCGTTAGGAGGAGAAGAGAAATAAGAAGATCATTCTTTAATTAGCCTTTAAAGCTAGCAGTAAGAAGTTTTTCCTGTCTTTTCTTGTTCGCAATCCTAAATGTCACTTTTAATGGCATTAAGGTGTTAACTTGTATACTTATTATGTATGTATCTTCTTAATATGTAGATCACTTACGGAAATAAAGTGTTCAGACGAACAAATAATAACAAGTTATTTTGCTTAAGCTACACCTACATGAAAGAAGGTTACGGTGTTGAAAACAAAAACACTTATACATAAAACATCAATCAAAATCTGCTTGTACTAAATTCAAGAGAGAACTGGAAATATACAGAATAAGAGGGTTTTAAAATATATTATGAAGAAACTAAATGAAGTCATTATCGAAGTGTTATTCGAAGATGTTTTTTGTTTTTGCATAAATAAACTGGATTTTTTACACATACGAAAATGTTTGTAAGATATATCTATATTACGATCAGTATGGCTAAATCGCAGAATGTATCACATTCAGGGTAAAGAAGAGTGTATTAGGTATTCCAACGCTTACAAATCAGCTTTGACTGGCTTAAGCGCTTTACACCGTGGCCAATTTGGTGAACGTTGTCATGGTATAAAGCGCTTGAGGCAGCCAAAGCCGATTCGTAAGCATCGGAACACCTAATACACTCTTCTTTACCCTGCAAGTAATACGTATCTTGTGATTGAAACATACCTATTGTAATATATTATATCATTATCAAGTGGTTCGTCTCGTGAAAATAATAGTCATCTTTGTTTACGCTCAATATGTTACGTAAAAGCAATTATAAATAATTAGTTAATTTCTGTCCACGCTCATTCTTTTAGCCAATACTACCAAACTGAAAGCCAACCTGACCGCCAATACTACTAATACCGAAGAAATATTAAATAAAATATAATATTATATATGTATACAAAAATAATATGTGAAACAAAATCTTTTTTATTCAATAAAGTCTAACCAAAATGTATAACTGCAAGCTAACCCACGTCAGAATGGAATAGAATTACAATAACTTGCAAACATATACCCTAAGGTATTAACGTAGAAAAATAATATTCATTTAAGAAGGGGGTGTCAAAGTTATAAAAGTTTAAATAGCATCGCCGTCAGTCGCTAATGAAAACTTCAATCTACTCAAAACACGGCCACCTTTTGCAATAATATAAAAGGAGGTTGAATTCACAATGACATTTTTATTAAAATTTCTAAGTGACTATTTTGTGACAAAAATTATCTTCTTGGATTATAATAATATTGAATTAAATCAAGGAGGCGCCAAAATTCTTTGTTTTATTAGATTACGCAATTTTTTTATGAAATAATATCATTTTCTTTTCCTTAAATCTGTAAGTGAAGAAATATTAAAAAAAAAATATTAATTTATACATTAGGTCTTCTATCTCTATACAGATATACATGATTCTATAATAATGTATTTGTGGCAACCAGCGAAGCTTGCCAACAATTATAGTTTTATATATATGTATGTTTTGTAGATGAAAATTCATAATGTGTTTCAGTAGAAAATGGGCATAGCACCGCCATCTATGGAAGTCAGAAAGAAGCGAAGAAGCACCAAGATTTACCAAGATGCAAACCTTCAGGTTGACCAAAAAAAAAGGTAGATGTCTGTTATAGAGGGCGCTAAAATCACACACGAAAGCCATCCATAGAGTAGGAGAAAATTATCAACTTCAGTTCACTTTCGGCAGGCAATTATAATAGTTTAACAAATTAATATTCTCTTTTAACTTTTCATTATCATTGTTACAATATTTTATTTTTCTGTAATTCAATTTATTAATTAAAACAAGTGTTAAATATAATCGATTCTTTTATTCAAAACACACTGTAAGTAAAAATATAATAATTTAAAATATAGGGAGTAGCAAATCTTTTGGCAATAGTCAAATTTCATATTCACTGTATGTGAATGGAATTATGAACTAAAAGATTTCCTTTATCTCCAAGAGAGCTACAAACACCTATAAAAGGTGACTCCTATAAATGGTGACCCCCGACAAAAGAACATAATTATTTGAATTGATATATTATACATAACCTAACAAAATTTTTCACCTTGAAAATTTTCGAGTTGTCACAATCAGCTGTTGAAATAAAAATTTTCAATAACAATTTTTCTTGCATTCAAGATAAACAGCTGTATTGTATTGTATTTCAAACCTTTAATCCTAAATATAAGTGTGTGTAACAGATCGATATAGTTTTTATACAAATTTACAAATTTTGCCGCCGTTGCCGAGAGTGAGCCCGTGTCGTGATTCAAGAGGTGCTAAAGTCTAAGGCAGAATCTAATATAGAATAGTATTCTAGCCTTATTTATTGAAAATCAGAACAACGAATCAGACACGAATTTGCGCACCTAAAAAAGATATTTTTTATAATTTTATACATTTTTGTCACAATCAAGTGATATTTTAAAAAAATTTTGTATTGTCTTTGTGTATCTTACATTTTTAAATTTTTAAACAACAAATTTATGTGTGTTACATTTTTTTAATCAATTTGCTTTTAAATTTTAGCTAGTTTAGCTGCAGGGATCTATTCGCTGTTGGATGGAAGACAAATACCAAAAATTTTTATATAATATTGTCACAAACTAAGAAAATTTTCACAAGTGCTGGATACATTGGAATTGTTTGCTGGTTTTCAGATCTTAATTACTCAATTGTTTTCTTGCTAAAGCTTTTTCGATTGCAGGCTGTTCTTCATTGTCAGCAAATTATTTATATTGATACAATTGAAAAATTAAACTTATCTCAAAATGTTTGAGCAAGCAAATAAAACTAGCAAGGATGAATCAAATATAACTAAGAATGTTTCATTTACAGATAGAGTATCAATTAAAATACCACCGATTTGGAGTAACAATTTACAACTTTGGTTCAAGCAGATTGACATACAATTTGAACTAGCAGGAATCACATCCGAAGATACAAGGTATGCACATCTTGTTGCTCAACTGGATCAAAACACAATTTCACAGGTATCCGATATTATAAATCTTGATAAATGTCAAACAATGTATTCTAGACTAAAAGATGCAATATTAAGTAGAATGGGAATATCCCCAGATTCTCGCAGAGAGAAACTCTTTTCAAATTTACAACTTGGAGATAAAACACCATCTCAATTGCTTAGAGAAATGAAATCATTAGCTATTGGTTTAAATATTGATGATACAACTTTGAAATATCTTTGGATACAGCATATACCTAAACACGTACAAGCACATATTACCACAAGCAAGGGTAGCTTGGACGAAATAGCATTAATAGCAGATAAAATAACAAATGTCTATCAGGCACAAGAAATCGCTGTGTGTCATACAAAAAGCAATAGTGACAAAGATAACCAAATTGAAATTTTAAATAAATCCGTAAATACTTTAACTGAAAAGTTAGAACGTTTGGGAAAGCAACTCAACGACTCATTGCATAAACAAAATACTAATAATTTTCATTCCAGCAGAAGAAATTTTCCCAACTACAACACACATAGACAATATAGTAGCAACAAATTTCACAATAATACACAAACATACAGACATACAAAAAACAATGTTTCCCAACATTATTATAATAATATATGCTCCTATCACAGTAAATATGGGAACAAAGCCAGAAAGTGCATATCACCATGCACGTTCAATCAGCAGAATTCTGAGCAGAATCAAAAAAACTTGAGAAGCGACATGTTATAGAGACGGACATGTTGACTCCTCAAACGCGTCTCTTCGTTAAGGATCAAGATAACGGTTTATCATACTTAATTGATACCGGATCGGAACTTTGCATAATTCCAAGATCTTATCGCAAATGCCAAAAAGAAAAAGTTAATCTTACACTTTTTGCAGCAAATGGGACAATCGTTAAAACATATGGTACTTCAACCATAAACATAAACCTAGGTTTTAAACAAAAATTCAGATGGAACTGCGTCATAGCAGATGTATCTAGAGCTATATTGGGAGCTGATTTTTTAACTAATTTTAATTTAATTGTTGACATGAGGAGCAGACTGTTAATCGACAGAAGCAGTGGAGATAAGGTAAAAGCTTATAATTCTAATGTTGATAGTACTAATGTAACTTCTATTTCTTTTTTAGATAAGAACAATAAGTATCATCAAATGTTAGCAAATTTTCCAAAGCTAATTGATATAAATAGACCTTTTAGTGACATATCTCACCCAACAATTCACCACATAGATACTAGAGGAAGCCCATTCAGATCTAAACCTCGTCGCTTGTCTCCAGAGTTGCTGAAGCAGGTGAAAACCGAGTTTGAGGATCTGGTTTCCCAAGGTATTTGTCGTCCATCTAATAGCGAGTGGTCATCACCTTTACATGTAGTAAAAAAGGCGGATGGCACGTTCAGATTGTGTGGAGACTACAGGAAGTTGAATCAAATAACTGTTCCAGACAGGTATTCTCTACCTCATATTCAAGATATAACTAACGATTTTGCCAATTCTAGAATTTTTTCAAAGCTGGACCTCAAGAAGGCATACCACCAAGTACCTATGAATGAAGAGGACATTAAAAAAACCGCTATTTGCACATTTGCAGGCTCCTGGGAATATTTACGCATGCCATTTGGCTTATCTAATTCATGTCAGACTTTCCAACGGCACATGAATGTAATGACTCAAGGTCTAGAAGGAGTAAAAGTATATATCGACGACATAATTGTACATTCACCAGATGAAGAAACACATCTTAAACACCTTAATGCCTTGTTTAAGAGATTAGACGAGTGGGGTATGATTGTAAACCCATCTAAATGTGAATTTGGTAAAAGTTCTATTCTGTTTCTAGGATATGAAGTTTCAGCAGAAGGAGTAGGCCCATCGCCAGACAAGGTACGAGCTCTTGCTGAATATACCAAACCAAAAACCATTCAAGACCTCAGACGTTTCATCGCAATGTCAAATTTCTATAGGAGATTCATAAAAAACGCTGCCCAGAAACTAGCAAGATTAAATGAATACTTAAAAGGAGCTAAGAAGAATGATAAAAGACTGGTACAATGGAACGATATTACGACGAATGACTTCGAGGAGGTAAAACAATCTTTAATAACTTGCACTAAACTTAAGTATCCCGATAGTACTAAACAATTGTCATTGTGGACGGATGCTTCAGATTTTGCAATCGGAGGAGTACTACAACAGGCAGGAGAAGATGGTAATTATGAACCTATTAGTTTTTTTTCAAAAAAGTTAAATAAAGCTCAGTGTTCATATAGTACATATGACAGAGAATTGCTAGCTATATTTGAAGCCATTAGATATTTCAAACATCATTTGCAAGGCAGAGAGTTCTGTATATACACAGATCACAAGCCACTTCAATATGCTTTCAAAAAGAAAAATTTTGAAAAAGAAAGTCCTCGTCAACAGAGACAATTAGATCTAATTGGACAGTACAGTACCGATATTAGATATGTTACTGGTAATTCTAATGTAATTGCAGACGCTTTTTCTAGAATCGATATGATAGAGTTACATAATGATATCTCGTTAGAAGATATTTCCAAACAACAAAATCTGGATTTGGAATTGAAACAATTGTTTGAAAATAAAGATCATTCATTAAACCTAATCAAAAACAATTTACAAGGTTTACAGCTCATCTTTGATCTTCATGAAGGAAATCTAAGACCGTACATACCTAAAACTTTACAGAGAAGATTTTTTGACAGTATCCATAACTTGACTCATCCAGGTGCCAAGGATACCTTGAAAACAATTTCCAAAAGAGGAGTTTGGAAGAACATGAGAGCTGACTGTAATCTTTGGAGTAAAACATGTATTAAATGCCAAAAATCTAAGGTAACAAGACACACTAGAACGAAGATTATGAATATGAAACTGCCTGATGCAAAATTCCAGACAGTACACATTGATATAGTCGGACCGCTCTTAGAATCTGAAGGTATGAAATATTTAATTACTTTTGTGGATAGGTATTCACGATGGAGTGAGGCAATACCTATAAAAGATATAACAGCTAAGACAGTAGTGAGAACTATTTGGGACCATTGGATTACGAGGTATGGAACACCACTGAAATTTATTACTGATCAAGGTAGACAATTTATGTCAACAGAATTTAAAATGTTTTGTTCTAAATTAGGCACTAAACATTCTATTTCTTCTCCTTATCACCCAGAGACCAATGGAATGGTAGAACGATTTCATCGTACACTGAAAAACAGTTTTAAAGCACATCATCCTATCCCATGGACTCAATCGTTGTCAACCATATTATTAGGTTTAAGAACTATAATTAGAGAAAACACTGATTATTCTATTTCAGAGATGTTATACGGAAATCCTATAAGATTACCAAATGACATTTTTTGTGATACAGACGAAATTCCAGAACCAAATTACTACACTCAACAACTGATATGGTACATGAAACAGATTAAACCACGTCCTGTGGAACATCATCATAAGAATAATATATTTGTACATCCTGATTTAAAACTTGCAAAATATTTGTTCGTTAGAGATGATAGGGTGTATAAACCGCTTTTTCCAGCATATCAAGGCCCTTACCAAGTTTGCAGAAGAGACGACAAGACTGCAACTTTGCTAATAGGAGGAGAACCGAAAACTATATCATTGGACAGATGCAAGCCTTATTTTTGTGAGGCAAGAAATGAACCTGAACAAACGGTTTCAACAACAAGAGAACCTGTATACATTACTAGAAGTGGAAGACCTATATACAGACCTAATTCGTGAAAAAACCGGCGTTTTTACACTGCCAAGGGGGCTGTGTGGCAACCAGCGAAGCTTGCCAACAATTATAGTTTTATATATATGTATGTTTTGTAGATGAAAATTCATAATGTGTTTCAGTAGAAAATGGGCATAGCACCGCCATCTATGGAAGTCAGAAAGAAGCGAAGAAGCACCAAGATTTACCAAGATGCAAACCTTCAGGTTGACCAAAAAAAAGGTAGATGTCTGTTATAGAGGGCGCTAAAATCACACACGAAAGCCATCCATAGAGTAGGAGAAAATTATCAACTTCAGTTCACTTTCGGCAGGCAATTATAATAGTTTAACAAATTAATATTCTCTTTTAACTTTTCATTATCATTGTTACAATATTTTATTTTTCTGTAATTCAATTTATTAATTAAAACAAGTGTTAAATATAATCGATTCTTTTATTCAAAACACACTGTAAGTAAAAATATAATAATTTAAAATATAGGGAGTAGCAAATCTTTTGGCAATAGTCAAATTTCATATTCACTGTATGTGAATGGAATTATGAACTAAAAGATTTCCTTTATCTCCAAGAGAGCTACAAACACCTATAAAAGGTGACTCCTATATATTGAAAGATCTTTGGGCTTCCACTAAATATATGTAGGTACAAAAGACAGTTAAAAAAACAAACCATATTCCAATTTTATTCATTTTAATGTAACAGCTACGAGAAATTTTTATAATTAAAATTGTTTATACTATGTATAGATATTATTTCTGTTATGTTTTTGATAAACATACGTTTAATTAAGACAAATGCGATTTACAATTTTCCAAAAAACAGAGATGACGGATATGGAGATGTGAAATATTTTCAAATATTGTTTTTCTTGCCATAGCAAGACCACAGTCTTAAATGTAAGCGGGTAGGCGGTGTGGTGTATTGGGAAAGAGGGACGCCCGGGCCGACGGAATCCTTGCGGACGGAAGAACAGTACTTTTTTTGGCCAACTAGGTATCATTGGGCATTTTCAGAACATTTCCCAGCCAGGACCATCGTCTCTCCTGTATTTATTTATTTATTTATTTATTTGATCAATAAACGGCAATTTGCCTTTTACAATAGGTTTAATACATATGTATGACAAATCAATAATATAACAGTCTATAAATATATATAAAAAATGCGCTAATACATTCAAATAGAAAAGAAACAAAACTAATAACAGAAATTTAGTCGCATGGGTAACAATAATCATGCTCAGCTGCAAATAACTGCAGCATACAAATATATAATAATATACAAATATAGTCTTTATATACTGTACAATGATAACAGATACTGTATTACGAAGATAACAGATCTCTGCCGGGTGCAGGACTATATGGCGGATGCATTTACACCTCCCAGCTAAACTCTCTTAATTTTTGCTGAGTGGCTCAAGATGTATGTGGACTAGCGTTATCGTGATGAAAGACCACACAGGTTCTGCCAATTTTTTTTTGTTTTTTTTTCTGTGAAGCCTGACCGACCTTTGATCATGACCTTTTTTGCACGTTCTTGTCATACCTGATATACATTTCATCACCAGTTATCAATCTCTTCAAAAACGGTTCGGTTTCATTACGTCTCAATAAAGAATTTCAAATGAGTAGATGGTTCATTAGGTTTCTTTCAGTTAGCTCGTGTAGCACCCGAATATCGAGCTTTTTTGTGTACCCAGCTTTTTTAAATGGGTCAAAACTGTTTTGTGGTCAATTCCCAGTTCTTCAGCTATGTCGTAACTACTGATATGCCGATCTTGCTCCACTTTTTTAAAAATAGCGTCCATTTTATCCGTAACAGGGCGACCAGAGCGAGGTGCATCTTTGACATCAAAATTCCTGGATTGAAAACGCTTCAACCAACTTTGTACTACTCTTTCTGACACTGCATTAATGTCACGCTTTTTTTCCATAAATGTTACACTTTTTTCGCGGCTGGCGTTGCATTTTTTCCTTTTTTGTAATAAAATTTTAAAATGTATCTTATTTCTTCATTCGATTCGCTCATTTTGACAGAAAGAAAAAAATGAAAAATAGCGGGAAACAAAATTTTCCTAATTTGATTCTTTTTTTGAAATGTCACCTTTTAAATGTCATCAAAACCAGCCCGATACAAATAGTACAGCCAAAGATATTTCATTACAAGTTTATACATACTATATGCGCAAAGACTTTTTCCCCGACCTAATACATTAACTACTATCTCTTCCGTAAATCCAACTCGCACGAACTAAATAACTTGACGTACATAATGATGATATGTTATTATTTTTGACGCACATATGATGTACTTTTTTTTAGTTTTTTAATTATTTTGATAATTGTATTCAAGTGTACATGTAAAAGTTGTATTTATTTTGATATTACCCCAGAGCAGACCGTAGTCTAGTGGGGCAACATATTCCATAATGTTAATCTTTTTGGTTGTCTGTACAAATACTTGCACTGTTTTTAGAATAAATAAATAAAAAATAAAATGAAAAATTTAGTATGTTAATGACTAGTTACTGTACTTGTGGGAGATTATGATTTGTAATGGTAGATTTCGTAAAGTTTCGAAATTTAATCGAAATATTACGACATCTGTATTGTCTCGTGTAAGGTGTAAAATAGAAGCTTGTAAATTCCCGACAAAACTTTAACAGTTGACCACTTTAACCGCTTCTAGTTGGACTAAAGCCAACAATAGCATAATATATATATGCTAACTACACCTATTATAAGTATGTCCATAGCATAAAGTAGGTACACATACTTGCATTAACCATTAACGGGCTGTTTCACCACCTCTGGATAAAGTGCCAGATAGCCAATCCAACACAAATCTAACGGATAAAACGAAAAATGCGTTTTACGACTCCCTGACAGCGCTATCTTATAGATTAAGTTCCAGATAAGTTATCCGGCCGATAAGTCTTAGATAGTGTTAAAACTGTCAAAATTTGTTTACATGTGCGTTGCCTAGATATATTCCTAGGCAACGAACAATATATTCCTACCTACGTGCATACATTCATGCAAAAAACTCATGAAATTACAACGTTGCCACTGCTATCTGGCGGATAGCAATCCGTAAGAAATCTGTAGGTGGTGAAACGCTCGCTTCAGTTTATCTTGTAGATTAATTTATCCTAAGGATTGTTATCTAGAACTTTATCCAGAGGTGGTGAAACAGCCCGTAAATAGATTACATAACTTGGACACTGCTGTTCAACAATGTTTAAAGTCACAAAATTATTTGGAAGAGTAACAATTCTAAATATACTTGAGGACGACCGTGTTCTGAGCAAAAGGCCTAAATGTAGGGAAAACTGTATGATTATAGAGAAAGAGAAAGCTGTGTGCCTTTGTCTTACTTAAGAATAATTTTAAAAAGTCGTACGTGTAAAATGGTAAGTGGTAAGATGGAAGAAATCACTTTATAGTGATAATCTCACCACTGCATATAGTCCTAGTTTTTTTAAATTTTATTTTGTTTTGTTAACACTGTGATGTATTGTTAACACAATGATGTGTAAAAAGAATAAATAAATAAATAAATTACAAACTAATGGCCTAAGATCGTGTAGATAACTTTGGTAGACTTAAGAATAATAGAATGGCTAGGATCTTTTACAGTAGATTTTTGTATTCTCTGACTCTTCTTCATATGGTACGGGCTCATGCCCAGTTAGGTAGACATTAGTGACTTATCTTTTAAAATCTGTTTTGTAAATAAAATAAATAAATAAATAAAAAAATAAAATATATTGGGTTAGTTGGAAGAGATCGCGCCTTTGCGATAAACTCGCCCTCTGTATATTGATTGTATTTAATTTGAATGTATACCTTTTATGTAATTGTTTTTTATCAATGTACAGTAAAGAATGAATAAATAAATAAATATTTATGTAGATTTAATATGTTTATTTATTTTCAGCACTCTATGAGATTTTTTATGTCAAAAGTTTCATATTCAATTAAGAATACAACGGACTACGCTTTAAGATAAAAATAGAAAACTAGATTATATAAATATCAAATACCAGCAAAACCTTACCATTTTAACAAAAGAAATAACAATATGTACACAGAAAGGCTTTCAGATCTTTCAAAAGCTAGCTTTTTTATCAAAAGATTCCGCCTAGTTCTAATCGAGTTCAAACCCTCAGGTGTATCTCTTTATTATTATTTTTTTTGTTAATTTCTAAATTACTATTTTTAATCCTTGATATTGTTATCAGGAGTTTAAAAAAAATACGAAAATACAATTCTAGTTATTTTTCACACCGTTAATTACTTAAGTTACTTCAGCGCTTTCATCGAGATGTTATGATAAATATTACTGAGTCTATGGCAATACATCCTTTATAGGACATGCAGGATTCAGTGGAAATGGAAATCATATTATGAAAAGTAAAAGCAATATATTAAATTAAAATTTAAAGGTATTTTGAAAGCGATCTTGTGTGCAATAAATATGACATATTCAGTGGGGATTGGACTTCAGTTATTGCAAAATACAAATCGAATGCATCCCTTTTTGAACGATCATAATATGTTATATAATAAAATCATCATCATCAACATCTCCAACGATCTCTCAACTCTAAGGTTCATGACCATCATGCCTCTTTCTGTCGACCATTTGTCTTCACCTCGAGCGATCCTCCGCCTTGTGCAAAGCTCCGTGCAGTGAGCTCTATGTAGCATCTTTAAATAATGAATATGACACAATAATTATCATACGTCTTGAAAAATTAGGAGTTAATGGCACTGTACGTCGTAAAATATTGTGGTCAAATGACACTATCCAAGTCATGGTTAAACAGTGGGTTCATGCTGGTTGAGACTGAAAATCGTAAAATAGTGTTGAAAAGACATATCCAGCATTGGCGAGATGAAAGCTCTCTCAGTAAGTAAATAGTTATAACCTATGTCTCCTCATAATAAGTTCTCACATTGAAAATTTATATAATTATATTTGAATTACATAGTACCGTTGAGTCTCGTCTAGAAGTATGTACATACATAAATGCATACATTACTTGCATTAGCTTTTAGCTACAAAACTGGTGAGTGTGTGTATTTAATATCTACAACTTTGTACACGTTTCATGCCAGACTCAGTATAAGAAAATTTATTTAGGATTGTAAACATAATTATGTTATAAATAGAGACTGAAGTATATGCAACATTAAAAGATGAAATATGCATTACAAATTTTGAAAATATGCCACATGATATTATGCATATGCACAAATAAGGATAAAATCATACAGAAATTTAGGTAATAAAAATAAAATAAAAACTATAACTTTCACTAATTATTATATTGCTTAGATGCTTTTCGAACCTACGTCCATCCTCAGTAATAATCTTATAACTAATTAAGATTATAACTGAGGATGGACGTAGGTCCGAAAAGCTTCTAAGCAATATAATAATAAGTGGAAGTTATACAGTGTTTCATTTATTATTTTTATTATCTAAATTTTAAAATGAACTTTCATAGTGTTTCCTCTTCGAAAATAGAAAAGTTATTTTCATACAGAAATCTTATGAGTTATTTACTTAGGTTACAAAATATTTTTGCGACAAGAGGGAAGTTAAAATTGAGATGCAAGATGGGTATCGATATTTTTGCGACTGGTAAAACTTAAAATATGCTGTCATATTTATCAAATTAGTAAATATTCAAAATGTTAAAATGTTCAGAGTGGATGGTATACCCCATTGCTGCTGTACCTACTGAAGACGTCAAATATCTCATCCATGATGCTTATGAATACCGAACATAATAGTGTGAAACAAGCATTGGTGGGATTGGTGAACATATAATCCGTAAAGTGCACTTAAACCAGTTTAAGCCGATTCGTAAGCATTGGAACACCTTTCCTGTTTCATACTAAAAGCAGTTTGCACATTCGAGCGGTTGTGCGGATGAGGTGTTTATTGAGTAATATTCTTAATGATGATACCTATGTATTCTTTGCCGGAGATTCCATGGATTCTATAAAAATAATATGCAAATACCTTTGTATCCAGATATGCATATTTTAATCCTTTGTCTAGTTATCACTATATAGGCGACACGAAATTCATTTACATAAACAAGCCTTAAATGTAATACATTTATATACCTAGTTTCATAAAACATACATTAACAGCAATAATTTATTAGATACACAATATTTCTAATCATAATTTAATAACTAATTTTGTCTTATGTAAATTTATTAGCTTGAAATTAAATAGTAAAGTTTTGTTATATAGGTTTTGTATTTGGGTTAGTTGGACGAGATCGCGCCGTTGCGATAAACTCGCCCTCTGTATATTGATTGTATTTAATTTGAATGTATTACTTTTATGTAAATGTTTTTAATCAATGTACAGTAAAGAATGAAAAATAAATAAAATAATATAAAGTATACATAATAGGTGTTAACTTTATCGCCTAAAAATAGCTGAAATCGATATCGAAATAATAAAAATCAAGTTAAAGATTATACATAGTGCAAATACTTTATATTATAAAAATGTTCGCAACTGTTACATAGTTAATCCTTACAAAGTAAATGAAAATAATAAAGTATTTATTAATTCAACAGAAACCATTGCTTAGATAGATAGTGTTCGAGCTGTTTTAGTTAATATGTGGAAAAAACAGACTCATTGAAAAACGTATGATAACTACCTACCACCCACCCCACCTCCATAATTATCATTACCCACCATCAATAATTGGTTACCCAGGATCAATAATTCTCACTAAATTTAAGTTTCCCTGAAGATGCCTACAAGCATAAGCGAAAGCATTCTGTCACTATTGTTTAAGGCAGTGGAAAAGAAACAGTGTTTTCTTCAATTTTTTTTTATTTATT
Organism: Athripsodes cinereus; assembly: GCA_947579605.1. NCBI lineage: Eukaryota > Metazoa > Arthropoda > Insecta > Trichoptera > Leptoceridae > Athripsodes > Athripsodes cinereus. The sequence continues at coordinate 23,298,867 of OX388323.1, read as the reverse complement.
TCACAATCCACGGCGTGAGCCTTTTACATGTTCAAGAATAAACAATACACAAATCAAATATCTCATTCACAACACAGTTGGAAAACAAGAATTAACAAAACACAAAAGAGAATCATTTCATAACAATAATAATTTAAGTCAAATCATAAAATATTGGAGTGTCAGTACAGAATGTCAATGAAATGTTTAGTATTTAATATGTCAAGAATTAAAATTGCAATAATGTAGGAGATGTCATGTAGATAGAAGAAAAAATATATAATCTAATGGAAATGATACAAATAATTTAAATGTCATAAGAATTAATGTCATAAATAGTTAAAATGTCAAATTGTCTGTAATGATAAATGTCAATAAATTAAACAGAAAATTGTTAATTATAATTTAAATTATCAATGATGTGACGTTACCAGATGAGTAAATAATCGAAAAATAGTATACAGATATAATATAGATAAAAAAAAGTAAAACAAAACACAAACACTCTTCGAAATGCCCATTGTTAGTTATACATTGAAATAAATGATGTATATTATAATTTTCTTTAAATGATGTATCAGGGTCTTTGTTATAAACCACAATACAACCTTATGCACCTTTCACAGTAAGCTAAAAGCTTTATGTCGTGTAAGGGAAGTTTGCCGGTACCTGGGATCGAACCGCGAACCTCGTGCGCATGAGGCCGCCAGGCTATATTAATAAAGCTCTAATAAAAAGTTGATAAATGGCGATGAAAATGACCCAAAGTAGCTGAAAAAAAAGAACTTTATACTCTGAGCCAAACCAATTTAACAGACAGTATAAACTTTGAAAGCAAGTTAAAATTGAAAACTAAAAGACACAAACATTATGTTTGCTATAAGTTTTAAAAGCTTTCTTCTAATTCCTCGTCGCTTGAGAATCAAGTGTCGTAGAAAATAGTTACCACATAGGTTTTCTGTTTTCTTCTCTGAGTATATTTTTTATTGTACATATCACTTTCACAATACATATATTTTTTGTTACAAACTAACCCATTAGTATTGGAATAAAACAAAAGTTGGTTAGTTTTTTTGAAACTCTCCAGGGACATTTTTTCTCGACAAGTGAAAAACTTATTTTTCCGCTCTTTATCATACCGCTCAAGGACACAGGGTAAAATTTATCTTCCCATAAAAAAAAATATGTGTAAGATCGCTTTGTTCATTAAAATTTTCATTCGAACTTTAATAATTTCAGTAATCTGACCTAACAAACGATCGCATCGTCTCGATGCAATAACTTATCTTGTATATATATATATATATATATATGGACAATTTGTAAAGCGCCGTTTACTCATAACATGACCTCAAGGGCGCCGTATATCGTATCCATCACCCGAAACTCTCAGCAAAAAGGTGTGTCTTCAGTCCTCTTTTAAAACTCTCTCCATTCACCTCCTCTCGCAGACACAGAGGCAGCTTGTTCCAACATCTGGGACCCGCAACACTAAACGCTCTATCTCCAAAGCCTGTTTTGCGAGATCGAGATGGCTCAATAAGTCTGCATTTTGCCTCACCCTGTGCTGAGCGAAGCATGAGCCGTCTTTCACTGATGGTCTCGATCTCGCACATCTCCGACAAATAAGATGGTAATACTCCCTTCAAGGCCGAAAACACCATCACACACATCTTATACTCCACTCGTTGCTTTACCTTTAACCAATGTAAGTTAGAGCGAGAAAATATCGTGTACACTGTATTTTACTTGTAATATCGAAATATGAAATATAATTTAATGTTGTTATTTTTGTACGTATATTTTGATATATTTATACCATCACGTGGAGCACCCGGTAAAGAATTGGTCACCCACTCTTTTCCGTAAGTTTTCGAGTGTCCTCTAAAGGCAGGTGTTTGAAAAATTAAAAACATATTTCATCTCAAATTCAGCGATGACGTTTGCCACCCATCTTGAATGTCTTAGTTTTTTTATTGGCACAGAAAGGACGGCCTGCATGTTTATTACATGCAGCCGTTCTGCTGGCTACCTCACTTGTGGGATATGCCGTGATAGTGTAGAGTAGTAGTGTATCATTTTTTTAATTTGTTTATTCTTTATTTACATTGATTAAAAGCAAATTTACACAAAAATACATTGAAATAAAATACATTCATACAATCAATATACTGGGGGCGAGTTTATCGCAGAGGCGCGATTTCTTCCAACTAACCCGAACTATCGTGACACCGCCTATAAATCGTGCAGCTAGTGAGCTAACTGCATGTAATGAATATCATAAAACAAAATCAATTTTTTGAATTATCGCTATTATAGACATTTCAGTTACTTTTTTTGTCCCTTTTCAATAAAAGAAGAAGTGATGTGAAATTTCAGAACACTTTTAAAAGTCAAATTGTGCGATCTCTTAATAAAATCATACCTTTAAGCACCTAGTTTAATATGAGAAAACGAGACAAAATAGATAAAGAGAGCGCAAACGTCAGATGACGTCACATTTACAAGCGTGTGTAATTCAAATAATAGAATAATTGGATAGAATGTTTTTGAAAATTTAAATAAGTTATTTTTGTAAACAAGTACTCGTAAATTCGCTTCTAATGAATGATTTTTATTTTGTTTAACGATGACCCAATTCATATAACTTCTTTTTAAATACGTAATATCTCAAAGGGGGTACCGAGGTGAGAAGCAAATCGTATATTTCACTTAGGTAATATTGCGAAAATAAAATACATATTTTCATTCATCTCCAAAAGTCAAGCAAGTATCAAACAATGAATTCTTCATAAAAATTATCGATATCAAAATTTGAACAACCTATAAACAAAAGTGATTAAAGGGAAGGCTGAGGTTATTTCTACCCATTTTTTTTTTTTTTCTTCTTTACCATAAACAACCCGAGGTAAATAAATATATTTCTATATTTCTGTCCTTTTCCTAAATGAAACAAAAACTGTGAAAGCACTATTCTATGGTTAATCTATGGCATAAAACACTTCTTTCCGGCTTTTGTCAGGTTTTCTTTTTGCCGCCCATGTTGATATAATTCATTTTATAATCCAGAAATTTAACCCATAAACGACTTAAAAACACTCAATTTGTAGAAAATATTTAAGAGAAAATTAAATGCAATAAAAATATCCATTAATATAAACAAAATAAAGTTAAAACACGAATTAGAAATTACTAACAAAACGTCACACAAGTCTAATGACAGTATAAACGTCAAACAAATAGTTGGTATCTGTTATCTGTGGTTGGTATGTACTTTGGGTAGAAATAACCACTTTTTCGCGGAATATTTTTGTTTGTATACAAAAAAAAAAAAAAAAAATGGGTGAAAATAGCGCCTCCGTAAAGGGAATTGGTTTATTTGAATGAGACCGCGCCTAAATACGCGATAAACCCGCCCTCTATATATTGATTGTATTTAATTGGAAACCTTTTACCTCCTATGGAATTATTTGAAAACAAGTAATCAGTAAAGAATGAACAAATAAAATTGACAATTTCGTTGTTTTCACTATGTATTAGTCGCTACATCTTCTTTTCTACGAGTATCATAATTAAAAAAATTACTAAAACATAGAACTATTCAGAAATACAAGACATTATTACGACATTTATGTTAACAAAATCTTATTTTATTTTGATATATGAAATACCTACCTTTAAAAATTGTCTTTAAATATACTTGTCTTTAAATAGAATAATGTTTATTATATTTATTAAATTTATTGTTTGCCAGCCTCGGGCGACTCTCGCATCTTATCGAATCGACAAAATTATTGCTACAATATTATTCATTGATACAATCAGCGGTGGTTGAATTCCAATATTCCTCTGCCAATTTACTCGAGTCTTGTCGTATAACTTTCAGGTTATTTTGGAATAAATAGAAATCAATATTTTGATATACAAAATTTGAATAATAATTCCATATTGATTGTACTTATTGGCTTATTTTTTTAATTTTTAATCACAAATGTTTCCCGTCAGTAAATCAAGGTTTTTTTTTTCATTTTACACCAGTGATAATATCACATATTGTATATTGTATGTTGTAACATATTATGTTACAACTAGATTCGCAATGTCATACAAATATTCTCTAAAAATGTGTACCCACCCGTCGAGATACAATACCTGAGTAATATATATTCATCTCTTTTCTTATGTATATATTCATCTCTATCTACCGGCCTTTGTCGTCTGTAATAATCCCCATTCTCATATTGTCTATCTCTTGTTATCTACAAACAATTTATATGTGTGTCGCTTTTTTTCAAACTAAATTTGCGGCACCAAGGACCGCAAGGAGATTTTATTGATGGTACATGTTTGAGATTCATATTGCAAATCTAGGTATAACATATCACTGATTTTACACTGACAGAAGTATAAGCAAATGATCTAGAGTGTGTGTGTTCACATTGTGAAAAGACATTTTAAACATATTTGATATCAATAAAACACTGTTTTACTTTTCACTAATAATTTATTATTACTCAAGCGCTTTCGTCAAGTTAGCTTGACATTTTCAAGAGAACTAATTACAAGAATTTTTTTTCTCAAAGTCACATGCAACAACAATATTTTTTATATGTAGGTACCTAAAAACAGAAAAGAAGGGGTAAGGAAGTAGGAGTAGTTAAGACAATGGTGGATGAACAATTGGTTTCAACAATGGTGATGAATGGGGTATTTGAATATTTACTATATTTTTAGAAAACCCACTTATACGGATAATATCATTCACGCATCTTCAAATCACCATATTAGTCATAAGATGTCTGCTTTTCACTCAATGTTACATAGACTCTAAAATATCCCTTTAGAACAAGATGAATTTTCTTCAGAACTAAGTATAATCAAATGTATAGCCAAAAATAACGGATACAATGTGGAAATGATTGAGACGATGTTATTAAAGAAACAGAATAAAATAATGATTCATGGATATTTATATGCACCCATTGTAAAAGATAGTGATAAGAATTGGAGAAAGATTTTGTACGTCAATAGTTTGACTGAAAAAGTAAATAATATTACAAAACCATATTTTAATCCAGCATTTTACACCAACAACAATTTAAGCAAACTTCTTTTTAATAATAAGGACCGTAACAATATAATTAATAGCAGCGGTGTCTATTGTATTGATTGCAATGATTGTGATGCCAAATATGTCGGACAGACCAGTCGATCGATAGACACTCGTATCAAAGAACATTCCAGAGCACTTAGGGGTTTATCTAATTGTTCGGAGATGGCGGATCATTGCATTAGTCATAATCACAATTTTGATGTGAATAGTGTAAGGGTCCTACATTCAGAAAACCGGTATAGAAAATTAATTGCTTTGGAAACATTGGAAACACATAGAAATATTAAAAATATAGTAAATATTCAAATACCCCATTCATCACCATTGTTGAAACCAATTGTTCATCCACCATTGTCTTAACTACTCCTACTTCCTTACCCCTTCTTTTCTGTTTTTAGGTACCTACATATAAAAAATATTGTTGTTGCATGTGACATAGAGAAAAAAATTTCTTGTAATTAGTTCTCTTGAAAATGTCAAGCTTACTTGACGAAAGCGCTTGAGTAATAATAAATTATTAGTGAAAAGTAAAACAGTGTTTTATTGATATCAAATATGTTTAGAAGTATAAGCATTAGTGATAATTATGCGAGTATTGTGAAAATTGCAAGTCAACGAATATATTATATAACATGCATTAAATGATACCAGACCTAATCTAAAAACATAAAAATTAAGTAAATTTATCATAATAAAAATCAAAATCTGCACAAAAAAAAATTAACGATAGAAAAAACTTGACAAAATTATTACTGAACAAATATTTTTTGCAAAGAGAGAGTTTATTGTAGAATGAAATATCTTCCAACTAACCCGTTAAACAAAAAAAGTAATACGTCAAATGCGTACGAAAAATGCATATAATTAATTTTATGTTTAAAAATCCATAAATTCCCACCAGATTTTTGGTAAAATACTACATATCTACATAAAAATAATCTACATTTTTTATGTTATCTGGAAAATCGGAAACTCTTTAAACTTCATTCACTTTACCACCACGTAATGTGGCAGACACGGTATAATTTTCAAATCTCACATAGACGTCTTTTAGCACACTAGGAAGCTCACGTGTGCACTATGTTCCGAAAATTTTATAAAGAAGAACTATAGCCCTTATTGATGACAATTTTACAAGAAAAAATACAATTTATGAGAATGATTGTATAGAGAAGCCAAATAACGTCTATTTTCTTTTTGATAATATTTTTTATTTATAATATTTTTATATCCGTGCTATAACGTGTCTGCCACGAACGACCTCTGTAGATAGGACGTCACGAACGGAGCCTAGCCTTCGATTCAACTTGAACAAACATTTAATTTCGTATATATGTAGTGTATATTGAGATGTATCGCACATGAAGTGTAGTTATATGCCATAGCCATAAGTGAAGAAAAGAAATAGAGTGTAGTAGTATGTACGTAAATATGGTAGTTTTATACGTTACAAAGTGCTAAACGGTGTACCCAATATGTTATAGGTACTACTATGTTCTAATTCATTATACATATATGTACACTGCGAAATACATTCCATTAAAATATCAGACAAATTAGCTAGCTTTTTTTTCTCATTAAAACTTTTTTTATTAAATTTTACATAAGGTTTCATTTCATTATATTATACATCGTTTAAGGTTTTCTTCTAGGATCGCGTTGGCCTCCGGCTGTAATGATCCTTGTAAGAATCGTCTTATTGTCAGTAATAATAATAATATTTCTTAAGGAGAATAAATTATATTCCATTTACAGTTATTAAAAACATTTCACAAAAAAAACGTTCACAAATTTACTATTTAAACTCGAATATCTTTCTCAATATTGCGTATTCAATAAATATTAACACTGATTTAACACTAACAGGAATGTATTTTGTTTAGTTATAAGTTGTTTTTTTTTATAATTATTGCTAATAAGTTTGTTTATTTTTAAACTTATGTGAATAATATTGTGATTTGTAAATAGTGTTATGTTGTGTGTTTTGTTTACATCACCCGCCGCAAAGGTGAAAACTGTCAAGGTGAATGATGTCAATTTTTGAAAATAAATAAATAAATTTCCAAAGCTTGCTCATTGTTATATAAAGTGCGTAAAAAAATAAGGCGTCAAATACGACTAAAGATAATTAGTTTTATTTCCAAATCGAGAAAATGTATCGACCCTCCCTTAGTGTAGAGGGGTTGATGCAAAGTATGAGAAGCTTGATACAAGTAAATAAAAATTATTGAAATATAGTTTTGTAAAAATAAAGTGTTTCTCACCACGGATATTTTAAGAGTTGAGTTCCTATATCATCCAGACTCAACAAATCAGATGAAATCAAAAAACAAATATTTTTTCAATATTATTTATTTAGTTTATAATTTAGAGAGGCGTCTATCGTCTAATAAAAATATTGACAATTTTCCGTGTCTTTATAAGACGAAAGACGTCTCTCTACATAATTATAAACAATAAAGTAGTAAAAAAATATTTGTTTTTTGATATTATCATGGAATTCAATTACCTAAATACGGACTAAAGGAATCAACGAAACAGATTTTTTTCAAAGGGAGGACTTTTGTTTCACCTGAAAGGTATACAGTGGAACCTCTCATAACGAGTTTAATTCGTTCCAGACTCTTACTCGTTATGCGAAACATTTTTTTCTATAGAAATCAATGTAAAATACGATAATGCGTTCCATGCCGAAAGAATAAGTATTCTTGGAGTACTTAATGATTTTTTTTTTATTAACGTTTATTCAAATAAAATTACTTATAAAATAGTGTAACAGCTTGTAATACAATATTTAGATTAGGAAAAAAACGTACCTTAATTGAAAATATGAATTTATGACAAGTAATTAACCATTTTTAACTAGAAAACTAACGTAGCCATTTCGTAGACATTCTTGACACTCCCTTTGAAGCATCCATCTTCTGAATTTTATCTTTCTTCTTGAGAAAAGTGCAGATTGTTGATGTTGACCGATAGTATGTGCGCGTATATACGCGCTAGATTTGCCACGCTCACGCCTTGTTCTCGCTTTTCAATGATTTTACGTTTCATTTCATCAGTTATTTTTATTCTCTTCTGGCTGTCTTTTTGTGTTTTTTTCTTTGGGGACATTTTTGAACGGATTATAATACTTTGCACATAAAAAAATTACTAATAATATCAATACAAATTTTGGAAGAATGGGCGACCACATGCGAAACCAAGGCGCTAACGGAGCGAGTGCTAAACACAGACCGATGTACTGGCGCGGATGTCCCGGCTCACAAGGTTACAAGTGAATGTCGTGAAAAAGGTACTTACCTACCCTTTCACTGTTACTCGTTATGCGAAATGTCGCTCGTTATGGGAGCAACTTTTTCACATTTTTTTTGCTCGTTATGCGAATTACTCGTTATGAGAGGTACTCGTTATGAGAGGTTCCACTGTAATTTTAATAGTTTCAATTTAAATAAGAATAAATAATTAACATAAATAAATAAAAAGACTACTGCTTTTATACCATCACGGCATATCGCAAAAGTGGGGTGGCCAGCAGACTAATTGAAAATATCTAATTAACATGCAGATTGTCCTCTCCATGTCACTAAAATAATAAGACATTCGAGATTGGTGACAAGCATAATCCCTGGATTGTAGATGTTAATTATCGTATGTATGAGGTTTTAAAAACGCCTGTATTTTACAAAACACTCGAAAACTTACAGAATAGAGTGGGAGACCTATAAATTATATTTTTTTGTAAAAAGCCTTCAGGTAACATTTTAAAAAATAACAGAAAATCGAAAAAGAAACAAAATTACGACGACTCGAAATGAAATACTTTTTACTGTCCAAGCACAAGAAATAAACAAGGAATATAATGGTACAGATAATTTTTATTAATATATATTTACATAACATAAAAGTAAAGATGTATCATGCCTTCCAGAGTTAAATCCTCCCTAGTTTCCCCTACCTTCCCCAGTGAAGTATTACCTGCGTTATAATGTAGGTAATATTATTTGTCGTATCATACATAGGTGGGTTCACATATAGCAAATGGTGTGGGTATGTGTGGGGAACTGAGGCACAGTGGGTAATATGTCACGCTGTACTTACGGTTCGGTGCTCCGCGACGTAACAAACTTTGTCCCTTAACTTAAGTACCGCACGTACAATTGCTACAAACGCCATACAGCCTCTTAAACTACATAGTACATACTTACTCAAAGAAGTTTACAACAATATAATTTCATTCTTTTTTACTACATAGTAATAATAGCTTGTTGAATTGAAACTTTATCAAATACTTTTATTTCGTGACAGCTAAAATATATAGATACTTATAGAATTTATTTTTATAAAAGAATGAAAAGTTTCTTAAGGCCACGTTTTAGACGTACATGTGACTTGAAACATTTCTTTAATATTGTAGTCGTTTACATCTAAACGTTAAATGAATATTTTTAAGTCTAAATCTTCTTCTGTAAGTGCCCTGCCAGGTTCCAACGACGTTAGCGACCACTCTGACATAGGCTCCTGCGCTCTCCAGAACAATCTTTCCACACCTCTCATTCCAGTCCAGTATTGTATAATGTAATCCATCAGCTCCTCGACGTCCTTCTATTTTGCCTATTTGTTCATAGTTAGTTAGTTAGTTGCTAGCCTTCTTCTCTCCACTGCTGGATATAGGCCTCTTCAAAACTTTTCCACATTTTCCTATCTCGAGCAACACGATACCACCGTTTCCCCATCATCTGGACAATATCATCAACCCATCTTTTTTGGGGTCTTCCTACGCTTCTTTTGTCCTCCCATGGTCTCCATACAAGAATTCTGGAAGTCCATCTGCCATCCTCTCGTCTTACCACATGACCAGCCCATTGCCATTTCAGCTTGGAGACTTTATCAACATCGTCAACGACTTTTGTCTTTTGTCGGATAGTTTCATTTCTTATTTTGTCTCTCAAGCTGATACCTAGCATTTGCCTCTCCATGGCACGCTGTACACACCTCAGTTTTCGTTTGCTCGCTTTGTATTTGTTCATAATTAACCGCAAAATGTGGTACTATCTTCTGCGCATGATATGACCCAAAAGTTAGATTATATGTAGGTACATTGACTTTCAACAGGAGTTCTTTGTCCATTCCCGCTCTTCATAACTTTTCTACATTTGTGACCCTATCACTCCGGAGAATACAAAGCATTCTTCTATGAAGCCTTTATAACTTTTTTATCTTAGTATTAATAATATGCTAGTCCCTATTAAAATGATGATGTTATTTGTATTAAAGGAAGAGGCAACAATTATTTATTTATTTATTCTTTAATGTGATTTCTGGCAATTTTACACAAAAATTCATGACAAAATCAAACGCCATCAATACACAGAGGGCAAGTTTATCGCAGGGGCGCGATTTTTTTCAAATTACCCAATTTTATGCAATTTTCACCATAAAATTTTAAGAAAGGAGCTAGTGACAAAGAAAAAGGATGTACCTATAGAAAAAGGGACTATAACGCAGATCCTACATTTTGAGTGATAAAATGATCCTTGACCACCTGTTTAAAAACATAAAGAGTAGGGAGCAACCATATTCTGGAAGGCAAACTATTCTTACAGCGAGCAACATGAACTGAAAATGAGTTCCTAATAAAGTTCATACCACAAAGCTGATTTCGCCAGTAGACGCTCGATAGGGATCGTAAAGGAAAGCAATGACTTGAGAGGTATTCAAACATTTCTATGAGATAATATGGTGGAGATGTAAAATAAAATTAAAATACGATTACGGAATTACCTAGTTACTATCACGAGTTGTTTTAAACAATAAATAGATTCATAAAAGACCAATAAATTAGTCAATAAAAATATATTGTAGAAAAGACAGTTGGTTTTCGTCTAACTGATAGGGCTTTAAAATACGTTTTTCGATCCCAATTAATTAGTTCCAAAATGACACACCAAGCCGTCATTTCATCTTAGTTGATGTTCCACAATTTGGGTTAATTTTGAAGGTTTGTTGATAAATACTACTAAATCTAAATGCCATCAAACTATATAATTGCTTTAAAGCTAACCCAATAGTAAAAATAATATCGGTATATAAAGTTTGCACAGATTGTTCCAAAGTTGGATTCCCTGTTTCTGATACTTATTACTGCAAAAGCTACCGCAAATTACGACTAATGTCTAACGTGAATACCGCAACGCAACTCACTCGTAGTTCGCGAAGCTTTAGAACGTACATATACCTTTTGTATTCACAGAATTCACACCTTTACGTTAATCGCCTACCTGCTACCGTGAATACGTACTATATACATACCTGTGTGGCGTATATAACGTAAGTGAGCTCTAGCTACATCCATATTAGAGGTATCTCAGTATATATAAGAGAAATGGATGTCCCAAAGTTGTGACAGGGAAGGTGGATATGCCTTGGGATGCCCTGATAAAGGATAATGTAACTAGGATATCAAACGTTTTTATTACCTTAGGGATTAAACTTTTAAGATTTCCATGATTTTGAGGTATTATTATTTTTTTATATTCTCTTTTTTAAGGAAATTAAGATTTCTCAAAACGATACCATGACGCGAGGACAAAAAGTTCGTCAAGTTTAATGCTTCGAGTGATGTAATGCCTTCAAAGCACTTAAAAGTAAGTCGTATGACATGGATGTGATAAGAGAAATGAAATTAAGTTCTTACTCATTGCAACAGTACTGAAACTTGTAAAAATATTATAAACAGAGATGAAATCTTGTATTAGTATTATTTTTCTCCACAAAAAAATAAAAAGAATTGTTTCAGGTAATGAAATGGATAGTTCTGTTTTAGCGTTGATATATCCTACCCATTCTGAACATTTCATAAATTACAAATAAAGTGACACAAACGATAGTTTTATCCATTTAGCAGTATGGAACCGTTTTAAACAGAATTGAAGAATAATCTTAAAAATCTTTACACATATATATTTTTTTTATCTATTGTGATTATTTTACTTTTAACTTTGTTAATATTGAATAATGGAGGTATTAAAATTATTAAACATCTATGAAAATATGTTTTGTAATGATTATGAATATATATTAGAATTAAATAATAACGTTAGAAATGTTTTATAAAGTAAATAAAAACACGCGAATTCATTATTTCTTTGGAGTGTTTTTATCAAAACTTACAAAATGTACTTAGAATCAAAATTAACAATATCCATTTTTTATTTCCATGTATTTTTTTTTAATAATTTTGGGACACACTGCATTATAACGAGTGTAATAGTTTGCATTTGATTATAAAAGTGTAGAGGCATATCACTCATTCTCAGTATTTTTTTTTTTAGATACCTATATTGAAGATATACCCACCTCACACCCGGATATCTCAAGAGCCATAGACTCCTTTTTTCCGCACATTAAAACCAAAATTGTCCTCACAGGCGGACTATTGAGCAGGGCTGAAGGGCCAACCGGTCAAAACCGCCGATATGAGAACCTTTTATTATACAACTCTCTCTCTCTCTCTCTCTCTCTCTCTCTCTCTCTCTCTCTCTCTCTCTCTCTCTCTCTCTCTCTCTCTCTCTCTCTCTCTCTCATCAATGTCCTTTTTAGAAGTGAGTTAATTTATTATAATAAGAAAAATGTGTAAACAATATTTCGAGAATAGAATAGAGTAGGACAAAAATTGCAAAACTAGTAATAAAAAATTAATGTTAATTTTTTAGGTACCTACAGTAGAATGCATTATCAATTTAAAGTCAATGAAGCGGTTTTGTTGTTGGTTCCGTTGTTTTTGTTAGAGAGTATGAAATATTTCCGTATTCATGGCTACCTCACTTCTGGAAGATGGTATCGCTGGTTGGAAAGGATGTGTTGATTATTATTAAAAATGGAAAATATATGAATGAAAATATAGATATATCTGACTCTTATCAAGGAATATGAATATACCTCTCACCTGGCGATATAAATTAATTAATTACTTACATTTAATAAGTAATATAGCTATGTTCAGAATTTGTAAAGTGAATTATAAAATGAATTAAATGAAAGATGTTATCCTTCTAGTTAGAAGTATAAAATATGTTTCTTAAATTTACTTTTGACTAAAACAATTATTAAATCCCTACGGGTTAGTTAAATATATTTGATTTTACACTAATTATTTGTTTTTAACTCACGTGTGGGTGAATATGCAAGCAACACGAAACGCGAGGTTGACGCGGTGTAGATCGTCCAGTGGCAGGCGAAAAAGTGTCGTGGCTCAGGTGTTCACCGACCTCCAATCCACGAGCCTTATCTGATAATGTAACAATTCTTTAAGTGTCCAATAACGGCTCGCGAATTTTGCATATCATTATATAAAGGTCGATGCACACCTGGGACCATAGAAATGTAGCTCTCGCTACAATGGTATAATGAACAGTTTACTGTTCATCCGTCAGCAAAGGTTCCGTCGGCCCGGGCGTCCCTCTTTCACAATACACCGTTCCTATGACAACGACATCAGAGCGCAGGGAATGTCGTTGGAAGAGGTGACGCTATTGACACAGAGACGTTCGAATAGAGAAGGCTGGCTTCTGCCCTGTGCTCCCGAGAGGAATGTTGAGGGCGATGGTGATGATGATGATGATTAATTGAGATAAATAATGAAACGGACTTTTTATTAAATTCATAATGTAGAAATTCGATAAAATTGTGAAATATTAATATTGTATGAAAAAATAATAAAATCTTCGTATACGCACCAAATGAATTTATTGAAAGCTTTCAACGGATCGCAAAATTTAATTTTACCCAATATACTAAATTCACTCCATGCTTTTTCCTCTACTATTTACGGGTTGTACATTATATGCGTATTTCGAGACTTCGCAACCATGAAATCGCGTCGCACGAGAGTAAAGCCAAAAGAAATACATATGTATACCTAGGTACGTCATATATTTATTACGCAACTCAGTCCACTCATAGAATAAAATATAATTTACATATCTGATAATATACCTAATTTAAAAATCATAATTATTATATGGTATGCTACTTAGATCATAAAATAATACACCTACTATTACTAAAGTTACTCAGATCTTTGAAGATAATTCTTTCCTTTGGCAATTGTGAACATCCAGGTGGTCACTGGTCTCAACTTTGACTTCCCGTCTGTCGCAAAAAAGATTTTGGAATATAAGAAGATAATTAATAAGATTTCTGAATGCTTATATCCTTATTTGCGCATATGCATATTATGTTCAGCCTTTTTAAGTTGCATAATTTCAGTCTCTAGTTATAACTGGACCAATTCTTTTCCTCTCGGAACAAACCACTACTTGTCACAGTTTTCAATAAAAACATTTATGTTTTTTACTCCTTCTCGTATAAGAGTGATAAAGAAAATATAGAAAACATAATAGTTGTCCATGTCCAATAAAACGGATATTGCATTCTGAGCAAATAGTAGGTACATCTCAACAAAGAGAATTTTATTATTAAAAAAATACTTATTACTGGTCACAATAATAATTCTCTATGTTTTGGTCTGCAACAAGCTTAATAACTATTCATCATACGACAGGCCAAAGAAAAAATCCTAGATCATATTTATTTTTCTTAATGAACTTAATATACCAAACACAAATATATGTAATAAATGCAGGGAAGGCAGGGATTCAAAAAAATTAAGACATTTTACATCTTAATTTCAGTGTTGAGGTTTGTCCACCCATCCAGAATGTCTTATATTATTGTTTTGGTGCGGAGAGGACAACTTACATGTTTATTGCTTACAGCTGGTCCGCTGGCTACCCTACTTGTGGGATCTGCCGTGGTGAGATAATACAAGTACTAGTAGACCCGTAGATGCAAAAAGGAAAGCCAATGAACAATTCAGCGCTTATTATTTTTTTCATTATAATTTTCATTATTAGATCAAAGACATATTTATATTAGGTATTATATAGATCAACATTAAAATTTAGTAAAATCAAAGGCTATTACATCAAAAAAACATAATTAAGATAGCATTTGAAAAGTCTTTAGATCAGGAACCCTTATTATTTAAGTAGAAACTCGGGCGTTTGGTATAAGGACAATATATTGTTTTTAAACATACATATTATTTTGAACTACTCCAGATTAATCATTCCAATTGATCACACTCATTCATAGTCAACCTATTTGAATAGGTATTAACTAGTTAGGTATGTTGTATATGATCCACATACCTACATGTGTAAACTTCCTTAAGGAGTGCACAACACAGAGTTTTGACGCTTATGAATCGACTTAAGCTTGGTTAAGAGTACTCTTTAAACCTAGATAACATTCCCAATTCCTCTGTGTCATGCTTATCACATGTATCATATCATATGTACATATGTATGTATTGTGTATCATATACAACCTAATTAATACCTATTCAAATAGGTTGACTATGGATGAGTGTGATCAATTGGAATGAATAATCTGGAGTAGTTCAAAATATGTTTGACATCAACACTTCTAGTAAGTAAAAAATCCAATTCCCGACATCCAATTGTATCAAAAAATTCATAACATAAAAAGGTAAATATCATGTTTTTTTATTTAACATATATTATTAATATTATTTAACATCACGAATTTTTAACATCATAACTGTGGAATGATCTTCCTGAACAAGTGCGTAAGACACAGTCTCTTGATCTGTTCAAGAGTCGATTAAAGACACACTTGTTTGGTATATCATATAAATGATATAAATTGTACAACTTATTGTTATTTATATATGTTTAGTTTTTATAATAGCTTATTAATATTTGTATTATATGTATCAGGCTTCAATCATAGGTATAAACACGATATTTTAGGATGCGCCCTTGAAGTGAATATATTCCACAAAACGGCGCACTATAAATTGTCTAGTTATTATTATTATTATCAAGAATCGTTGGTTGAAAATATTGACTTTGATAGAGAATTGTTTCGAAAATGAATTTATATAATGTTATAATATTGTATAGGTAAATAAATACAAGTCAGATATTCTTCAGATACTTCTCTTTCCTGAAATAAACTTTGTTAATAAATCTGTCTGCAATGGAAGATACGAGTAGTATCTGCTTCAGGTCATATCGACAATTTCCTCTGTTCTGCTTTCAAGTACGTGATTTGATTTTGTCCCGTATTCAAACAAGAAGGTGATCCTGTGTACCTATGTATAAGTACGTTGGTAAAATAAAATATCGGGTAAAGAAAATACGAAGCAATGATACGTAAAGTTTAATCAATCTTAATGGAGTGAAAATGGAAAGAATTTGGAAAGAAAACGAAGGACGACGAGTAGAGAAAAGAAATAATAATGTTCCGGAATTGTCGTTTCCTGAAACACAAACAAATTGTACGAAAGTTGCATCGTAAAAAGCTTAAGGATGATACTTTTTTATTTCATTATTGTTAAACAAATGTTCTCTTCAAGTTTTTTTTATATCCCCTTTGTTCAGATTGATGGTGAATCTCCGGTGACGGTGTTGTGTTTTTTACGTCCATAGTTTAATTTTAATTCTAGGTAATAATATTAAATCATTTTTATACTATGTCTAAAGTATGCTTATAATATATGAACCGTGGAACACTCGGTAGAAAATTAGTCCCCCACTCTTTTCTGTTAATTTTCGAGTGTCCTGTAAAAGGCAGGTGTTTAAAAAATTTAAAACATATTTGGTCTTAAATTCAGAGATGAAGTTTCCCATCCATCTTGAATGTCTTTATTTTTTGTAGAGATAGAGAATAAAATTTGCATGTTTAAACATAAAACTGATCTGCTGACTGTCCTATCCGTAAGATATGCCGTAATAATAAAGATAGACTAAGGTATGATATATCCCGTGGAGCACCCGGTAAAGAATTGGTCTCCCACTCTTATTCGTAAGTTTTCGAGTGTCCTGTAAAAGGCAGGTGTTCGAAAAAATAAGACATTTTACATCTTAAATTCAGCGATGAGGCTTGCCACCCATCCTGAATGTCTTGATTTTATATTGGCACGGTGAGGACAGTTTGCATGTTTATTATATGCAGCTGATCTGCTGGCTACCCCACTTGTGGGATATGCCGTGATGGTATAGTAGTAGGTATAGGTATGATATTTTTCATCTGTATCTAATATAAAATTCTCGTGTCACGGTGTTTGTTATCATACTCCTCCGATACGGCTACACCGATTTTGATGAAATTTTGTATGCTTATCGGGTAGGGCTGAGAATCGGCCAAAATCTATTTTTCTTACCTTTAAAAGTAAAGGGTAGTCCTCCCTGATTTTTTTTTATTTTTAGACAAAAATAATATCTTAATTTAATGGCATTAAAAAATACATACAGCACTAAATTTTCACCCTTCTACCATCAACCCCTATGTTTTAATAGCGATATGAGTAATTCAATCATTTTCAACTCCGGTTGGTATATAATGTAATGGCAAAACAACGTTTGCCGGGTCAGCTCGTAAAATATAAAACTATTTCGTTAAGGAATAATTTGAGAAGTGGAGTATTCAGTGGACTAAAAACAATACATAAAAGTTAAATCATATTTTCTTTCAACATTACAAACAACGATTTGTGTGAATAATCATCGGCATTGATCTCCCTTTAGAATAATTCGTACATTGAATTAACTAAAGCAATAAAAAGCAATACGGAAACACTCTCACAATGTTTGAACATCCGCTTCAGTCCATCCATAGATATGTGCATATTCCTAACGGAAAGCACTATGACATGTTGATTTTCATACAGTACTACCTTACGTAATATCTACAAAATCAATAGTATTCATCATATCACATCTCTTCGTCAGTCATATATGATTGGTGTACCCACTATGTACTTTTCTAAGTTTCATTAAAATTTATTTGCAACTAGCTTCAAATCCGAAAAAATAATCACTCTACAATTTCAAAACAAAATGAACATGGATTGGATTTTCTTCTCCATTTCTCCCTATTTTCTGTTAGTCATTTTAATTCTACGTATGTGCCACAGTTCATCTCCTTCTTCACTTGATCTTTATAGGCATCTCATGGTCAGCCTCTACCATTACTGCAGTTGGTCTTGCCCCTCCGCGATGGTGATGAGAAGGTCTGTGTGCCTGATGTTATGGCCAATCCAGTTCACTCGTTGTTGGCTGATTTTTTAAAGTGTTGCCTTTTTTTCGCCTACCCTGCGGATCTTGAGCATGAGTCTTATAAAACCTACTAGAAAAGGTATTATTTATTTTTTGCAGGATTTACTGTGTTACGTTGACATGTAATTTCCAAAAGTTTTACAGTGCCTACATAATATAATCCCTTGTTAACAAAAAGCTTTCATAAATTATTACTTTAAGCGATTTCCATCACCAAAGCAATAACGTCACAAAAGTTTTGACACCTTCATTTTACTGAAATTGTAATTTCATCATTTACAATTTGAATATGCAAATAAAGCGTTTGTGACAAAAAACAAATCTGTGAAGCTAGTATGAATTTTTAGTTTAAACAGTGCTTGGTGTGTAGTTTTTTATTAAAAATGTCTCGGAAAAATACGGTAAGTAGAATGTTTTTTAATATAATGGTAGATTTTGAGTTTTTCTATCACAATTATTATAATTATAATTATCATCTGTTATATTTTATAGATTATGCATCCATAAATCTTGTGGGAAATATTTGCCTATTGTCCTTATACTACCTATTATAACTGTACTAAAAAAAGTAATCTTCATACAGAATTGCACAAATTATCCTAAATTACCCGCTTTTATTACTAGATTTTACTGATTGTATATTTATTGCATGCATTTAAATATTTTTAGTTGGATGTTTGTGAAATTGAAGCAGTGCTTATGAGGGATTCATCTGATGATGATTTATGCTCTGATGATAATGTTGAAATAAACGAAGTTATGAGCACAGACATCACCAATACAAGACTTAATATGATGCAGCATGTGGACACACTAACAGGTGAAGATTATTATTAGTAATTTATATTTTAAAAACGGTAATTTTATTTACTATACACAATAATTATTATACGTAACATATCTGTTTTTCACTTTCAGAAGATGCGTCATTGGAAACAGTGGAAGAAGTCGAAGCTGAAAGTTATAAACCAAGTAGACGAAGCTATTCATTTTTTTTAAATAAAAATAGAGAATGGTCTACAAACATTGATGGCATATATTGTCCCAAAACATTTGATTCATTATTGCAACCGACAAGAATACACTCCAATAGAAATCAACCGATTGATTATTTTTATGATCTATTTCCTCAAGAGTCTATTCGCATGTTAGTAACTAATACAAATATTTATGCAAAACAAATCAACTCAAAACATTGGAATGATGTCACTGAGGACGAAATGTTGGCCTACATTGGGGTTATCATCATGTTGTCCATCAATCCCATGTCTGATACACAGCTTTATTGGTCAACTGATGACTTTTATAGAAACGAAGTCATTTCCAAAGTAATGACTTTGAAACGGTTTAAGAAAATAACCGAAAATATACACATTACTGATATTACAAAAGAATTGCCACGAAGTTCTCCCAACTATGATAAACTTGGCAAAGTAAGACCACTTATTGATACGCTAAATAAAACATTTTCAGCAGCCTGTGCACCATCCCAAACGCATAGTGTTGATGAGGCAATGATAAAATTTAAGGGTAAAAGCTGTCTAAAGCAATACATGCCGAAAAAACCCATCAAGCGGGGATATAAGTGTTGGGCCAGGTGCGAATCAAAAACAGGTTATCTCTATCAAATTCAAATTTATACTGGGAAGAATGGACCAACTAGCGAGGACAACCTAGGATATAGAGTAGTCATGGATTTGTGTGAACAATTGCCTGAAAATACTTTAGTTGCATATGATAATTTTTTCACAAGTTTGCCGTTACTTGAAGCATTATATGAAAAGAAAATTTATTCCGTTGGTACTATTCGTAGCAACAGAAAAGGTCTACCTGATCCAATTGTGAGTAAAAGTAAAGACAACAAACTTGCTACAGGAGAGTACATATTTCAGTATTCGCACCCTGTGGCTGCTCTGAAATGGAGAGATACAAAGGATGTGTTCGTCTGCACCACAGCATTCAATCCAAAAGATGTATGTATCATAAATAGAAAGCAAAAAGATGGGACTAAAAAACAAATGTTTATTCCATTACCGATTAAAAAATACACAGAATACATGGGAGGAGTCGATATTTTTGACCACTATCGCTCCTCATATCCTTTAGGTAAGAAGTCTAGAAAAAACTGGCATAGGATATTCTGGTTTTTACTAGAGGCATGTCTAGTGAACAGTTACATATTGTATATAAATTCTCATTCTGCCGAAAGAAATATTCATCGAGATTTTCGTTTGCGAATAGCCCGAGCACTTGTGGGAAATTTTACAAGTAGAAAGAAATCTTCATGTATTTTTAAGACAAAAAAGGGAGGGGTTCATGGTGTTCCTGATGCAATCAGACTCCGGGATGTTGGATGCCATATGCCAATTCTCAAAACATTTAAGAGGTGTCGATTTTGCAGCACACGTGCAAAAGAAAGACGTTCTAAATATGAATGCAAAGTTTGTAAAGTATCATTATGCGTTACTCCCTGCTTCGAAAATTTTCATTTACCAAGAGAGTAGTAATATACTGATTTTTTTCATTTAGTACACTAGGTTTTATATTTTTTTGTAATTTTTAGTTTTAAAATTAAATAAAAAATGTTTTCCAGTTACTTTCTTTTTTATTTAGTTCCAAACTATAAGACAATTACAGTAGCAAAAGGAAAATATTTCCCACCAGTCTCTTTGAAATTTAACAGAATAAAAGCAAAAGGTAAATATTTCCCACATTAGATTTATGTATGAAAAAAAAAGAAAACAAGAAATATTTTTTTTCTATTTACTTTCTATCCTAATTAACAATATAAATCTGGCAAAAACTTTTACGTTTTACATTTAGTTTAACGGGGCCCAATTAAGGGTTAATTCAATATGATGACGTTAACTCTTTAATACATGTTTTTTGTATTGTATTAAAAAATATTTTATTATGGTGTAAGTTGTATTTATAGGGAAAAATAATTTTAAAAATTCCATATTGTTAAATATATATAACTAGCGGTCCTCCCCGGCTACACACGGGTAGATTGGAGTTTTAGTAAGGATCCCTAACATTTTTTAATATATAATATAGCCTATGTCACCTGGGGATATTGTATCTTCCCAACAGTGAAAGAATTTTTCAAATCGGTTTAGTAGTTTCGGAGCCTATTCAATGCAACTAATCAAAACTTTCCTCTTAATAATATTAGTATAGATAAGCAAAAAAAGTAAGTTAGTATGTTTACTGAAAATAGATTTGTATACTTAATAAATTGAATTGGGTCATGCAATAAAATAATTGTTAAGATTTTTCATTATTTTTTTTTTTGTTTAACCGGATTGAGGCACAGCGCGCAAATGACAAACCAATAAGACATCTCAATTGGAGAACCATGTTTACACAATTTAACATTGTGCAACTGCTAATACGGAAGAAGTGAGAAAGGTGCCCAAACGCTTGTGATTTGGCTCTAGGCTGGCTTTAGTGATCACTTTCGGTGTCCACAGACAACGTTCGCCAATTCCATCATCGAAAAACATTTGATATAAACAATACAAGTAACTTTTTTTGGGATTTTATATTTGAGATCTCATATGGATCAATAACTCCCATCTAAAGGGTGCCAGAACATTATTAAGTTCAATACTTTTCGACTTTCTGTACGACCAGTCACAGCAAATGTTAATTGAGAGTATTTTCTTTTTTTTTATTACTCGAGAATCATATTTACACAATGTAACATTGTGCAAAATCCAATCTGATTCAATCACTAACCCACTTACTAACTCAATTTTGGGACTCAAGTTCTGGCTTATACACTAACGTATACACTAATTAATTGTTAATCTTATTTTTATTGTTTTTATTTATTGATTTATTTTCATATTATCTTACAAAACAAGTTGGTTTTAAACAAGTTTTCTGCTACAATACAATCTTACGACTAGTGTAATAGACAGCTCCTTGTGCATAGTTAAATGTTTTTTGTGTATACATATATTGTATGAAATGTAAACAAGAATATTTCAATAAAGCAAGATTATTTATTTATTTATTATCTTGAGATTTCTTGTGTTTTTCTTGTAAGAGGTAGGTACATCAAATATGTGGATTTATATAAAGTTCCCATGAGGCTGTTTTTACCGACTAACCTTTAAGGTTGCCCAATAGAGCCTGCCCACCCGAAAGGTTTTTTTGTTGTCCATAATGAGTGCAAATAAATAGAATTGTCAGACATTTGAGATATCTAGATATGTAATGGAGACCTAATAAAATATTTACCTGGTGAAAACAACACATGAATAAACATGTAATAATTGGACAAACTTTAAGGTATTAGCGTCCAATTAATTGACCAATATGTACAACTGAAAATATATATAGGTATCATCATCATCATCTCTGTCGGTCCCTCAATCCTGAGGATCGTGACCATCATGCCTCGTTCTGTAAACCATCTGTCTCCATGTTGAGCGATCCTCCGCCATGTGTAAGGCCCCGTGTAGTGAGCTCTGTGTGGCCTCCTTAATTTGGTCTCTCCATCTTATTGGCACTCTGCCCCCTCCCCTCCTCCCTTCTACAACCCCATATAGGTATTAACCTGAAAAATATTTTCCAAAGTCTTTAATTTTTGTTTGTTGAATATGATTTCAAGAGGAATAATGAAATATTCATAAAGTTTATTTGAAATGTTAACGATATTTTTCTACTCTGCGAGGTTCATTAGCACATTCTAAAAAAGCTCATAAAAAGCGAAATAATATTCTATTGAACAGATGAATTGAAAAATAACAATGACTAAATAATAATCCTCATATAAATATCCGTTCGTAGGTTTAGGTATGTTAATATCAAAATAACTTTATACTTGTACTAATAAAACTATTTGGTGAGATAGATTTACCCTCTGTGCAAATTTTTGAGACATCTATCACAGCATTTTCCACAATTCGGGTAACTAACTGCATGTTATAAACATGCAAATCATCCTCTTCGTACTTATGAAAATAATGACATTCAGAATGGGTGAAATACTTCATCGCTGAATTAAACTAGTTAAATGTATTAAATGCTCAACATATGAGAACTGTTATATTTCCAGAATTAATCTATTATCCCAGAATATCTTCACAGAGTTCTATAACTTAAAACTCTTGTATATATCTTTAAAATTTCGTGTGGTTAACCTCCTAGATATAGGCTATAATAATATGTTTCACTGAAACATCTATGATGAAAGTCGGTGAAAAAGAGCACTGTCCTTCCGTCCGCAAGGGCTCCGTCGGCCCAGGCGTCCCTCTTTCACAATACACCGTTCCTATGACAACGACATCAGAGCGCAGGAAATGTCGTGGAAAGAGGTGACGCAATTGGCGCAGAGACCCTCTGAATGGAGGAGGCTGGTTTCTGCCCTGTGCTCCCGAGAGGAGCGTTGAGGGCGATAAATGAATGAATGAATGAAACCTCTAATCATCAAAATTACTCTTACATGGTATCTTTCAAGGACTTACTACTTACACTGAGAAAAATACTCAAAACGAATCATTGGTCAGTCAAAAATAATCAGATTAGGACCAGAGATCGTACAAACGATTCATTGGTATAAATCTATAATATTAACTCTTCGCAAACAAATCATTGGTAAATTTACCAACAACTTGTTTGCGAAGAATTAATATTATAGATTCGTACTAATGAATCGTTTGTACGATCTCTGGTCCTAATCTGATAGTACGTACCAATGATTCGTTGTGAAATTTCGTTAGTATTTTTCTCAGTGTACTGCTAGCCACCTTCTCTCCACTGCTGGAGCAACACGGTACGACCGTTTTCGCAACATCTGGACAATAATCATCAATCCATCTTTTTTGAGGTCTCTCTACACTTTTTTATATCCTCCCATGGCCCCCATTCAAAAATTCTGGAAGTCCACTTGCCTTACCACATGACTTGACCATTGCCATTTCAGCTTGGAGACTTTATTTTGTTTCTCAAGCTAATGCCTAGCACTTGTCTCTCCATGGCACGCTGTACACACCAACACTTGTGAACAAACGGAAACTGAGGTGTGTATAATTCAAAGAATAAACTAGTCAATATCTCCTACACGAAACATAATATTTTTTTATTACATTTTGGAATATTTTATGATTATTTCCTGGAGGGATTACAAGCTAGTACAAAATATACTCGTTTATAGAATTGAAAGTGGTACAATGCCCTATATTCAGAGTTCAAGTTTGACATTAACATAGAAAATCATAAATTTAAAAGTATTGTCAAGGAGTTTATTAGGAACGACTGTTTGATGGTTTGATGCTGGTGCATATATTTTATTGAACAAGTGTGTAGTTTGATGTTGTTGGTGTATACATTTTAATAAATAGATGTTCAGATGTTGAAATGAAATAGATTGTCTAGGAGTTAGCTGGTGAATGGCTTGAGTTGATTTGAATTTAGTTGGAGTAGTTATGTTTTTAAAAAGACCAAATTAATTATGCTGAGGAATGAAGAGAGAACGATAATGTACTAAGGTGGATCAAGGCCTGTCCCAGAGCACGAGCCACGCTCAATTCTGGGACGGGTACTTTGATCAAATGAATTGATAATATATAATATAATATGTTTTGTTATTTTTATTGGTATTATGCCGTATTTTATTGTATTGTATTATTTTATATGGATTCTTATGCATTGTGCTTTTTTTTATCTACTTGTGTATTCATTTTGTAATTTATTTTACTATTTTGTAATTTATATTATTGTTTTAATAAACGGAATAATAAACGGATTGTTTTTGAGAATCAATAGTTACCTCAGTTACAAGACTTTTTCAAAACAATATTGTCATTATTATTTTTCGTCGAGAGGATATTTAATGACTTAGGTAGGAGCGAGTATTTCTTATTAATATAAACAACTGTATCTCTCAGAGTTTATTAATATTACTCAATTACTTTAAGCTTGATTGGACGATTTATATTACTTACTTATACTATAAGTATTTAGTTTCGTTTTTTTTAATTTCATTATTCGTAAATAGATATGATCGATGTTATTTGATTCGAATATAATAGGTAATACATACATACATACATACCATCACGCCGCTTCCTTCGCGGGGAAGGCAGAAAGGATCGAGCGCCACTTCCTTCTATCCATGCATACATCTTTCGCTTCCGTCACTGTCATACAATTCCTCATGCATGCTCTCCTGTTCAATGTGCTCAACACGTGACCTTCCTGTAGGATTTGATTTAAATGATCTTGCCATTTAATCCTAGGACGTCCACGTATCCGAGCACCATTCCTCTCAGCCAAATATATCTTCTTAGTCATTCTGTACTCATTCATTCTTTCCACGTGCCCAAACCATCTTACATAACTTATTTACATTCATCCTTGTTATTACACCAACTTTCATTCCACATTTCTTTTGTATATCACTGTTACGCACACGATCTCTCAGACTTTTACCACACATCCTTCTCAACGATCCCATTTGAACTGCATTTATGCCACTTTCATCCTTCTTTAGACATGTCCACGTCTCACTTGCATACATAAGTGTTGGCACTAAGATAGCGGAGTGCACCAATATTGTTTATATAATATTATATTATTTAGGTAAGATTCGACAAAATGCTTTATTAAGTAATTTGAAACAAGCGTTTCTTTCCACTATAAATAATTGATCACGAGAGAGACATCTTTCCACTTATCAGGTCATCAATCGATTATGACCTGACTAATCGAATTTTTTTTTTACGGTTTTCAGAATATGACTTGTTTGTCCATAGTATATAATATAATATAATGTATCCCCTGGCATCCCTAATTACGAGGGGTGCTGTGATGGTACAGATAGATTCAGTATTGATAATGTCTCATTAAGAGACGAAACAATATTGTATACAGAAATAAAAATAAATAGTGTGTATACAATTTTTTTTTAATTCATTTAGATTCATCCATTCTATCATCCAACAAATCTAAAATTATTTGTTTAATTAATGAAAATATTGATTTGCATCACAATTACACATTAAATTCCATATTATAAATAACCACAGTCTGCTTTTTGTAAACCAAACACGCTTCTAAACATTCAGATCATGCAGATTCCAAACAAATCTAACATTATTCATTTAATTTATAAAAATATTGAATTGCATCACAATTACACATTAAATTCCATATTATAAATAACCACAGTCCGCTTTTTGTAAACCAAACACGCTTCTAAACATTCAGATCATGCAGATTCCAAACAAATCTAACATTATTCATTTAATTTATAAAAATATTGAATTGCATCACAATTACACATTAAATTCCATATTATAAATAACCACAGTCCGCTTTTTGTAAACCAAACACGCTTCTAAATATTCAGATTACACATTAAATTCCATATTATAAATATTCCGCTTTTTGTAAACCAAACACGCTTCTAAACATTAATGCAGATCTTTTCTTAGTATAAAGGTAGTAATATTTTTCTACAAGAAACTGAAAATAGCGACCCCCGAGACTCTTCTTTACAACCGCTGTCACCCTGTGGCGACGTGCTGAGAATGTTCTTTTTTCTCAGAGAAAATCTTTGTAATAATATCACCAACCGTTGTTTGGTTCTCTTTCCTTATATTCTAAATATGAAAGGTGCATGGCAGAAAGAGGTTGGTTAAATTTTATTTTGAATTTTATAATGCTATTTATATGAAATCAACATAATTTGTAAAAAAAATCTTGGGGTTTATAGTATCATTTAACATTTTTATCCGTGACTTGGTTATATAACATTGTAACTCTAGTTAGTCAGAGGACAAGGGCGAAAGCTCATGTACCAAAGATTTTTGTAGTGGTGTAGGAGTTGCTAGTTATCACAGTCTTCGACTATCCCATTCCCCAGTGAAAGCTCTATGCAGAATTCTTTTTGGCTATTTTGGCTTATTTTTGTACTTTTTTGGGTTTTAAGAGTAGGTTGATGCCCTTTCCCTACTCCTTCTATACCATTTTTGGGCTAAAGAATCAATAATGTCTTGAAATAATCATAGTCATTTTGGAATCTTCTTCTATAAAACTCACCCTTTTCTCTTTCTATTTTTTTTAATATATTTTATTTCAGGGCAAACTTTCCTATCATTTAGCATTTTTGGAAGGCATATGCTTGCATAATACAAATTTTGATATTTTTTATGTTCATAAATTTATATATTTAAACTTAGTTGGAATATATGCTATATATGGAATATATCCCGTGGAGCACCCGGTAAAGAATTGGTCTCCCACTCTTCTCCATAAGTTTTCGAGTGTCCTGTAAAAGGCAGGTGTTCGAAAAAATAAGACATTTTACATCTTAAATTCAGCGATGAGGTTTGCCACAAATCCTGAATGTCTTGATTTTATATTGGCACGGAGAAGACAGCTTGCCTATTTTATATGCAGCTGGTCTGCTGGCTACCCCACTTGTGGGATATGCCGTGATGGTATAGTAGTAGTAGTGGAGTGGAATATATGCTTATATCTGCTTCCTTTCTCTTAGTTTTAGAAAGACAACATACTTTTATCTATTTTATGTGTATTAATTCCATTATTATTTCCTAGTCTTTCTTTTTCCACAAAGTGATATTCTAGTAATCTTTAGTTTCTGGGACCGTTTATTTCCGTTCTTTGCGTTAATCCGTCTTCAGATCTATGCAGTGTCCGAGCTATTTTTTCTATCCGTAAGCTCTGATTTTTTACCCCAGGCAAGCTGCTGATCTCATCCGAAAACCCTTCACCTTTCACATCTGCGCATGGAACCAGCATTGGCAAAACTTTGGAAACAATTATTTGTAAATTTAATTATTTTTCAATGGGTCTCTTTTTCCCGTGTACACTTCGTATGCGATGTATCAACATCACGGCTCCAATGTTTGTTTTAAATATGTATGTATGTAAAACTCTACTTGGTATCCGGGTCTACGTGGCGTATACATATACATACATTCACACACATTTCGATCAAACTAACCACAAGCATTGTTATTTTGTCTATGAACAAAAAAAATCGTGTTCTATAAAATTCCACGAACGAAATATACCTATACCTGATTTAGTTTCCGATGCAGAAGGCACGGCCAACATAGTTAATCAAAACGATACATTGTGGCATTACATACATACATACCATCACGCCGCTTCCTTCGCGGGGTAGGCAGAAAGGATCGAGCACCACTTCCTTCCATCATCGCATACATCTTTCGCTTCCGTCACCGTCATACAATTTTTCATGCATGCTCTCCTGTTCAATGTGCTCAACACGTGACCGTCATGTAGGATTTGATTTAAATGATCTTGCCATTTTTCTCAGCCAAATATATTATATTCTTGGTCATTCTGTCCTCATTCATTGTGTGTCGTACTACATATATGTACCTAAGTTACGATTTCACCTTCCCGTTGTCCTGTCAGCTATGCAGATTCATGAGATGTACACTACATTAGTACCAAGCAATAAAGAGGTTTTATGAACACTAATAATATAATTAGGAACTCATTATCTATTTAAACCATAATGGCATCTCCCACGTGTAAGATAACCAGTCGGTTCGTTAGATTTAAGCTTCAGATTAATGTGTGCTTAAATAGGTACTGGGGTAATGTAGGCTCATTTTCTAATATAAGGTATTTGAGTATAGGTAGTTCAAAATATTTATTATTATTATTTATTTTATATAATTCTTCTTGCACATCATCATTCATATAACAAAATCAAGATATCAGTTTACATAAGAAAAAATGTGATGATATGCAGTGGCGAGATTATCACTATATTGTGATTTCTTCCATCTAACCACGTCATATATATAAAAATATCAAGGGGTCCGTGGTTCGATCCCAGATGCCGACAGACCCCCTTTCACGACACAAGCTTTAGCTTACTGTGAAAGGTGTATAAGGTTGTATTTGGGTTTATAACAAAATCCAGATATATCTTCTTTTTTTAAGTTTTAGAGTGTCCTGTATTAAGGCAAATGTTCGAAAAAATAAAGACGTAATACAGCTTAAATTCAGTGATGAGATTTGCCGCCCATCCTTAACGTTTTATTTTTGTTGGCATAAAGAAGACAGCTTGCATGTTTATTACATGCAGCCTGTCTGCTGGCTACCCTATTTGTGGAATATGCCATGATGGTATAGCAGTATTAGTAGTAATAGTATTTGATTCGGCGGTGTGGTACGCCATCGAATTCTTTATTTTTAATAGCACTGGGAGAACGACAGGCATGCGTCTTAAATGTGGTTATCCAGTAGGCTATCCTACTTTATATTGTATATTATTATGCTTTCTTCTTCTTTTCGTGTCGGTCAGCAAACGATAAATATTATTACGTAGTACAGCATAGATAAAAAACAATCAAATTTCCAGATAGTAGGTACATAACTATCATATTTATGATCAAATTCCATGGTAAATTAATTTATGTGGAAATTGCTAACTATTGCAATACGTATTGTATTTGCTTTAGAGTAATTAATTTACATAAATATTAGGCATTTAACAAAACATTGTTGTTGTTTATATTGAATTGAATTTGTAAATTGTTATTGAATATTTTAGTTTTATTATTATCTCATATCTCATTTATTAAACAAAACAATATTTGATTCTACATTTTGAACACAATATAAGATTAACAATAAAATTTAAAAATAACATTAAATAACAAAAACCATAAAATATTAAAATAAATTTATGTATATTCAAAATGTAGAACCCCAACATTATTCGAGTTGATTCTTCCATGATGTTCTATGAAATAGTACAATCATGGGAGATCACTTACAGAGCTACAGGGACAAAAACCTTCTTACTATCCTGGTGGACGATAGAAGTACGGCCTTCTGCATGCTGTATTTGAGCCTGTTATCTACTCCCAGTTTTCTGAGATTGTTTGACAGACTCTTAGGTATTAAACCATTCACAGACAACACTATAGGCACGATGATTGTGGTAGGTGTTCTCCACATATCTTTGATTTCGTGAGCTAGATCAAGATATTTTATTATCTTTTCTTACTCAGCTTTATTTAAATTTTCATCGTGCGGTAAAGTGATGTCTATGATGTATGTTTTACGGCATCTGCGATCAACCAAAACAATATCTGTTCGATTAGCTAGAATAGTTCGATCAGTTTGAATTGGTTGATCCCAGTAGAGTTTAGTGTCATTGTTTTCAAGTACCGATAGTGGACAAATTATAGTATGTTATTATTATTACTAAAATATCACGGTGTAACCTACGAGTGGGGTAGAGAGCGGACTTACTGCAAATAATGAACAAGTAGATTCTTGTCTCCGTCTCTCAGTTGACAAAATAAATAAACAAGACAAATTTATGGAAGATAATAATATGTAGATTAGTTTGGATCATAGTTATGTTAGAGAAAATTTAAATTTCAGTTTTTCTCCGAGCACGGCACGAAAAGGTGCCAAGTGACATTATAAATATGTAATAACATAAATTTTGGTTACGATAAGGTATTGTCTTCTGCCTCCGAATTGACTCGATAGAATCGTTATTTAAAAAAAAAACACATTTTTGCAAATAGTTGAAATGAAAGTGGAAAAAACAAAAAAAAGGGTGCCTTCGAAATAGTTTGAATTCAAGAATATAAATATAAAATTGTACCTAATAATAAAATATAAAATTATACGAAAAAATGTATAGTGTTAATCTATTAAATTTCATGCTGCTTAAAAAAATCCTCGATTTAGTATATTTTTAATATACATATATGCATAGATAATATACATATATGCATAGGAGGCTGGTTTCTGCCCTGTGCTCCCGAGAGGAGCGTTGAGGGCGATGATGATGATGATGATATGCATAGATATTTGGTTGCTTATGGAGGGAGCATTTTACCATGTGTAATATTATTTTGTTATTGTAATATCAATGTATACTGTGTATTTATGAATGAAATGATAATAAAAAAATTAAGAAAAAATTAGGCTTTCAATTTAACTAGCATTAATCAAACTCTGACAGTCAATTTATGTAATAATCTCGATAAATCTAGAAAAAAGCTTTAATTTAAAACCATTTTGAAGTGGGAACCAACGTATTACATGTGGCAAAAATGGTCATTTTCAGAAGAAAATGGATATTGATGTATTCAGAATAGTCATTATTTCGGGTAGTTTGATGCCTCAATTCAGAAATAATTATTATCATGTGTTTTAATTTTTCTAAAACCATTTTCTAGTCGGATCAAAACAGTCATTCATAAGATAATACAATACTCCTCGCACCCTGGTGAGACAAGGGTGTTGAAATATATAGTTTTTTTTTTTGTTTCTTATTGGTCTAAGTAAGAATTTATACGTAAATTTAACAAATGAGACTATCATGAGGCTTAGAAAAGACAGCGATACCGTATTTAAAGTGCCCTGGATAGAACTTAAACACGCAAACCCATCCTTTTCGTGAAGTGTGTTTTATCCAATTAAGATACGAGAAGGCATGCGTAAGACCTCAAAATTTTCTCTTATAAGTAAAATATTTATTACGGGAAAGCCTTTCACACATTACATCAAATATATTGAATTGGATGATCTCTTTATAACACAATTTATTTATTTATTAACATAATATACGGCTGAATAGCCTTTAAAGTACAATAACTTACAAAAACACACTTGAAACAAACACAATCAACACATAAGTGACAATGAATACAAAAACATGACAATAGTAACTACAGGGGATTCTCAACGGAAAGCATGTACCCTCGAATAAACCTGCTCACAGCACATTTCCTCACAGTGTACTCCGAATCGTTGAAAATATCAATCTCACTGTAATTATACCCTATTACATGGAGTCCATACATGTAAATAAATTAAAACCATATATTTTTCTCTATGCAAATCACTCACTCATCCACTCCTAAACAAATGCCTCCTCCATTTTCTTTGAACTTATTCTGTCTGCAATTAACGTGCAACTCCAGATTACGAAAGAAAAGATAGAAAAGTCTTCAAGCAAATAATCTTTGATTCGAACATGCCACCAAGCTCACATATTGCGAACTTCAATAAAAGCGTAGAGAAAATTATCTTTCAAGCAAATTCGCATCGTTCTCATACTTATTAAATAATTTTTCCTAATAAATTCCTCGGAATAGAATAGGTCTTCGACTGTTTCCTGTAAATTTGAGAATATTCTTTCAAAGACAAGTTTTCGTAAAATATCACATTTCAGACATTTGACGTCATCAATTCACCAATGAAGTTAGTTACTCATTTTCAAAGTCATATTTTTAATGCCACATAAATGATAATCTGTAAGTTTCATATTTTTACAGTGAGGTCACTGCTATCGGCAGTTATGGAAGATAGATAGATAGGTACCTACCTAAACACAAAAATAAAAATATCAAATAGATAAAGGTGTATTATTCCATCAAATTAATAAAAACGAATGAAACGTTGTTATGTTTTTCAATATAATCGAAAAGTGATTTTGAACAAGATAAGAGTATTCAATTGAAAATAATGTTGTCACTATTTTGTATACGGTGTACGGTAGGTTGGTACCTACATTTGATAAAACACAAGGCGTAAATTGTGTTATTGTGACATTTCAATTTGGCATATATATAAATGTGAATGATGATAAATTAATAGAGTATTCAGTGTAGATTAGGCACCAGTGTTCCCCATAGATAAATGGATTAACAATCTACGTAGGATTATTTTATGTGTAGGTAATACCAATGCGTCAATTTGATGATGGGACTTAACCGCTATCTAGAATTCAAATAGAAATTATTAAGATATACCTATTATAATATTATTATCTAGTCACTCAACAATCCTTATATTAATAATAATTGTTTTATAGTCCATTTACATCTGCCTAGTTAGATTCACTAATTCATTGGCATTAGAAAGTAAATATCGTACATAATAGAAACAAAAGTTTCAATATATATATTTATTTATTTATTGTTTTAAGGGACACAAACAGTTCAACTTAACAAAATGTCAATATTCAAATTTATTCGGTTAATAAACCAATCAAGGTCCCGCAAATTACCAAAGCGTATGACGAACACGTTGCTAGCAAACAGTAATAATACGAGTATACACTCTACCCTACAAATCAAAAACAAGAAATAAAACAAAAATTATGAAGATAAATACATTACAATAATTAAAAATAGTTTAAATTACATAATACATTGATCTAAACTTTTCCTTTTCAAATTAAATTTGCAAATATAAAACAGAAGCACTGAAAAGAATAAAATAAATGTGCATTCAAAAGAGTACCTACCTTATATATAAATATGTAAGTATTTATCTATTATTTATTAAATTAACTGATAATTTACGGCGTTAGCCTTTATAATTTTAAGCTATTCAAAAAGTACAATAATTACATATCTATTGATATATTATTCAAATGAAAAAATGGATATTTTCAACCGACAGTTCTTGTTGAAAGTTCGTGTGAAATTATTTTAAGAAAAAACTTATTTAGTACTTCCGTAGTGACTTTATTATTCGCGAGTCGGCTTTCAAGAGCTTCCGCTCTCATCATCAGGCTAGCATAAAGGAAAAAAATATATATTGCATAGAGATCTTATAACCTAGCCATCTTATTTTTTCTCGATTCTGTTCTTTTTCCTCCACTTATGATGAAAGTATAGTGGCATATATCTAAATTTTGTATTGAAACGAGAACTTATCAATAAATTATCATTGATAACCCACTTTCTAAACTTAAATATATTAATAATAATAATTAAAATGATTTTAAAACACTGTATAATTTCCAAATTAAATTTATTCACCTCAAACGTTTTCGCCAAGGCTTCTACTTGGCATCATCAGGTGGAAAATCATTTTAATTATAATGAATTTCCAAAGTGTTAACAGAAAAACATTTGATTTATTAATAATAATACTTAAAATTAACACAGCTTTCATAGTTTCCTCTCATAGAAGTTAGACTTACCGGCTCTATTGGGCTCAGTTAGTGTATTCACGGCCAGTTCCATAGAGCGCAGAGGTCTTCTAGTGGTCAAGTCAAAGCCCTCAGCCAGTGTAGTCGTTCAAGGAGGGGAGTGCTGTGGCATCTTTTTTTTATCTCTAAAGCACTTGAATCTCTGGATCATATATTTTTCGAGTGACCAAAATATGAAAGATCGGGATTTCCCAAATAAATTCATAGAGGAATGCATTGCACATCCACGTAATGTACAATTTTTACTTTTCAGGTCACCTCATTATTGAGTGAAATATAATTCGTAAAATTAGTTCTAATGAGTAGCTGTATATTTAAGTAAACAACAGCAGCCCTAGTCAAAACACATTTTAGCGTCACTTGTCGTTCGACTACAAACGAAATTACGACTATAATTGCAACAATAACGCATAATTATATGGTACATGTAGGTAGATTGTCGTAATTTCGTTTGTAGTCGAACGACTTCATAACGCTAAAATGTGTTTTGACTAGGGGGCCAGCTGTGCAATGCATCGAATAAAATACTGTCAGAATCTCACTACTTACATACTACCCCGTCATTGTATCAAGGTTTATTTTATTATGAAACATGTGATTACTTTTTTACTATATAAAACACAATTAAAAACCTGTTTTTCCATATTGGCCCAAATCACTCGCATACGAGTGGATGGCCTTGAGAAGAGTAGAATATAATTAATACGTTTTAATAAAAGCAATAATGAAAAAAAAATTAAATATTGATGAGAAAATTATCATGATTAAATATTTTTGTAATAATCATTTTTATTTCCCAAAAATATTAGTCTAATTATCGATGGAGATATTGTAATTTATTAAGAATCATTTTTAAGGAATTTCCTATTACAATTTGAAATATTTTATTCATAATATTAGTGTTCTGTGAACCATTAATAATATGTTTATTTTTTGTGAGATCTATCATTATTCACAATACTAAAATTAATGGTAAAGCACTTTTTACTTACTACTATGTAACGTGATATAAAATTATATATAAACCTACGTATTAATTTTACACCCACAATCAAGAGTTAAATGTTATTCCAACTATTATTATGGACTACGGGGTCATTTTTGACCCCACATGTGTAAATACCTCCACTTCTAGAAATATTAGAGCGACGCAAGTTCGTCACCAGCTGCACTCCATGACGTTATGAGATTACGTAAGCGCCCAGGATTGCAAGGCTTAAGACTTCGAAGTTATTACTTAGAATTGTGTCTTTGGGTTCATTTTTGACCCCCGATTCCAGCTAAGGGTTAAAATGTTAAATTTCCTTACTTACTTAGTGGCACGTTAGGCGCAAACAAAATGATTTCATTGTTTAACTAAACTTCATTAAAGCTGTCAATATTATTGTTATTAGTGCATCAAAATTGTGACAGGCTTAAAATTACCATCACATCATTATAAACTTTTTGATATTATTTATATATTTTTCAAATCATCCCTTCATTGCTGGGGATAGTGAACACCATGATTAATCTCTCCACTGTCCTGTTTCCTAGCTTTGAAAGCTAAAACTCACAAACGGTAGTACCATCATAATTACGATAAATGTGAATATGTCTTGCATGTTGTGTCAGTTTATAGCCGGTTTCAATAACCTATATCCGCTATAACCTTTATTCAATAGATTTCAATCGACAGTCACGGATAGATAGGTTGTTGAAACCGGCCAATAGAGACTAAAATTTTTACAAATTAAATATTTATTATAAATCAATGGATCATTTTAATTAGGCATAATAATACAGTATTTGATTTTTTTTTCAATCGTATTTTAATTTAAAATTAAACCTAATTTATTATCACCTTAATTATAAATAATAATTTAACTTAATTCAAAAATTAGCTGCTTACATACATATTATTTCAGTAAATGACAACCTGAAATATCACTTTCATGAATAATTCGAATAAGCTCAAACGCAGAGATGCGAAAATTAGCTGTAATCAAAATATCTTTGACGCAAATATGGAAGACGCGGTTTCCGTTTATCTTTAATTGGAATAAACTTGATTTCATTATGAGTATTGTTACATAGCAGCAGCGGGATATATTTCCATGTGACATATGGCACATATTGTTTCACCACAACATTTAGACTGATGTTCACGAAGTGATCTTAATCTTAATAATATATTATATCTCCCTTTCTCCGTGGATGTTGATCATAGATGTAATAAAGTGTCCTTGAGATGATATTATCGCAAACTTACTACTTACTTCCGATAACCGAACAGCCCTTGTAGGACCTTTGCCTCCAAAACAATAGATCTCCAAGCCTTTCTTGTTTTGTTTCGCCACTAGGTTCTGTCGGGTGCATCCTCAAGGGAAACATCGCAGTTCTGCATGTCTTGTCTCACTACTACACGCCATCTGCGCTTTTCCCTTCCTCTTAGCCTTTTACCGGTAACCTCGATACATTGTGCTTTATTACCTACATACTCAGGTGGTCTCCTAGCCACATAGCCATACACTGAGAAAAATACTAACGAAATTTCATAACGAATCATTGGTACGTACTATCAGATTAGGACCAGAGATAGTACAAACGATTCATTAGTACGAATCTATAATATTAACTTTTCGTAAACAAATTGTTAGTAAATTTAAATAAAGCGAAAAGTTAATATCATAGATTCGTACTAATTAATCGTTTGTACTATCTCTGGTCCTTATCTGATAGTACGTACCAATGATTCGTTTTGAAATTTCGTTAGTATTTTTTTCAGTGTACCATCGCAATCTGCTCTTCTGTATTTTATGTGAAATATCCCGCACACCCAGACTCTCACGAATGTATGATCTTTTTTTTCATTTCTAAGATTTAATATTGTTGATTGAAATATTAAGATCGTGTTAGAAGTGATCTTCCTAACGTACGGCAATATGTTTTCATACAATGTGACGCGCATTGTCGCATGTTCTGCAGGGCTACTCATGAAAAAACTAAACACGATCTTAATCTAGTCTTGATCTTGATCATACGACGCACGAAGTGACTATTGGCCAAAAATACACGCAAACCGATCGCGCGTTAGCGGTGGCGCGGTGTTTTTGACCATAGTCCCTTCGTGCGTCGTATGATCAAGATCAAGACTAGATTAAGATCGTGTTTAGTTTTGTCAAGAGTAACCCTGCTGTACAAATACCTTCTATAAACGTTTCAGTTGTTTCTCTAACTAAGCATAATCACCATTCTACTGATACATAGATAGGATGCCAATACATTAATATAATTCTACTCCTTAATACATAATATGTGCATGTCTATGGGGGTTTGTTTGCGAGATATCTGAACGAGATCTAATGCATGTATCTACAGATGTTATGTGCATGGTTTGGATGTTTGATTATTTTGTAAGTTTTGCTGATTCAACTGATAATAGGTATCAAATATATGTTGTGCACCTCAATAATAAAAATGCCGTATTTTTCATTTTTAAGCATAATATTATGTGTGTGTCTGGTAAGACTGGGATTTCATTTGATGGACGCTATTTCTTTATATTTTATGTTGCCTTTTTGTATAGAATACGTTTTAACGTGTATGCTGTTGACACCCTTAATTGGGGGTTTGGCCTAATCACATCAATATTTTTTTTTATTTTCATATTTGTTACGTCATCTTACTGTGTTATGTGTCTTTATGAAGTAAATAAATAACCAAATCTCCTCTCCCTAGCATTAACCAACTTACGGCCTTAACAGCTCGCAAAAGTCAATTATTCTCTGAATGTTCAGAACATTGACTATTTTGTAATTCTTGTTCAACTGGATATTGGCCCAATGCGCAGACGACATCTCAATTGTTGCTTTTACATTATATGATTTGCACAAAATGTTTCTCGATTTTTCGACCTTATATAGTGACAGTAGGAATGACGGAATGTGTAAACGTTGTCTATATACACTGAACGTTATCGCTTAAGCCAGCCTATGGTTGTCAATTCGTAAGCGTCGGGATGCCTTTCTCACTTTTACATAATATAAGATTTTGCACAATATTACATTGTGTAGATATGTCTGATTGGTTTAAATATTCTCGCTTTTATATTTACATTGGTTCCTTAGCAAATCACAAAGTAAGCCTTTTCTTTTATATTTCAACATTGTGAGTTATTCCAGTACAAGTGATAACGCTATGTAATTGTGTCAGTTATCTTTAAATTAGAAATAGCGCAAATAGCGATAATGTACTTGGAACGAATATTCAAACATAGTATCGCAATTTTCCGTCAGCGAAACTCATAGTTGTATACTAGACTCTTGTATATGTAAGAATGTATTTATACATGTAATATGTACATATCAAGAGCGCACCCAAGGCTCAGATCGGTTATCGGAATGAAACATCGTCTAGCGATTACCGATTAGCGTATACTGGGTCTATGTAACTTTTAGGTAGGCTAACTGCTCGTTTCTTCTCTATTTTACTATGCATGTTAACTGCTATTTTAAATTATTTATTAATAAAACAAAATATATAGTTATTCCAGTGTTGACTTTATAAATTAAACGAGCCGGCTTTCAAGAACTTCCGCTTTCATTGTCAGGCAAAAAAAAATGAAGCTTCATTACAAAGGTAGGTGTATAACAAATAGAAAAGAATAAAGTAAAAATATAAAAGGATAAGCTATTATCATGTATCGTCAACTATATTATAATAATTTTGAGCCGCTATGGACGGTCTTGTATTAACCATCTCCACCAGTTGGGTCGTAGAGCCAAATCTATCGAGTCAGTTGATCAAATGTCGTGATTTGAATTCAGTTGATAGTGTTGTTAACATAAGGGAGTGGTCCGGCATCCGAAGTGTGGAAGAGCTGTTCCGAGCAGCGCAAGACAGGGACAAGCTCGCCGAGGTGATCGCCAACGTTAATGGGACCCGACAAGGCACTGAAGAAGAAAATAGTGTTGTTATAATCCGCCTAAGCAGACCTCACCAATATTTTCTGTATTTACCACGGTTTTGTTGGACCCCGCAAAATTGTTTTTTCGGAAGCCCGCAAAACTTGATTTGCTTTGTGTCCCGAAAAATCTAAAAAAAGCCTAAACCACTGTTTTGTATATATGATTATTGCTATAAAAAAATATATTATTTCAAATTAATAAAAAACGTTAAGACTTCCACATTGAATTTCTTAATTGCGGGCTGACTTTCACGACCTTTAAACTCTTCTTCGCAAGCAAGCTCTTGAATGCCGACTCGCAATAAATAATGTCAACGTGGAATTATTAAATGTAATTGTTTTAAACTTTTATAAGTTCAACATGAACTTATGACAATATTAATGATTTTTTTCATTTTCTACGATTCATAATAATTAGTAGAGTGAATCGCCAATATTATAAAAAAAATAGTAATGATTCGTTTTACCCTGTAGTATCAAAGTAATTGAGAATTATAAAAATACTCGAATTAGTTTAATTCTTTGGTAGGTAATAGAACATGACGGTTTATTTTAGCAAACAATCATTTAATATTGTTTTGACATGAATACATACAGAGTGTTGCTTACAAATCTTATACAAATCATTAATCATAAATATTATCCCATGTGATCATTCCAGTCAATTTGAGACATAATAATGTTATGTTAGATATAATATTGTACCTTCCTTTGTGGCGTACCGATATATAGAATAGGTTTTCCACTTTCGTCTTGAGTATTATATCCTGGTAAGCAACCAAGGCTCAAGAGCTTTGAAAACAAATATCTTAGAAGGATTTTGGATGTAAATGGTATGATCATGTCACGAATGATGATGCTGTGTGCTAAGGGAAACCCATCAGAGATATGTTATCTCCGTGATACATGGTCCTAGCTAGGTCATGTTCTGAAAATCTGGTGATAGACTCCCTCAAGTAGACACAAACAACGTGCCATCGGAAACTCGCTAACCTGGAAGACTTACAAAGAGATGGCGAAACAGCTGCAGCTCAGTGTCCCAGGAGACCTCGACGCAATAGAAACGGATCTACAGAAGAAGAAAAATTATTTTATAATCGAGATATCATTAAAATTGTATCTCTGAAAACAAGGTCTTCAAGAATTAATATTACAACGATTGTTGGTACTATCGCTATATTGAATGTATATCCATCAATCTTCTACGTTTTTCGAAGCGATTTGAACTGTGAAATGAAATTGAATTAGATTTATCATTGTTTGCGCAGTACTCATCCAAGTTTAATTCCAAAAAGATGCGAGGTGTTTTATATTACAACTGTTACATTTTACATCTGTCAGATTGTTAGCGACCATAAGAAGAATGAATGATTTAATATACCCTCACGCCATGTCCCGAGTGGGGTAGGCAGAAAGAACGCAACACCATATAGATCCATCCTTAGATCCTTTTTTTACTTCTTCTACATTACACAATTTCTCATAAACACGCACGTTTATTTCTCTAACTTAACACATTGTCATCCTTGAAAACATCTCTTCCTTCAGAAAGGTTTATCCTCTTCCATCTTATAGATAATCTTGTGGCGATTGAGTTATATTTTTATAATGCTTTGTTATCGTTATCATATGAACGTCATCATTTCTCTTATATTATAAAAGATAGATAGTTAATTTGTAAAAAGCGTTGGTGTTATCTCGTTTATGAATATTCACAACACCTGACATCCAATATTCTCGGAATTTATATCGACTGTCCAATCCCATAACTCAACAAGTAGAAGTCTCACATAAAATATTCGAGAAATCTCAATTTTTTAATCTTGTTGTATTTATATTTTTTGCTTTAGAAACAAAACAGAAAATGAAATATATGTACTCTACAATAATCGCACTGTTAAAAACATACTTTGACTTTGTTCCGTTAAACAATTCGAAATATTTATTTATGCAATTGAAAATAGGTTGGTGCATTATTTTTTCCATGACTTTACATATATATATATTTTTTTTAAAAAGATATATCTGGCTTTTGTTTGTTATAAACCCAAATACAACCTTATACCAATCAGAAAACTCGATTGGAGAACCATGTCTACACAATGCAACATTGTGTAAAATCTAATCGGAAGAAGTGAGAAAGGTGTCCCAACGCTTACGAATTGGCTCTAGGCTGGCTTAAGTGATCACTTTCGGTGTCCATGGACAACGTTCACCAATTCCACCATTCTCACTGTCACGATTTAAGGTCCACCAATCGAGAGACGCTTTATGCAAACCTTAGAAGCAACCATTTTTTTGTGATGTCATTTTTCAGATCTCAAATGGATCGCGATCTCCCGTCTAAATGGCGCCGGAACAATTAAGTTCAATACTCCTTTCACAGTAAGCTACTGCTTGTGATATTAAATATTATGTAAAGGGAATCACATATTATTTTAGTTATTTTTTTGTGGACAAAAAAAAGTGGCGTTGATTTATTTATTTATTTATTTATTATCAATTAAATCAAAATTATTCTCGTAACTTACGACTTGTTAAGCTATGGAACTGGGTAGTCGATAATAAGCCTTATTTTTATGACTTTATTGATTTATATCGTCCCTCTTCTGACTAACAGTCGTATCTGCCTAAATGTAAATTGTTCACGAGAGCGTTTTTTGTGTTTTGTCGTGTATATTTTCGTCTCTCCTAGTTATATGATACAGTGTTAATATATTACATTATTTTATTTGTACCTATTCTTATATATCTCAGAATCATTTTTGTGATGAAGTTTTGAGAAATTAGTAGATACGACATATTTCATTTAGAATAATTCGTAAATACGACAACAAATCAGAAGTCTATTCCAGGATAACGGTAACAGTTATAGGCGTGATTTTCAGTGAGAACATGCAGGGCACATATAAATACACATTGGTGACCATAACTCGATTTCGCCAAAAATGTCAGATACGACAGTTAGTCAGAAGTGAGACGATATACCTCTTCTCTCGATTTAGATATAAGAAGTTGATAAAATAATTTCTGTTATTCCGTACATAGCTGAGCGGTTAGCGGTTAACGGATAACGGTTGAACAAAATATTACCATTTCGATTAACTTTTAAATTAATCTCAACTTTTTTAATTGA
The DNA here is from genome assembly GCA_947579605.1 of Athripsodes cinereus. Lineage (NCBI taxonomy): Eukaryota > Metazoa > Arthropoda > Insecta > Trichoptera > Leptoceridae > Athripsodes > Athripsodes cinereus. Next base: position 23,256,552 of record OX388323.1, on the reverse strand, counting down.
AACGTTAAATTCTATTTAAAACTTGTAACGTCCGTTACTTTTTTCAACTTTCTCCATCGATTTTTTCAAAAAAAAAACTTGTGCCTGGCATGTAGAAAAAAATACTGCAACTTATTAAGTTCTATTGTTCCCACTTTTTTCGCGCTAATGGCTTTTTTTATATTTTAAGCTACTGGAATTTACAGCTGTAGCTTGCGTTACGAGTATTAAAATTAATTTATTTAATAATTCAAAAGTTTTTGTATTTACACTGTGAATTTCATTTTCAATTAAAATTCATAAAAAATCAAATGTATTATTTAAACACTGTTAAATTTCCACTTAGATTGGATTGACTGAAGTTTTGATTGATTGATTGACAGTTTCCCTGAAGATGCTCACAAGTATAGGCGAAAAAGTTCGGTGTCAATTCTAACTAAATGATAATATAACAGTATTCAAACAATATATTACGTATTTTATTTTTCATTAATTAAAATTAATTTCTTTAGTAACCAATGATTTTTTTGATTAACGATGTTTACTCTGATTCTAAACAAATAAAATAGATATTAAGATCAGATATCAGACTTGAGTTATTTCCAATGTTCAATCACCTAAAGGATTCTGTATGTATTGACTTGAGTACATACATACATACAGCATACTAGAAATGCATATTAACAACAACTTTTCCAATACACAATGCACTGAAGTGAAATAAATTCGCAGTGTATTCATGAATGTAAATTAATGATTTTCTATCTTATTATCTCGATTCAATTCACCTGATATTATCAAGTCGTCTACGCTTCCATCAACCCACTCCTTCATACCCTTCCACACACGCCCCCACCCCACTGCAGTTTTGTAGTAGTTTGTTACTTGGAAGTCACAATGTCCCCAGATATTGCAGTATTTGGATAGTCGGTGAGGCTCTTACACCTCATCTTCATAATAATATGTCAGTCTAAATCTGACAACTCTATTTCTTCCCTTCGGAAGTCCCTCAAGGATATTTTTGGTGCCCGTAAGACGGCAATATCTCCACATGTCTAGCCTGTTCAATCTAGACTGCGCAAGTAGCCTGGGAGAATTTTGTATGTTGAATGGCTAATAATGGATTGCTTACGAATTATAAATTAAAAACATTCATCTAATTTTTTTTTCTTTTTAAAAACACTTATTTTTGCTACCCTACGGAGTTCCGCGTATATCTCACTTTTTTTTTTCTAAGTGGTATAAAAATCGCGTATAAGACAATTAACATCTTCAGTTCAGCAACGAGGCATGCCACTCATCCTGGTTGTCTTATTTTTTAATAGCACAGAGACCAAAATCTACATGTTTTAACTTGCAGCTGGTTCGCTGGTTACCCCACTTTTAGAAAATGCTTGGCTGGAGTGTATTTATCGTCTTAATGGAATATGTTAATAGTCTTATTAGAGTGCAATTTAATATATTGATAATTTCTTGAAGGTGATTTAATTAACAAATAATTTATTTTTATGTCTTACTAAAGTTATGTAATTATTGTAGCATATTTCCTTGATAAGTTATTTTATCATCATATGTCAGTAATGAATTATCTGTTTAGTTAGAATATTAAGTTCCTGTTTTTATGAATAGATTTTTGAAATTTGACAAAACTGTAATTATGTAGATTGTTTCTAGTTTATTAATTCGTATGGCTTATAATATCAGACTGATTTTTGTTTTCTTATTGGAATGTATTGTTTTCTTATTGGAATGTTTTATTAAAGTTGATTCATAATTTAAGATAATTGAAATAGAAAATAAGTATAATAATGGTAGTTAATCATAAGGTTATTATAAGTTATAAAATTAAATGTTATCTTTATAACTTGATTAAATGAATAATTTAAAAAAATAATAAAAGAAAGATAGATGAACTGTGTACCTAGATTATTTACTTTTTTTTTTGTATTTCTTTGAGCTTTGTCACAATGTGCAGTTGAGAAAATAAATCGGACGTATCAACTGGAGAATCATGTCTTCACAATCTGAATAGCTATACAAAAATTACCTTATGTCTTCTCCTCTTATGGGTTAAACCCGTCATACTCGAATCTCAAGGCCTCGTAGCCACCTTATGTGAAAACTGCTTATACATCGTGTAACGGAAATATATACTTAGTCCCCGAGTCTATTCCAAGGATAAATTAACTTTGCCACACTAAATTTATTACAGCCAATCTCATGAGTGAGGGTTACGTTATATCCCAGAAACTTTACGAGAAAACTTTAAATTTTATGAAAAACACTTGCAGCCTTCATAAACTTAGTGTCCTGGTGTGGTCATATGACCAGTTTTACTGCGAACTACTAAAAGATTATGGGCACCTACGTAGTATCAAACAATATTACGTACATGCTACACACCTCGCGTAATAAACTGTGTACATAGTAATTTAATAACACACCACAATAATAATTACCTCTTTTATGGATACTCAACGGACCTATAATTTAGTTAATATTGTTGACCGACGATACTTGGAGGAACTTCATCTTAAGTAAATGAAAATAAAAAACCGAAAGTGATCACAAAAATCGGCCTTCACTGAGAAAAATACTCACAACGAATAATTGGAATGAACTATCAGATTAGGACCAGAGATAGTACAAATAGTATGTACAAACGATTCATTAGTACGAATCTATAATACATATTAACCTATCACAAACAAGTTGTTGGTAAATTTACCAACAATTTGTTAGCGAAAAGTTAAAACGAGTATTATAGATTCGTATTAATGAACCGTTTGTACTTTCTCTGATCCTAATCTGAAAGTACATACCAATGATTCGTTGTGAGTATTTTTCTCAGTGTAGAGTTATTTCGTAAAAGACACCTTTTGTCACTTCTTCCGATAACATTTTGCACAATAAAACATTGTGTAAACATTGTTCTCCATTGATTTGTTAAAACACTTATATTTAGTACTTCCACTTGACGAACAGGTTTTCTAGAACTTGACTTTTCTTATCATCAGGCTAACGTAAAATGAAGAAATTATACTCAAATCATCGCCCTCTCGGGAGCACAGGGCAGAAACTAGCCTCCTCCATTCAGAGCTACTCTGTGCCAATTGACTTTCCCTGCACTCTGATGTCATTGTCATAGGAATGGTGTATTCTTCTTCTTCTTCTTATGGCCCGCTAAACTTGGATCTCGAGGGTCCGAAGCCATGTATGTGCGTCGTCTGTTACAGTATGGAGGCCTTGTATACCTCCGATGAATGCAAATATAGGACAGTGGTCAGTTATATGCTCCGTTGTTTGGATTTCTCCACATGCACATGTCGGGGAATCGGTAAGTCCCCATCGGTGTAAGTGCAACCGACTCCGCATCTGAGTCGATTCAGTGTACACCAAAGTTTTCTTGGGAGGAGAAATCCAGATGGTTGTTCGGATACATCTGTAACTAGTGCCTGGTTTTTTATTGTTGTCAGTGACCACATCTCCCTCCACTTATCATTTATGTGTCGCTTATCTGTTTTGCAATTCCATCCACACTGGATGTCTTGATTTTAAGCGATAGCGTGGTATTTCGTCGATGTCTCCATGGATTGGGAGATTCGGGTCGTTGCAAATGGAGATTATTTCCTTCTGTAAAGCTTCTTCTCGTCTGAGGTGAGGAGGTGCAATGTTGGAAAGTACCGGAAGCCAAGGTAGTGGAGTTGGTTTGAGCGTACCAATAATTATTCTCATAGTTTCATTGTGCAAGAGGGACATCCGGGCCCACAGAACCCTTGCGGATGGTATAACAGTGCTCTTTTTGACCAACTATTATTGGATATTCACAGAACATAACCCAGCTAAGACCATCGTCTCTCCTGGATCATGGAAATTTCAGATCTCTGCTGGTTCTCAAATAGATGTCGAAAATTATTATTATTTAAAGTTACTTTGCACATCATTACAGCTTTTAGCCATTACAATGTGCAAAGAGATACAACCTATTATAGTTAGGTACACAATATTTACAATATTCAAAAACAACAAAATAAAAACAAAAAGTAAATAAAATATATACATACACACACATGCATACATATAAAAAATCAAATAACAAACAAATAAAAGATTACCATAGAATGTTCGTTGACTCAACGAAGGCAACAAATTTCCTGTAAGATAGGTAAAATATGTCACAGTTTTGAGCCAACAAATTAAAAAAGACCATTGCCTTATTGGTCAGAGAAGTCATCGCCAAATTTGTTCTTCCATGGGTATGAAAATTAAAGAATAAAAAATAAAAATAAAGATAATATAAGTTTGTGATGATGAGCAATAGATAAATTAATATTAAATACTGTTGTGGGCAGATTTAAAGAAAGAATATCCAACATTTACCTTTGTGCGATATCAGAGAAATCACAAAAAAATCATATCAGAGATGAACAATATTTTTAAAGAGGTTGACACCCTCTATATAAGTTAGATGATACATACATACACACATCTTGTTCCCCTTATCCTAGTTGGGTCGGGGGCCCATTGCGCCTAGGTACCTCCTCCAGAGATTCCTGTCCACCGCTGCTTCCAGGACCTCTGGACACTCTAAACCAAGTCTTTCAGCACACAAGTTTGACACCTGCCCTTGTCAGCTTCTTTTAGGGCGGCCCACCGGTCTTCTGCCCTCTCCCACAGCCTCCAAAGATCTAAGTGGTAGTCTGTCTTCTGGCATGCGGAGAACGTGACCCAGCCATCGCAACTGCGACCTCTCTATATGCAGGAGTACCGGTTCCACCTTGAGAGCCTCACGAACATACGTATTCCTTAATTAGATGATATTTATTAAAAATTGGTTCAACAGAAAAGAACTTTCAGTAACAATAATTTTACGCGGAGTTTTAGCCACTATTTTCTCTTAGCTTTTGAGTGTCTTGTAAAAAAACAATTGTTCGTAATACCTCACTTAGAATACATTTAACATCTTCAGCGACGAGATACGCCACTTATTCTGAATATCTGAGTCTCATCGCTGAAATGAAGATGTAAAATGTCTTGATACGTCAAGTATTATGATCTTAATGAAAATGTCCGAAAAAAAATATGAAGACGCCTTATGGATAATTTTCGTACTGAAATGAGAACACTAGAGTCATACACTATACCATCGAAAGTTAGAAAATCTATCTATCTCTATCTATCTATTCCCTCACGCCGTATCCCATGTGGGGTAGGCAGAGAGAACGGAACGCCATATAGATCTGTCCTTACATATTTCTTTCGCTTGTTCAACAGTCATACAATTTCTGATGCACGCACGTCGATTTCTCTTACTCACAACACGGCCATCCTTGAGAATTTGATCCACATGATCATGCCATGTAGTTCTCGGACGCCCGCGCTTGCTCATACCCCTCCTTTCAGACAGGTATATCTTCTTTGTCATTCTTTCCTTTTCCATTCGTTCCACGTGACCAAACATCTCAATTTATTTACGCGCATTCTATCAACAACACTCCTCTTGCATCCACTCATTCTTCTAATATCCTCATTCCTCACATAGAAAATAAAATTGTTAAATTTAGAAAATAATCTTTAGTCATTTTATCTTACAAAATTAAAAAAAAATATGACATCAAAACGTTATGAATATTTTCGCCACCAAGATAATAAAATTACTTATAGACATAATTAATACTGTTCAGATGTTAGGTTTCGGTGTGTGGGCAGTAAGAGATTGGAATGATTCTTGAATGTTGATAACCATTTGTATCTAGAATTAAATTATATGATTATATACAAATATAAAGTAAGAATTCAGCCTTTTTTTTGTCCTATCCATAACAGTCATATTACTCGTGTATTGTCAAGATTTAAAATTTGAAAATGTCGGTTTAATGGTTTACAAAGAAGGTATTTGATAAGCTTTCCAATGTCAAAAGCTTCAAATAATGAACTTCTATTTCTGTTTTCATTCAATCTCTTTCCTTTCACAAACACCCACATTTGTTTCGAATTTCTTTTCATCTTTTTGGGTCATATTACTTTTTTGCGGATTTTGTTTATACAATTAACCATTGTATGAAATCACATAATATGCAAATTCAACACATGAAACTCATGTGAGGCTTAGAAAAACATCGTCCCTTTATTTGGTAATGCCCTAAACAGGACACGAACTGTTGATTGTATCCAACATGAAAAAGTCGTGTTTAAGTATGCCAGAACAACGAAAAGCTATCTTTAGGGTTTATAAAAGATAAGTTCGAATCCTTCGTAATATCTCCTGTGAGCTGAATTGGACAAAGCATGCCTCACATAACCTTTGATGTCACTGAATTTTTATTATTTCACATTATTAACTTTATTCTACGCTACATACATTGCTTCTTTATAACTGTCGGCTGTGTGACGCAAAGGTTAGTCAAGAGGTCCCGCATTCGATTCCCTGCCAGTGCAAAAATGAAGAATGTCCTATTTAAATTGTTCTGGATCTGGTATCACATAAATTAAAGTATTCAGTGCGCTGTAGTGATATAATTTTACCAGCCTCAAAGCAGAGCAAACATATTGGCAAACTCCTCAGTTGGTAGGAATATTCAAATGTCTAATGGTCTGGCTGGAGAAGTTGATATCTTTAACGTGACGTATGCAGAATTTATAAGAAAAATCGAGGATATATTGTAGTTGTGCTATCGTTTGGATGTCGCTTAAGGTTTTCTTCTAGGATCGCATTGTCCTTCAGCAGTTATGATCCTTGTATGAATCGTTTTATTCTCACTATTAATAATTATGTTGTCGCGATAGTATCCATAATATAAGATTCCCATCTTAATCTGAGAATAACTTGATCCATGTAAATTGTCTATACTTGTTATATTATTATTTTATGAAAACTTATTCAATCAGTTACAACATTCCATTGAAGTATAATATATTGATCAACTGCATTACATTCTAGGTCTCTTTAATGGATCTTCTGCAACTAACCACATCTAGGTAATTATTTTATATATTAAAACAGATTACTATCCTTTATATCAGCGTTTCCCCACCTTTCTTTTATTGAACCTCCAAAAAACGAATTCAATATTCTAAGTTACACAAAATAAACCACACAATTCAAACAAATTCAAATCATTTGCAACAGTTCGAAACTACAATATGGCCAATTCTGAATCATAAAATAGTTTAGTTGCACTAACTAAGTCAACTAAGTGTGAGAAGATAGTCGAGTCATGATAATTAGTTCTAATTCGTATTCACAGTTTTCCGTACTAATTTAGTTCATTAGTTCATTTTGACACCTTAGTACAACTATAAATTTCGAGAATCTATGGATTTCGTATTCAGAATGAAATTTTAGTTGACAGCCGACGACTAAAATAAGTTGGATTTGGCAGAATTTTATTCGCGACTTTTAATGTGCGAATATTATTAGTTGCTGTAATTTTACCGCAGAAAATTGCTATATTTTGGAAGTGTTAAGTTGTTTTTTCAATTAAAAGTAAAAAATTATATTTTTAGGGCAACTCTTAGCATGTATAAATTGTAAAATTACACCACCACCGACGCAAATACGAACGCCAAATATATCAGCAAATCTGACATTTCACAATTTTCACGCGCGACAGCTATTAAATTGTTGCCAGAAGTGTAAATCGGAACGTGAAAAACATTTTGTATTGCGGCATCACTGACTAATATTAGTTTGTCCCATAGATTTTACCGTTTGCACTTGGTGGTTCTCGAGTTTATAGTTGTTTATAGTTCATAACTAATGCTGAATACTACATAATAACTAATATTAATCAACTTTTTAGTTAGTTAGTTCATTAAGATTCAGATTTGGCTCTAATTACTAATGTGATGTTTTAATTAACGTGTTATTTTTTTTCCCCTCTCACTTTGATATCTTCCTACGCCCCCTAAGGAGTCGCGTCCCCCTGGTTGGGGACACGTGCTTAAGAATGTCTCTAATTTTATTAAAGAAGTCTTTTCTACAAAAAAAATATTTCAGGCGCGTAAATATGTCACTAATAATCTTTTGCGTGGTGCTGTCATTTTTAATTTGTTTGCCATTACGCAGAACGATTTTTTTTTCTCCTTCAGCGAAACAAAGTTTAAAACTAATTAACGAAAAGTAATATAAAAAAATGTGTCTATGGATTTAATTTATAAAATATTCTTCAATTTTTCCATTTTATTACGGTTTTAGACGTACCATATTTATTGTTTTGTTTTCTCTGCGGCGGTTTCGGTGGGACGACCACCGTTCACAAACAGAATAATATGATCAAAAAGACAATGGACGTTGAAGTAGGACCCAGAAGACCAGTGACTTTGGATGTCCACAATTGCCAGAACCTGAAGGAGGCAAAGTTGCGCTCGGAGGACGCAGGGGACCGGAAAACTTGGAAGATGAAGACTAGGAGAGCCGATCCCAAGTAAATGGGATAAAGGCGAGGGCAAAGAAGAAGAAATATGTTTATTGGGATAAATAATCATACATTTTTTATACAATATTTTTTTTATAAATGCACAGTAAAAATATTCGTTCCCTCAAATTTGAGCAGAGGTCGTCATTAAACATACTTTTTAAAATTTGTACAAGATATGAACGGTCGAATCTTGTCATATATACTATCACAGAAAAAAAAACAAAGTTTTTTAGCAGGCATTTATCGAAATTACTACAGACGCTTTATAAATTAATCCTTAGTATTAGTACTGTCAAGAAGTATCAATGTTGCTTGTTGATGATGAATAATTAATTGATGTTAATACACTACATCACTCACTCTCCATCAGGTTCCCTTACCTATTTCCTTATACCCTTATGCCATCCCTCGCTTCACCTCATCTCCAGTTATGTACGTTAATGTAATACATACCGCGCCTACACAACCGAGATCTCAATTTCTCTAAACTACACCGTCTCTAGATTAATGGTAGTCCATTATGTTTGTACCTACATGTTATAAGGTAGCCGACCGAATCGACCTAATTTACAAGTCTTCACTTTACATCATACACAACTATATTATACTTCACATAGAATGAAGTGGCTCAGCTATGTAATCGTAGATATTATAATATGGTAAATATTATGCTTTCAGTATTTAATAAATCTTGTTCAGTAAAAATATGAACACTATTTTAAAATGTTTTATTTACATCTTATTTACGAAAGGTGGCCTTAATGTAAAACTTTCGTAAGCTTTCACATTTACGCTCGATTGATTGACGCTTTGATATCTCGAAATATAAATAGGACACATAATTTCAAGACACAAACTTTAAGCTCATAATGAAAGGTGTATTGGGTTATATTTAGGTTCAAAACAAAAACTCTGATACATTTTTATTAGAGTTTTTGTTATGAACGGATGTTGAAGACTTTCATGAATTTGAAAGATAAATAAATATTGTATTATATTCTCTTTGTCTACTCAGCCTGGAAAATCCGCGCACATAGGGTAGCCAATATTTTCTAACTATTCTATTTTAAATTATTTTACATCGTCGCTTAGTTTTCATTATTGGCATACTATTTTGTTATGTAAAAAATATATCATATTACAATATATAGATTTTAATGATACCAAGTAGTCTTATTTGTATGAAAAGTGAAAAATTCGTACTTCGTGTTTTATATTTAAATTTTACTTTGTTGAATTTTGAATTTAATTAATATTTCCCGAACAAAGCTTCGTAAATATTTCGCAAATTCTTTCCCACACTTTGTTCTATTTATGTAAAATGTACGTATTGTTTATTTATCTTCCGAGTATAAAATTCTTTTCCCCGTTTTCTCAAAATACAGAGGATGAAGTATAATAATATGAAGCACTTCCGATAAATGAAATATCATAGATCCATTGAAATTATTAAGATAATACGAGTATATTAAGAAGCATATGGAATAAGCAATGCAATAAAAATAATATGAGGAGATAAAAGCTTTGTTAGATAAATCGAGTCGTAAAGGAAAGAGCTGATCTGGAATGCACATTGTAAAAAAAATAGAATTATATGATCCTACCAAAGAAAATTTTATTTAAAATAACGAAGCGGAAAACCTTAGTTTTACACCTTTTTTAAACCTTAGTAAAACAATCTTTCGTATTATCTGTTACATATTTGTAATTTCTATCCCGTGGAGCACCCGGTAAAGAATTGGTCTCCCACTCTTCTCCGTAAGTTTTCGAGTGTCCTGTAAAAGGCAGGTGTTCGAAAAAATTAAGACATTATACATCTTAAATTCAGCGATGAGGTTTGCCACCCATCCTGAATGTCTTGTTTTTATATTGGCACGAAGAGGACAGTTTGCATGTTTCTTACATGCAGCTGATCTGCTGGCTACCCCACTTGTGGGATATGCCGTGATGGTATAGTAGTAGTAGTAAAACCTTAGTAATAAAATAAATTTTGAATTAAATTATACAATTTGTTTATTGTTTAACTGGATTTGGACACAACGTGCAGATGACAAAACCTATTGGTTCTGGAGAACCGCTCGGAATCGTGTTGTGACATCACGATTGGAGAACCATGTTAACACAATGTAACATTGTGCAAAATCCAATCGGAAAAAGTGAAGAGGGCCTATGGTTTGGATTAAATGTTTCTCGATTGGTGAGATTGAAAATGGCAGAATTGGTAAACGTTATCCATGGACACGGAAAGTGATCACTTAAGCCAATTATTGTTGGGACGTCTTTCTCACTTCTTCCTAATAAAATTAGTATTTTTTACTTGCTGTAGGTACCAGTAGGTACACATTGAAAATGTCTACAAGCATAGGTATCCCTAAAGATGTCCTCTAGTATAGGCGATAAGATTCGGATTTGAGAAATCTCACTTAATGGAAACATATCTGTGCTATTATATTTTATTTATTTATATAACAGTTGATCTATTGTTTTTTTATGCTTCTACATATTTGCAAGTAGGTTATGGTTAGATTTTGTCTGTTGTAATTTTATGCTGCAGCATTGTGTACGAAAAATACAAATTATTGATTTTGTACCCATAAAATCGACCAAACTGTCATTTCTCGGATGAAAATCATCATCATCATCATCGCCCTCAACGCTCCTCTCGGGAGCACAGGGCAGAAACCAGCCTCCTGCATTCAGAGCGTCTCTGTGCCAATTGAGTCACCTCTTCCCACGACATTCCTTGCGCTCTGATATCGTTGTCATAGGAATGGTGTATTGTGAAAGAGGGACGCCCGGGCCTACGGAACCCCTGCGGACGGAAGAACAGTGCTCTTTTTGGCCAACTATCATTGGGCATTCTCAAAACATCTCCCAGACTGTTCAATGCGTGCATCATCCCAATCCTTCTATATGGCTGCGAGTCTTGGCACTTAACCAAGGCTCAAGAGCGGAAGATACTAAGCTTTGAAAACAAGCTTCTTAGAAGGATTTTGGATGTCAGATGGTATGAACATGTTATACAAATGATGCTGTGCGCCGGCGCAACCAGCAGAGACCTGTAATCTCCGTAATACACAAGAGACGGATGAAAAACTGTAAAGGTAATTACGTGAATATATGTAAGTAGAAAATTCACATCTTATCTGAAATTTTATCGAATATTGACTTATTTTCCCTCTGTAGCCAATTTATTAGAAATGAAGTAAGTAAGGTATAACGTGTGTGAAAATGCCATTTATTGAGTGTGTTCTTGATGGATTATTATGTAAACCTATATTGAATTAGATGATGACATATAGTAATGTAGGTATAAGTGTGCCTTAAAATGTTCGGGAATTATTTCTAACCATTATCTAGGACATTAACTTTCAATAACATGAATTTGGAAGGCGTCCGTACTCAGCATCAGGACAAAATGTCGCTTGTTCAATGCGTGCATCATCCCAATTCTTCTATATGGCTGTGAGTCTTGGCACTTAACAAAGGCTTAAGAGCGGAAGAAACGAAACTTTGAAAACAAGTGTCTTAGTAGGATTCTGGATGTAAAATGGTATGAACATGTCACAAATGATGCTGTGCGCCGGCGCACCCGGCAGAGATATGATATCTCCGTAATACAGGAGAGACGATGATCCTGACTGGGACATGTTCTGAGAATGCCCAATGTTAGTTGGCCAAAAAGAGCGCTGTTCTTCCGTCCGCAAGGGTTCCGTCAGCCCGGGCGTCCCTCTTTCACAATACACCGTTCCTATGACAACGATATCAGAGCGCCAGGGAATGTCGTGGAAAGAGGTGACGCGATTGGCCCAGGGACGCTCTGAATGGAGGAGGCTGGTTTCTGCCCTGTGCTCCCAAAAGGAGCGTTGATGGCGATGATTGAGTGTGTGATTATCTAGGACGTAATAGTATGCAGCTAAAAAGATTCACGTAATTTAATTAATTGTGTCGGTGCACACGTAGTAGAATTCCATAATTAGTTCATTTGAAACAAGACAGTGTTTCTTCCTACTATAAGTTATTGACAATCAAAACACTGTTATATTTTCACCATATTTATTCAAACTCTAACGTTTTCGCCCACTTCAATGGGCATTCTCAAGAGTACTTACTAACTTGTGGGCGAAAACATTAGAGTTGGAATAAATATGGTGAAAATATAACAGTGTTTTGATTGTTTATAAATTATTGAATATGAATTTTCACAGTTTGAACACAAACGAGAGAGACATCTTTCAACTTATCAGGTCATTATCAATCTAATCTAAGTCGAAAGACGTCTCTCTCGAAATCAATAACTTATAGTAGAAAGATACATATGTATCAAATTACCTAATTCACGTATTTGCCAAAAAAATTGCCAGTTACTAGTCAGATCACGATCTTTTAATCTGGAGGTTCGCGGTACTATTACCGCTGCTGACGTACTCTACCTTTACGAAACAATCAAATTGCATATTTCGATTGCATTTGAGGTAAATTACGGACTATTTTATTTTATTATCCGAGAGTTTGTGTATTCACGTAGTGAAAAAAATATATTGAGAGAATTAATATGTTAAAACAACACTGTTTATTTTTCACAAAAGCTTTATACAAGCTCAAGTACTTTCGTCAAGACATCTGCCTGACATTATCAACAAATATCTTTTTTATATATATAATAAGTTACAATCCATTGGCCTGCAACGAGATTGGTTTTTCTTCTCCATTCGTCTCTATTCTCAGCCAGTCTTTTCAGCTCTACGTATGAGCCACAGTTCATGTCCCTCTTCAGTTGGTCCATATACGCGTCTCTTGGTCGGCCTCTGCCATTTGTCCCCTCGGTCTTACCCTCCGCGGTGGCGATGAGTAGTCCTGTGTGCCTGATGTTGTGGCAAATCCAGTTAGCTCGTTGTTGGCCGATTCTCTTAAGAAATTGCCCTTTTTCGCCTACCCTGGTTAATACTTCTTCGTTTTCGACGTGTTCCGACCAATGGATCTATCATTTTTAGTTAAATTTATTTATTGGAAAAAATATATAAATGCTCATCAAATACTTGGAAACCAAAACAATCAAAACTGAAAATATTGTTTTACATTCACTATTAGTTACAGGCATAAATTACAAAAAATTAAAAAAGCTCACTCCGTGAATAATGTGGGTTTCAAAAGCTAGTTTTCAATATAATAAATGAGCTTTGTTGTGAATATATATATCCCAGGATAGCTCTTTATGAGAAAAGTGTTTTGTAAATGTAAAATAAATTATCTTTTCTTTTTATAATATTTCTAATAGAAATACTTAAGCTCTCTTATTCATAGCTTAATACACATCACTCCTGTTGCCTCCTAATGATATTGTATTATGAATACTTAAGAAGCTGTGTATTATTATTATATTGATGATGAATTATTATTATAATATGGCCAATTCTGAATCATAAAATAGTTTAGTTGCACTAAGTGTAAGGAGATAGTTGAGTCATAATATTTAGTTCAAATTCGTATTCACAGTTTTCCGTACTAAAACTAATTTAGTAAGCTAGTTCATTTTGACACATTAGTACAACTATAAATTTCGAGAATCTATGGATTTCGTATTCAGAACGAAATTTTAGCTGACATCTGACAAATACAATTAGTTGTATTTGGCAGAATTTTATTCGCGACTTTTAATGTGCGAATATTATTATTTGCTGTCATTTTGCCGCAGAATATTGCTATATTTTGGAAGTTTAAAGTTGTTTTTTCAATTAAAAGGATATTTTTAGGGTCCTCGCAACTCTTGGCATCTATAAATTGTAAAATTATACCACCACCGACGCAAATGCGAACGTCAAAATATACCGGCAAATCTGACATTTCACGATTTTCACGCGCGACAACTATTAAATTGTTGCCAGAAGTATAAATCGGAACGTGAAAAACATTTTTTATTGCGGCATCACCGACTAATATTTGTTTGTCCCATAGATTTTACCGTTTGCCCTTGGTGGTTATCGAGTTTATAGTTGTTTATATGTAGTTCGTAACTAATACTGAATACGAATTTGTACTATAATGACTAATATTAGTCAACTATTATTAGTCAGTTTAGTTAGTTCATCAAGATTCAGAATTGGCCCTAATATCGATCATGGTAAATCCGAGGATTTTTTTAGACAGATTTTATTACTTTTTAGACAAACATTCTATATAATATGTTGTATATCGACCAACAAATTGAGAAATAATGTCTGTAGTTCCAATAAAGAACACGAAAGATGTTGTCTACCTTAAGGGCCCCGTTTAGCAAAAAAGGTAAAATATTCAATTTTCAATAAATTTGGTAGAAAAACTGCCAAAACTTGTTGACCCATGCGAACATATTGATTTGATAAAATAAAATAACATATATTTATTACAAATATTAGTTTTTTTCCTAAAAAAGAAATAAATCGCAGACTGACGAGATATATTTAGGTACTCTTTTTTATATCAAATTACAAATTATTTGTAAAATAAATATATTTTTTATTCATTCTATCAAGCATATAAATACTATAGATTTTAGCAAACTTTTTTGAGTATACAAAAAGTCGAGTTCATGTGGTGATTTTTGGTTCCAAAATATGAGAAAATTTATCAAAAAAATATTTTTTAAATCGGTCAATATCCATGAAAAAAACAAAAAAATTATTTGTTTTATAATTGTAATAACTATCTATTTATTCGTAATATTCAAAAAAATATATGAAAATTTGTAGGATTCTCGCGCATTTATGTACCAAACACACCCCCGAATTCGATTTTTAGAAATATCTATGCTATGAAGCTAAAATCAAATTTTTATTTAAAGTTAAAGTTTGATATTGGTGTTTACATATTTTACCAAATCAAAATGTTCGTAGGGTCAACAAGTTTTGAGAGTTTGTGTTCCAAACTTGTTGAAAATTGAATGTTTTATCGTTTTTGCTAAAGGGGCCTCTTAAGGGTCAGATCACCTGGAATGATTGTTAGTCAAAGAACGAAGTTCAGTCGCATACACCTACAGTCGTATTAACTACGCAAGCTCCTTGTAAAGACATAATATAGCGTGTCTTAGTATAGTGTCTGCTAGACATAGTGTCTTTCTGAAAGGGATAAAAGAGATTTTCTTTAATAAAGGTCGAGAGACCTTGCATCCCTTTTGTCTTGTCACCGCGACCATCTATTGTGACATTCTTCTGTATCGTATCTCACTCTCAAGACCTACGTGCGTCATGTAACTCACGATTTGTATTGGTGTGAGAAACCTCATCTTCTCAGAGCTCAGAAATAGTCCTCCAAGAATGTGATTTCGATTGCGAATGATTGCGTCACAATTACAGAGGATGTGATTACATTTTCCTCTGTACAAAATAAAAAGAGATTAGAGGCGTTTAAGATGTGGCCTTATAGAAGAATTCTGACAATATCCTGTAGAACCCAACAAGGCAAACACTTCCAAATTCGCAGAGAGGAGCTTTAGCGTTGCGGGGCTAACTACCTACCTGGAACTGATTTCCAGCGGATTTAAGACAGAACCAACCGACTGCAACGTTCAGGAGTAAGCTGAAAACACTGCTTTTCAAGAAAAGCCATGGTGCCCTTGAGATGGTCACGAATCAATAAACGGCGCCAAATATAAACTGTCTTTGTTATTATTACCACATCTCAATTGACGAAGTTCTTAACAGAATCGTAGGAGGAAACAATTATTCACGACTATTTCAGAAAGACGCGCCATATGGACTGTACATATTATAATACAAGTCCCGTCCAAGGCTAGCCGAATAAGGTGACGTTGTTTTTCCTAATCCTTAAATTACAGATTCATGTGTTAAATTTACAAATGCAACCTAATACCGTGGTTAATTGTAAAAATCACACGGAATAATCGGATATTCGGATACTGTCATAATATGTTAATTTTAAAATTAGTCAAAAATGCCACTATTCATGAATATTTCCAATTCAAGCTGTACAGTAGACAGCATAAAGAGAAAAAGCGATACAATTCTAAAACAAAATCATAGAATGGCACCAAAATAATACTTATCTAAATAAAATATTTAATTGTTTATCAATAGGTTAATAAAATACTAGGAGAGATTTTATAACGTTGATTTTGGTTTGACGTGTTGAAGTAATAAATACTTAGTTATAGGTTGCGAGACGTGAACCATCAGCAAGAGTGAAAGCTGACTGTTTTTTTTTTTTTTTCCTTTTGAAGGTCAAGGGACCTTACATCCCTTGTGTCACTGCGACCACAACAGATCTATTGTGACATCCTTCTGTGTCATATCTCATTCTCAAGACCTAGGTGCGTCATGTAGCTCACTATTTGTCTTGGTGTGAGAAGTCTCACTTTCTCAGAGTCCAGCAGTGGACCTCCGAGGATGTGACTTCGGTTGCGAGCGAGTGCGTCACAGTTGCAGAGGATGTGGATGGGCGTTTCATTATCCTCTGAACAAAATCTGCAGATTGGGGTGTCTGACAATCCAAATTTCGTCATATTTATGTTTCCTTAGTCTGCAGTGTCCTGTCAAGGTTCTGGTTAGAATCCTTATTTGGTTTTTATTAAGTTTTAGAACTTCTGTGGTGAATTTCCGCGAGTACCCTGTTATCAGTTCCTTCGCGTGCTTCAACCCTATGCTGTTGGACCAAATTAGGTAGTCTCTCAGCGCCAGTTCTAGCAAGTTCATCGCACCCAGGACTACTCATCGCAATCGCAGAGGGTAGTACCGAAGGCACAAACGGCAGAGGCCGACCGAGAGACGCTTATATATGGACCAACTGAAGAGAGACATGACCTGTGGCTCATACGTGGAGTTGAAGTGACTGCGATGGCTGAGAATAGGGAGAAGTGGAGGAGAAAGTCCAAACTCGTTTCAGACCAATCCAATGGATTGTAACTCATTATATATAGGTATAAGATAATTTTTAAATAATACAAAATTATTTTTAATCTCCTCCCATCATAATAAATGCAAACTGACACTTTGAAGTTGTCCACTATACGATTTTTTTTATAAAAAAATGATATATCTGGGTTTTTGTTATAAACCCAAATACAACCTAATACACCTTTCACACTAAGCTTAAAGCTTGTGCCGTGAAAGGGGAGTTTGCCGGCACCTGGGATTGAACCACGGACCCCTTGTTCCGGAGGCCGAGACTCTACCTCCAGGCTACCGACGAACTCATACATTAACAAACTTATATTTTTTCCTCCTTAATGTTTTATTTGTAAAGAATTCCCTACGTTTGTTGGAGATTTTGCATAACTTAACTTGATAGTGTAATAAGATGGTAGATGAGAATACTATCCAACGTAAGAAAATCTTGTTTAATCCTAATGGAATATGGTAAAATGAAAAGGCTTACTTAGAAAAACTTACTAATTTTATCCTCACACTATAAAGGCTGGTAGGGTAGTCTATCTTCGTTACGAAAACGTATTTCAAATTTGAATTCGAATCTGATAATATAAATCGACGAATAAATTGTTTTATAATAGAATAAATGCATAAAGGATGTACCTACTGCCAAAAGCTTTATAATAATGTTTTTTAATATGTAGAATAATTTATGTTTTTTTTTTGTAAAACTTCGCATCTATTAACATTAAAATATTATTTATTATTTATTAACCTACCCAGAAAAAAATAAATTTGGCCGTAGACAAACCGTAGTTAGCGATCGACTACTGGTGAATTTTTCGACAATCTACCTACATGTACCATATGATTATGCGTTATTGTTGCGGTTATTGACGAAAATTCGTTTGTAGTCGATCGCCAAATGCGTGTTTATCTAGGGGGTATGATCTCCATTACTGTGCAAAGCGCACAGCACGTAGAGACGCGTCAAAAATATCCTCCATAGCGTATGCGACAGGGTACAACGGACACTCCAACAAGTGTGGCATAGTCTGTGCTGTGCTGCAACGCAATCATACATGAAATAAAAATATGATATCAGTTTTACTAGTGTAGCTTTATTATAGTAAGCCAGGTTTCGACATGTCATGTCATTGTAGGTTTAGTTTGAAAATTATCGAAACCTAGGTCCTATGAATCTTAAAAACTCGCTCACGTTTCTAACGATTTTCTTTTCAGGATTCAAATTTGAATAAATAAAAACGAATTTTGAAAAATAAATTACTCATCTTAAATTCAGCGATGAAGTTTGCCACTCATCCTGAATGTCTTGATTTTATATTGGCACGAAGAGGACAGCTTGCATGTTTCTTACATGCAGCTGGTCTGCTGGCTGCCCCACTTGTGGGATATGCCGTGATGGTATAGATAGATAGATAGAATTACTCATTTTGTATTTTTTTTATTATTATTATTATGTAAATTTTCAATTTTTAAATTTTAATATCTTTTATAAATTTTTATATCTTTGACATTTGTAAACGTTTGTGTTTTTTTTTTCAATTTTAGTGATGCAAAAATTATTTATATATATCATCTAAAAAGACTTTTGAGTAGATAAATAAATTAATAAATTTAACCATAGATATTGCAAGCTTTCATACTCACAGATACTAAAAATTGACTTCAATATGCGTACATTTTTAAAATGTTTTTAATGCATATTTAAGTATTTTCAACTTTCATTTATTGATATAAATTATCAAATAAAATAAAATAAACATTTATTTTATTTTATTTGGTAATTTAAAATGAAGTGTTACAAAGTTAATGCCGATACAATTATTGAAATTCATTTATATAGTTTGATTATCATGTGTACGAAATTAAATTCGTTAAATTTTTAAACCGTACCAAAGATGTTTTGCGAAAGAACTTAAACATTTTAATCGGAAAATATATCTTAGAAACCTACTTAAAGTAATCTAAGTGAAATGCTTTGTTGCAATGCCTATATTTCCTCTTTGAATCCCGAATGAATTGTCTCGCAAGATGCTAGCACGCTTTATAATTTCTTCGTAGCAATTTTATTTGTCACAATGCATTTTTTCTTTAATTTTCTTCAAATGGATCCAAGACGTAGCTTATATTTACCTCAGGACATTAAGAATAACATACAGCCAACTATAAAATTCAAATAATGATCAAGAATTTTCAATTACTTTGGATGGGAAAATTATAATAATAATTTTTGTTGGAAAAAGATAATATTTTAACATTTTTTCAGAATAACATTTTATATCAGATTGTATTTTTATTCTAGGATTTAATTTATCGTTTTAATGATCAATTTTATTTATTTTCCATACAAACACTTCGATAGATTATAGTACAATAGACAATATGAACACATTTTATTAAATATTTCATTTAATTTATTTGTTTTATTTTGTTTATACAATAAACGACTACAAAAGCCTTTGACATGAAAAAAAAAAGATTAAAATAACAATATATAGAGAAGACATAATAA
This sequence comes from Athripsodes cinereus, assembly GCA_947579605.1. Classification (NCBI taxonomy): domain Eukaryota; kingdom Metazoa; phylum Arthropoda; class Insecta; order Trichoptera; family Leptoceridae; genus Athripsodes; species Athripsodes cinereus. Next base: position 23,236,756 of record OX388323.1, on the reverse strand, counting down.
TAATAAACACTTTATTGTCAAAATAAAATGGCGTACATATTGCCTTGAGACAATGCCTTTCAATAAACCTAGTAAACCCAGTCGACATATTACAAAAAAAAACACTGTCACACAACCTACACCCCAGCACACCACACAGGAACAGCATTTATATTATTCAAGAAATACTTTTTCACAATTTCAACTATAAATGTACTGCTATAAAATATATTGAATAATGGAAAAGGGCCTGCGAGTTTTGGGCGTGACCAATTGGCGACGAGAGGTGATGGATAGGAGGGAGTAGAGGCGAATTCTTGAGGAGGACAAAACCCACACAGGGTTGTACCGCCACTGATGATAATGATGATAAAATATATTATAAAGTATTTATACTATGTGTGTTACTTGACATCTTAAAATCGCCTCCGATTTCAACAAACCTTTGCCATCTACGAGTGAAACAATTCTTTAAAAAAATCAAGTAACAGTTGATAATGCTAGTACTACTATACATTCGCGACATATCCCACAAGTGGGGAAGCCATCAGAAAAGCTGCCTTTATAAATAACATGTAAGCTCTACGTGTCAACAATAAATCAAGACATTCGGGATGAGTGGCGATCCTCATCGCTGAATTTAAGATTTTACATGTCAAAATTTTTTTAAAGACCTACTTTTTACATGTCACTCGAAAACTTACGGAAAAGAATGGGAGAACATAGTATAAAAATGTCTCGAAACTCGTTACATAGTTAATCGTTCCAAATTAAATTCGTCAATAGCCTGGAGGTAGAGTCTCGACTTAATGCTCATGAGGTTCGTGGTTCGATCCTAGGTGCTAGCAAATTTCCCTCTCACGACATAAACTTATTGGCAAACTCTTCAGTGAGAGGGGCTATTCAAATGTTTAATGGTCTGTCTGGAGAAATTTATACCTTTAACGTGACAAATGCAGAATTTATAAGAAAAATTGAAGATATATTGTAGTTGTATCGTCGTTTGGATATCGTTTAAGGTTATCTTCTGGGATCGCATTGGTCTTTAGCTGAAATAATCCTTGTAAGAATCGCCTTATTGCCAATTATAATAATAATCATAATTTGGGCTAATAACAACTCAGATGAAATGAAATGTAATGTTTTTTATTTCCCTTCTTACAATTTTCACAATATATTATAAATCATTATGGACATCACATAAATATGGTTTTATCAGTCTTTCTTCTTATCAAACTCATCATGGGCTCCCTATAGGGATCTCAGATGAGCGAGCCAGGGGCAGCCCTCACAGGGACCAAAAAATGGATAAATTAGGTAGGTATGTTAGATATATCTTTATTATTAAAAAAAGTGAAAGGTTTTATTTTCGGAACAAAATTAGAGTCAAGGTTAGTTCAAATCTAATCACAATAACATTGTGACGCCGTCATAAGACGAAAACGGTGGGTAATTTTTTTTTATTTAATATCATTTCTTGATCTGACAGCTGTCAACGTACATGATATTTTTATTATTATCAAAGCAAATCGTATACGGAAGTCAAAACAATAACCCGAGATTACATTATTTGATATCCATAAATAATAATAAACCAATATCAACTCTTGAATCGCAAGTGCGTAGGTACCTAAATACACAATACTTCAACATCGCAAATATCATTCAAAAGTATGTACAATCTTACTGTACCAACTTCATTATCTCTTTCACGTATCTACATTATGATAAGAAAGATTTCTTCCATAGGTAGATATAGTTATAAGAGTGGATACAACAATACTTTTTCTTCTTCTTTCTGTGCCATGTCAGGTCCCCTCGACGTTGGCGATCACTCCGGCGAATACCTCCCTGTCCTGTGCTGCTCTGAACAGGTCATCCACTGTCCTCATTCCAGTCCACTCTCTAATGTTGCGCAGCTAGGACATCTGCTTTCTGCCAACTCCCCGTCTTCCCTCTATCAACAATACTTGGCTAAATGGATTTATTGTTCCGGTAACGAAACGGACGGACTTGTTAACTTGACTTGACTTGTCTTTTGAAATTCAAAATCAAATGTTTTTTTTCCATAATATTTAAAGACATTATCATAAGATTGACAATGTATTGAAAAACGCAAGACGTCTTTCTTGTTTAAAATCTTTATTGTGGAATAAAATGCTATTTAATTTCATTATGGGATTCTACTACCTAAACACTGACACAGTGAAAAGAAAGATAGTCTTTTGTTTTGTAGATGTCAGGAAACGTCAGTAGGTATTACTCATTAATATTTTATTTATTCATTATATTCTTCACTGTACATTGGCTACATTATTTCATATTAATACAAAGTATCATAAAAATATCAGCTATACAATTCAATGTACAGAAGACGAGTTTATCGCTAGAATGCGATGTCTTCCAACAAACCCGGTAATAATATTTATTAATTTGAGTTTTGTTTTCTCATGTTTCATACACAGTAAATGGTAAAATATTTATTTCAAGTTAAATTTAATATAATATGCTAATTGATGTTCTTTTGTTTTAGGAAGAAAGCTCAATTATGTTTTTCAAAAATATCTTATATGTGCCTAGATATTAATTTATATTTTTGTAGCGTTTATGCAGCATACTATAAATGCCCATGAAAGCCAATACACTTGTATTATGTTTGTTTGAACAAAGATATACTAGATCGTTAATTCAAAGAAAAAATCGTACATGCAGCCAATCAAATTTTGTAGTTGTAAAGCAATACATTGCTAATGCTTGAAGGCCATCGATGTTGGAACACAAAAATTCCGAATAAATGTTCTGCGCTGCAGTTCTAGTGTTTGAAGATGATATTGGTTAAATATCTTAATGCGACAAAATTTTTAACATTGATTAATTAAGGCTTTATTTTATTTTATTTTTTGTTTGATTTATATGTGTTGATTGATTTGATCTAAAAATATGTTTATACCTTACCAATGTAAAAGGGCTAGAAGCCGTTGATGATAGAAATAAATAAATATAAGTTGACTGTTACATTTATATAGATACCTGAGAAATGTCGTGGGAGCATGTAATTGAAATGGCATAATTTTAGTTTCTAAATGAAAGAGCCTCACTTTCATTCTAAGTTTCCGAGAAGGTAATTGAAGGGTTAGAAATGAAGAAAGTAGATATTTGTACTTACACAGAATGATGTATAATATAAGATTCACCGCAAATTTGCTATTTGTTGTATAAGCTTTAAGCCCGGCTTCGTATGGAATATCTACAAAATCTGATTTAATATATTAATAATGTAAATATAATCCGCTAATAAAAATTATGAAGTTATCGATAGCGGGAGAAATGGAACTCAATATCTCTCTATGAGTTTAAATATCCAGGACTGAACACAGGCCACCTTCTTGACTTGAAAAATATATTTAAATCAAAAATGAAACCCAAATTACAATTAGGTAAATTGAAGCATGTGTTTTTTCTACTATAAATTAAGGATGACGCGAGAGGCGTTCGTTTCGACTTATCAATAACATCAATCTTGATTACCTAGATTGATATTGACCTGATAAGTCGAAAGACGTCCCCTCGGGATCAATAATTTATACCAGAAAGAAAAAATTGTATCAATTTACCTAAATTCGGAAATCTACTACGTGTACACCGATACCTTCAACCAAAATTGCAAATTGCAAATGAAAATTTCAATTTCCGTATTTGAAATTGAGCAGTGTCATATTATGTAAACTGTCATTTTTGTAGCAATGAAAAAGATGTGAATGATTTTTTTATCCATTATCCCAGCAAAAATTTAGTCTTCCACTCTTCACTTTTTAAATTCAGCGATGTGAAAAAGGCAAGAGTTTGAAAAATTTACATTTTAAATTCAGCAATGAGGTTACCATCCATCTTCATATCTTTTTTTGGCACTGAATGGACAGCTTTGATGCAACTGTTCTGCTGGCTATCCCACTTGTGGGATGTGCCGTGATGGTATAAAGCAGTGGTCGGCAAAGTGCGGCTCCGGAGCCGCATGTGGCTCTTTGGCCCCGTAAGTGCGGCTCTCACGGCCTAGCCTAGAGTGAAATTAGTTAGGAAACGAAAAGTTTGAAAACGTGAAATTAGAAAAGAAATTTTAAAAAATTCGTTACAATAAAAAAGAATAGGTAAATAAATAATAATAAAGAATTTTCACCATACATAATTCCTAATTTCCCTAAATTAGCGAAGGTCTAAAATTATAATAAGGGTTTACTAAATTAATAAACAGATTTGGCTCTCATTTTTTTTTTGATCGGTGTAATCAACATATTTGGCTCTTTGGCGAATAAGTTTGCCGACCACTGGTATAAGGCATTACTTTCAATATTAATAATTATAAAAAAAAATGTAATATTAAAGACACTGTTTATTTTCACGTAAAATACTTTCCATATTCTTTGCCAAATAAAAGTTTCCATAGAGGACACATAGGATAGAATAACAGAGAACATTTATAAACGGTCTCTAATATATTTTATTTAATACTGCGGCTCGGCGCACCTATTGGGTAGATGTTGATTCTGTACCAGGTAACATGGTCCTAGAATGGCTGGTTCCATTTATCATTCCCGTAGAAGAATGTGTCATTGTCACTTCTCGTCACGGCGAAACGAATTTCCTTCTACCTACATATTATAGTGTGATAATGATAATAATAATAATAACACCTTGGTATTTACTTTATACAATTCTTTGAACATTTCTAATTCTTTGAATATTCTTAAGTAGGTACCTACCTTAAAATTAAATCATACACCTTTATACCTGGTATCACAAAAAGAAGATAAAAAGAACCCAGAGTGTCATAATTTCGATTGGCCTAATTAATTTTATCTATAAGTAATCTGGAAAAAATATTTTGTCTGGTGGAGTCGAAGGAAGAAGAAGCAGGGGCTGAATACCAACAAGATGGTCAGATCACGTGATAGATGCTGCAGGGGGTACAGTGTGTAAGGCGTTAAGGTGGTTGGGGTCATGATGGTCACGATCCTCAGCATTGAGGGACTGACTTCGAAGAGAGAGAGAAGAGATAATTGTATATCTACATATAACCTTTCATCACAAGTGAGATCAGATCCCGAAGATTGACATGGATTGGCCACGTCGTTAGATCCGGAGAAGAAAGGGCGTCTTTAGCGACTGGCAGTCCACTGCTCAAGATAGAAAGGCTTGGAGATCTCTTGTTTCAGAGGCAAAGGTCCTGCAAGGGCTGTTCGGCGGAAGTAAGTAAGTATAATATTATAAGATGAATAAATAAATCGATGATTTCAAAAGGCGGAAATCGTCCAAACGAGGGTGCATCGCCAATATTATAAACAAAAACTTCATGCCGTCGATGAATTCTTGAAACTTCGTATGAGCATTAATCACACTTTTTCATGAGATTCAAAAAAAAAATTGCTGAATGAAATTTTAATGAGTCTGGTTCGTTTTGATTATTTAACTTTGAAACACAATTATCGAATAAGAAATATCATTTGTCAAAATAATATTACTAAACAAATGTGGTTGGCCATCTAGCATCATACAAATTTTTTGAAATGAAATAACAGTGTAAAATAATAGTACAAACGACCGTTCATAATAAAATAAATCATTTTTAAATTGAGTATTTTGTGTTGAGCCTTCGCATCGTCCATAACAGCAATATATCAATGGAGGATAATATCGACTATTCAGTTCCAAAACTCAACAAGTAGAATTATTGTCTTATAAATAATATACAAAACTGAAACATTAAGTTACAAAATTGGAACATATCGTAATATTCATTTTTTCTGCACTTCTTTCTTCTGACTGGGTCCCGACGGAGCGAGTTTAATACCCCTTTACCTAGTACTTGCGTTCGCACAGTAATGAGTGCGTATTGTGGCATCCGAAAATACAAGGAAATATGTTTATATTTTTATTTCCCTGTTTTTGTTCATGTTTTATATTTGAGTTATTGGTAGGCACAAATAACTCGTAACGGGTGGATTACCGGTAATCAAAAAAAAAACTTATATTCGAGAAATCACCATTTTTGAAATATTGGTAAGTATATTAATTTACATTATGTATGCATTATAATAATAAAAGAAAATGTAATATTCTTTAAAATAATTGCACTATTAAAGACAGACGTTGTCTTTGTTCCGTTCCTTTGAGATTGAAAATAGGTGTGTTTTTTTATATGCAATCTTTTTCATGAATGTATGAGAATTCAGGCCGATTATTGATTCAACATTTTTTTTTTGCATAATTTATGTTTTAGTATATAAAGGTAACCAAGTATTTATACAATAGAAAATTTATATAGGAGAAAAGCTATAACACAAGTATGTAGAGAATATTTCATTTTAAAGGTTCACCCATCTGAAAATATAAGTGCGTGTCCTAGATTGGGTGGCAGGATCAAGGTTCCCGCACGAAAAACATCGGCTGCACAACACCACTATACATACTTAGGTGTGGGGTGGTACAATGGTCTGAAAAAGGAAGATAAGTTTCAGCAGAATATCAAAACTTTTAAATTTAATCTAAAAAGGGCGTTGAATTAAAGTAATGCTGTTTATGTTATTAAATATTTTCATCTTGTTTTATTTGATTTTATTTTATTTTACATTATTTTATTTATATATTTTTATTTTGTTTTAACTTATTTTAATCTATATTCTGTTTATATAGTTTTCTTTATATATTACTTATTTATTATATTCGATTTATATTATTTTATTTATATATTATTTATTTATTTTATTCGATTTATATTCTTTTATTTATATATTATTTATTTATTTTATTCGATTTATATTATTTTATTTATATTTTATTTATTAATTTTATTCGATTTATATTCTTTTATTTATATATTGATTATTTACTATATTCTATTTATATTAATTTATTTATATATTATTTATTTTGTTTTTCTTTATTTTGTCTATTTTGCATTTTCTTTTTTTTCTTGCTTTTATATTTTTTTTTTTCTTTTCTTGCTTTTATGTTTTATTTTATTTTGCACTACCTATTTTGCTATATTTGTATATATTTCAACTAATTCGTCTTGTTTTATTTTATTTCTATTTTTAGTTGTTGTTTTATTTATTATTTGTTGTGAGCAAGAGTACGTGTAAAAAATAATGGAACTATCCCTCAAAGCACGAGCTCTGCTCATATTTGAGGGAATGAATTGTTTTGCTTACTGTATAATTATAAGTAAATGATTATTGTTGTAAATTGTATATTTATCAATAATAAAAATATTTGAATTTGAATTTGAATTTTTTTCATAGTTATTTGTTTGTGGAATTGAAAGTGTGGCATTGATAGTGTATATTTAATTACCAGTTCAATCAAAATTTTCGAACTATGGAACTTATCAATTTTTTTCCCGTAACTCGTTTATTAATATTTAAAGGGAACCATGTATTTTTAATAGTTATTAGCTTACGGAATTGGAACAGTGGCGTTGATTACACGTGTGGATTTACCAATTAAATCAAAAATAAAAAAAATTCGACTTGTTGAGCTATGGACCTGGACAGTCGATATAATATGAATAATATTTTTATGCAGTTTGTGTACTGCTAGCATACTAAAAATATTGCTTTAATTTATTTTTTCCATAAATCTGAATATTGACGTTAAACATTATTATTTTGTATCGTTTTAATATTTGAATAATATTTGCGAGGTGCGTGCTTTGTTTCTCTACTATTTGGGTGTTAAATAAATATTGATATGTCATATATGTGTTGATCGGAAGAAACATATTTTTTTATCAAAGCCAGATTTCGGCATTTAGTGCCTTTTTTATTTCGAACCATACATGACTATATTTAATTTGAAATATGCTTGTGTGAGCTATAGTGCTTTCTTACATGAATTTCAGAGATTAGTCAATTATAAGTCTAATTTTATTCTACATTAAACTATTCATGTACCTCTCCAATAAAGAAATAAAACTTATAAAGATTAATTTATCGACCGACGGTTCTTGGTGGAAGTCCATATTAATAATTTTTAAAATGAAACACAATATATAGTTATTCCACTATTGACTTTATTTAAATTAAAAATAGTGTAAAAAATTTAAATGAAGTCAATAGTCTATATACTTATTGTGTTTCATTTTAAAAACTATAAATAAAACTTAGCTTTTTTATAATATGCGGAAAAACAATTTATTATCAAAATAACAAATTACTACTAGGTACTACTTCTACTACCAAGTGGGGTAGTCGGCAGACCAGCTACATTTAACAAACATTCAGATTGTCCTCTCTGTGACACAAAATAAGACATTCAGAATGAGTGGTATGCCTCATCGCTGAACTAAAAATATTAAATGTCTTAAGCGTAATGTTTTATGAAAAGGTACATACATCATAAAGGATACTTAAAAAATAACAAAAAATAGTGAAAGAATTATACTTTACTGGAGATTCTATATTTTTTTTTGTCCGATAATCCGGCACGTTCGGGACCGACTAGGTGCCGGATTATCGAAAATTCCGGTCTATCGGGCGGTAATTATAAGAACAATTGAGTTCGTCGGTAGCCTGGAGGTAGAGTTTCGGCCTTATGAACATGAGGTCCGGGGTTCGATCCCAGGTGCCGGCAAACTCCCCTTTCACGACACAAGCTTTTAGCTTACTGTGAAAGGTGTATAAGGTTGTATTTGGGTTTATGACAAAACCCAGATATATCTTTTTTAAAAAAAAAAAAAAAATTAGGTTAATAATTAAACTACAAATACAGTGTGCAAATACAAACAACAAAGTTTATTTTACATTTCATAACATGTATTTACAAGTACTGTACAAATACAGTGTGCAAATACATACAACAAAGTTTATTTTACATTTCATATACTGTGTGTACACGTACTGTAAAACATATTTCACTTAGATTTAAAAAAGTCATGAATGGCTTTTTGTTTTCTTGACTTTTGGCGTTTAGTATAAAATTTATTTCTAATGATATGGAAATAAATAATTTCTGAAGCACTGTAGCTAGTACTAGCCTCAGCAAAAGAGATAAACTTATCTAGTGATTCTGCAGCTTCTGCCCAGCTGTTCCTTTTCTTTCGTTTCGGCATCTGAGTCACATTCTTCAAGATTTTGAGTAGACTAAGGGCTTACTACAATGTTTACAACGATGATCCCGAACTATACCGAAAACTTCCGAATAGCTCTCGAGCGTTTTTATTTGCTTTAAAGACACACTTTTGGAAAAAAACAAATTTTTTACAATTTTCCGGAGCGATGCCGGACTATCGGGCATTCCGGACTGTTGGATGCCGGACTAATGGACTTCTACTGTACCTAATGTATGTGTCCTATAAGTTAATGATGTAAATAACTTACATTTTTAATTCATATAAATTTCTCCGTAATCATATTGTGGGGTCAATACTATAACTAGACATTTCAAATTTTGGTGAAAAACCACCAAAACCAGCTCTAAAAGTGTATGTGTTTCCGATGTTGCCCTTTTTATGTATGAGTGATTTTAGTAATAATCATCAATTAAGAGGCTTCCTTGTACTCTGATCAAAATGTTTTAATAACATGTAACATATTAATTACTATCCTTCTGAGTGTAATATCATAATTTATCAATCATCTCGAAACTATTGATTTTGTAATGTCTAATTATAGTATCGAACTCACGATATGAAAATAGACTGAATATTAAGGTACATAACTTTAAAAACTTTTACAGACCAGTAGGCCTAGTCAAAACACATTTTAACATTACGTTTTCGTTTAGTTTTCGTTCGAATGTAGATGACGTTGCGAGAACGTGTCAATTGTCAGCGGACATTGCAATAGGTGAGAGTCACTCTGCTCCTCCCCACAGTCGCAAGGAATTAGGACGATTATTTGAATATATCTTTGTATTAAATAATATATCCGTGTTCATTATTTAAAAGATCCTACTTTGTAAACTAAAATACAGTTTACAATATTGAATCATTATTGATTATGACATCCGATACAGTCCATTTATCCCTTCTCAAATCAATAAAAGACAATTTTATTATTCTTTAGTAACTACCCTCTAAATATCTTCTCTTTGACAATTTAACAACATTTTGAGACTGTTTTTGGCACAAATCATTCTTGTAGGATGCTATGCCATAAGTGGAAAAAAATACAGTTTACAATAAGACCGAAGTTTCGATCATGCCGATATTACGAACAAATTATTTATGCCAAAAACCGAAGCAATAACCGAATTATCGTTTATTCACTTGCTCAACTATGACAGCGAATCGGCACCGGCAATAACGCGCCCCGTTTAATGGTCAATCAAATATATCCAATTAAATTCGCTACACCAGCATAAAAATAACGATTTCATATTTCACACAAGTAAGTAAATTATATTGTCACGAGTGAAAAATAGCATTGGAGAGGATGCTAGACATTAACGCTTTAGATTTGGGATACCATTTATTTATTTATTTTTTCTCGTTTTTTTTTTTTTTTCAATTTATTTTATTTATCTTAAAGAAACAAGTGTTTCGCTCATAAGATTACAAAGAAATAAATCTTACAACTAGGAAAATAAACAATATGCATAAATATAAAACCAAATTAAATTATTATATTTATACATTAATGGCATCAGCCTCTAATGTGTTAGTTACAATTTTACTAAAAATAGCAAATATTAATTAAAATAAATTTACTTAATACAATAACAATACTTACAGACAGAAGAGAAAACAGAATTTAGATTTGGTGATTACAGTTATCACACAAAATAATAATTAATATTAGAGTATTTCAAGTCAAGAGCTAAGTTTTTATAAAACCGATTGTCAGATACAGAATAATGTATTATCTAATGCAATTATATTATTAGCCATAGTAACAGTGTTTCTGTGAAAAGGTAATACAAATTTATAAAAACAGTAGTAGAAGAATATAATAATATTTTTTAAACATAACATGCCTTTGACATGTTAATAAAATTATACTTAACATAACAAAAAATATTACAGACAGAGTAGAGAAAAGGAAATTTTTTAAAAATATACATAAAATATCACACATCACTAAAATTTAGAGTATTTCAAGTCAAGAGATAGATTTGTATTAAACCGATCAATGAAATCCAGAATTATGTATTATGTAATTTAATGATATTAGTTATAGTAGTTTTGTGAAAAGATACTATGTACATATAAGTTAAAAAAAAATAGTTAAAAATTGGAAGTATGCCAAATTATGAGCAGTCACATTGTACAATACATATGAATATTTTTGAGAATATTACTTATGTTGTTAAGACATGTTAAGTATTGAAATAATAATAATAATAATAAAGGTACAACAGTTAGCAGAATATACAACAAAATACAGTGAATGACACTATGACAACATTAAGAACAATATTACTACATCTGCATTTGCGGTTCGACAAAGTAATGTTTTTTGAGAGCATTTTTAAAAACATTTAAAGATTTGATGGCCTTCAGACCCTCTGGCAATGCATTATATAATTGCATGCCCTCAAAATCAATATTACGTTTTCCATAGTTTGTCCTTACATTACTTATGACAAAGTTACTACGTTGTCTTGTACTGTAGGAGTGTGTTGTGGCACACGTTGTAAAAGTCATATTTATTTTTACGTGTCCTTTCAGTATTTTATAAATTAACAATGTGGACACATATTTGTATATATTGCCCAACATTGCAATATTTGTTCTATTGTAAACCTCAAGTGTAGGTGTAAGCATACGAAAATTATATAAAGCCTTAACTGCCTTATTTTGCGCTACCTGTAACTCAGCAATTAAAGTTTTATTAGCGTTGCCCCAAACAGTATTTAAATAAGAAATGTGAGAATGAATAAAACTAAAGTATATTTGTCGTTTGGTGGATACTGGTAAGAATTTTGAAATCCTGTATAAAGCTCCTGTGATAGGAGCAATTTTATTTTTGATGGCATTTATATGCGGTTTCCAGGTGATGTATTCATCTAAGGTAATACCGAGGTACTTAATAGTCGTAACAGGTTTTAATTCAATTGAATTAATAATAGGTGGAGTGTAGGATTCTATAGTTCTTTGCTGTGATTTGAAAATGATATAATTTGTCTTTGACACATTCATAGATAATTTATTAAAATTTAGCCATTCATTCACAAGATTCAGATCATTCTGGATGTTTTCAAATATTCTATCTGCGTTTTTTCCATAGTACATGAGACACGAATCATCTGCATATTGAGTTAAGACTCCGGTGAGTTTAAGATTGTGCATATCATTAATATAAACCAGAAAGAGCAACGGTCCTAGAATGGAACCCTGTGGGACTCCACAACAGATGCTTTCATATGCACTATGCGTATCAAGTAATTGGACACACTGCTTACGATCAGATAAATAACTCCGCACAAGATCTAAACATTTACCCTTTATTCCAATTTCGTTCAACTTTTTGCACAGTATTTGATGATTCACTGTATCGAATGCTTTTTTAAGGTCTATGAATACACCGACCGCTATGTTGCCCTTATCGATATTGGAACGGATATTCGTAAGAAGTTCAGTAACAGCTGATTCCGTACTTCGGTTTTTTCGAAACCCGTGTTGTCTAGAATTGATTATTGTATTTTCTTCTAGGAATGCATTTATTCTATTATAAATAACTCTTTCATAAATTTTTGAGATAGTCGGAAGAACTGATATTGGTCTATAATTAGTACAATCTTTCTTAGAACCACTCTTGTGAATGGGTGTCACCTTTGCTATCTTTAAAGCATCTGGGAATATGCCAGTTTTTATCGAAAAATTTATCAATTCTGTTAAATACTTAAAAATATGAAAGACAGTCGATTTTATCACCTTTACACCTATATTATCTACACCTGTACTAGCATCGTTCCTGAGACCACCAACAATACTTTCAATTTCCTGACTCAGAACAGGTCTCATATACATAGTGCTCATTTGCTTAATTTTTTTCATTCTATCATTTGAAGGTGGAGCAGTATGCGGTATATTTTTTGCCAAGGATATGCCTACCGAACTGAAATAGTTGTTAAGGATATCACACACAGATGTAGGATCACTGACAGTTCCAGAATCCGTGTCGATCAATATTGTTTTTTTAACAAGTTCGTGTTGCTTTCTAGATAACATTGAGTTTATCAGGCCCCAGGTTTTCCTGGAGTCGTTACTGACTTTGTCAAACCTCATTCCATAATATTTTCGTTTTATTGCCAACTTCATACTAGTTACCCTATTCCTCAATCTAACGAATTCAGCTCTGTAGTTACAATCATTTGGATTCAATTTATATTTGGCATGGATTTTATTTCGTCGCTTAATCATCTCTAAAAGCTCGTCTGTTACCCATTCTTTTTGCCGTTTATTTTTCACTTTTAAAGAAATAATACTATTTTTAATTGCATTGTTAAAAAAAGACACAAAATTTTCATAGTTATCATTAGGATTTAGATTATAATTGACCAAAAAATGATTTTTGCTTAGAATATCACACAGTTTCACATAATCAATCTTATTAATTGTCCTATTAGCAGATTTTTTTTCAATTGAGATAGGCGAATCCATGCATAAGTCAGTTATTAAAATATTATGATCCGAAATAGGATCAGAAAGTACAGTTATAAAATATTTGAATTGTAGAAGATCAGTAAAGACGTGATCTATAATAGTGTTTGTTGTAAAGGTATCCCTGGTAGCCATATCCGCATGCACACTATTCAACAAACAGTAACCATTTGACAATATGTTTCTCAGATATGTTCTCACTAAGGGACTATTGCTTTGAAGCAGATCGATATTAAAGTCTCCGAATATTAATGCATTATGTTCAGTCTCTAGTTTAGATTCTAAGAAATTTATGAAAGACAAAGCATTGGATTGTGGAGCCCTGTAAACACAAGATATTTTTATATTCAATTTGTTTAGGTGGATCGTAATTAAACTATTTTCATTGTCAGATGTAGAAGTAAAAAGATCATAGCTAATATCATTGCTAACGAATATTGAGACGCCGCCACCTTTTTTTTGAGGTCGGCATGAGGATGAGTGTGAATAACCAGGGAGAGTAAAATAATTTGCTTCTTCACTACTCAGCCACGTCTCTGAAATACATATTATATGGACTCTATTGGGAAAACTTTTAATAAGGCATTCCAGGTCATCTAGCTTATTGCGAATACTTCGAATATTTACATACATAATACACAATGATTTTATACAATTCACACTAAAAGGACGTACGTATTTATGAACACAATCGTACTTTTTATAGTCGATATTCACTTCAAATGTTTCATCTGTATCATTGGATTCATCAAAGGTCACTTTAACAATCATAATTTGTAAATGCTCTGGCACGAATATCCATTGCCCGTTATTCATATTATTGTTATTATTATAGCAATTTTTCATATTGAATCGATGAGAATAAAAATAATAATAAATATGACATTCAAGTTCGCTGAATAAATTTGAAATTCATGATAAAATTCACATCTAGGGATTAATCTGTAAGAAAATACTCAGTGTTGAAATTTCAGTGTAGGTATTTTTATGATGTTTTTTTATAAATATTTATTGATATGTTATTTTATGTGTTGCATATCAACAATATTCTTCTTATTTTCGTGTCAGTCAACAAACCAAAAAAAATCTATATTCCCATTCCCTCCCAGAAAGCCGCAGATTATCTTGCAGCTCCCCCCAGATGAGTTCGCTCCACGAATCCCTCCCAGTGACACCATCTGGGAGCCATTGGGCATGTCAGGAGGTGCCCAGTATTTTGTTCTACTCCCCAGTCACAAACCATGCTCTCAGCCAAACCCCATCTCTGAAGATTCTTCCTAGTGCGTCCCATTCCTGTACAACAACAACAATAACATAATAATTATGATGATGCCATTTGTTAGAAATTGCCTGAAGGCAATAAACCCACCTTTTTTACCATGTGAAATTGTAATACAATAAAGATTATTGTATTTTATTTATTTATCATGTGAGGGAAGCTGTTGTAGGAAAGAGTGAAATAGCCTAACGCACAACGCATTTTCATGGTGGTCATAATAAAGGACCGATTTGGAAGATTAATTTAAGACACATGTAATAACAACAAGAAAATAATAAAAAATAGAAATAATCATCTTACATACTCCTTGGAGTACCTAATGTATAGGTTCATACAATCGCCAGACATATCATAACAACACAAACCCTAACATATACTTCCAAAGCAGCCAGATAGTTGGATATGCGGATGATCTCAACATAATAGGAAGATCCCTGACAGCCATAGAAGAAGTATTTGATCCATTGGAAACAACAGCCAAGGAGATAGGACTAGAAATTAATGAAAATAAAACCAAAATAATGAAACAGTCCAGAAATCCCAGAAATAACCCTCTACATGTGGCCCAGTTTAAGGAAAGTTATAATTTTGAAGTAGTCAATGAATTTACCTATCTGGGATCTACCATAACCAAAGAAAATGAAGACCACGTAGAAATTAAACGAAGGATAGCAACAGGAAACAAAACATTTTTTTCTCTTCTACCAGTCCTTAAGTCCAAAAGTGTCCACAGGAAAACAAAAATTACCCTGTACAAAACTATAATAAGAACAGTAGTGACTTATGGGTGCGAAGCGTGGACAATGACAGCAAAGTCTGCAGAAGAGCTGGACAGATTTGAGAGGAGAGTGCTAAGGAAAATCCTGGGACCCGTGAATGATGGCGAAACCTGGAGAATAAGATTCAACGATGAGCTATATAACATCTACAAGGCTCCCAGACTCTCTGTATATGCAAAATTTAACAGGCTAAGATGGGCCGGACATGTGCAGAGAATGCCGTCTTCACGGGTACCAAAAAGGATCCTTGAGGGACATCCGGGTGGGAAAAGAAAAGTTGGCAGACCTAGGCTGAGATGGGAGGATGAGGTGAGAAAAGACGCAAACCAACTACTACAAGTTGTAAATTGGAAAACCGCAGCGGCAGACAGGAGGAGTTGGAGGCGAGGGCTGATGGAGGCCAAAGCTCGATATGAGCTGTAGGACCATCGAAGAAGAAGAAGGTTCATACAATAAAAATTAAATTCTTCCTACAAATACTCAATACTTTCCACGTATATTCAATACATTTAGAATGGGTAGCATAATATGATAAGTGGCATATTGTATTATAAGAACTACAAAAAAATCGTAGTTAATCGAACATTTATTTGATTGATATTAATATAAGCCCACGTATACTTTCATAGTTGTAATGAAAATATTACGATGAATAAAGAAATCTTCATGTTTTTTTTATAATAGTTTGCTATATAGAAAATCCGGTATAACGAGACATCATTACATGCATTACTTTTAGAACAGAGGTTCCCAAACTTTTTTCTCATGGACCACTTTCAAAAATTTCTGGTTCCGGTGGACCCCCTGTATTTCTACCCCCTCCCCCGTCGCTAAATTTTCGAAATGGTATAGGAATTTGAAATATTTTAAAAAGTCCTCGGTTTTCTTACAGAATATTTTCTACAATGTACCGGGCATTTGTACCGAATATTGTTTATGTCAATATCTGCAGGGCTACTCATGACACAATGTAAATACGATCTTAATCTTTTCTTGATTGATCGTACGACGCACGACGGGACTATGGTCGAAAACACGAAAACACCGCGCTACCGCTACCGCACAATCGGTATGCGCGTATTTTTGGCCAATAGTAACTTCGTATGTTTAAGATTAAGATCGTGTTTAAATTTTGTCAAGAGTAACCCTGCTGGTGCTTTAACCGAATATCCGATACTTTAACGATGGATTCGTGGACCCCCATTTTTAAGTCACGCCATCGTGGACCCCCGTCGAGTCTCTCGCGGACCCCTGGGGGTCCACCTGGATGACTTTGGGAATCACTGGTTTAGAATATTTTTTCTATAAAAATATCTTAAGCTGTTATGAATCAAGCCTCCTCATCACACTTTATATTTAATTGGAGTATTGTGACTGTGGTGCAGCACAGACTATGCCACACTTGTTGGAATGTCCATTGTGCCCTGTCACTTGCACTATGGAGGATATTTTTGACGCATCTCCACCTGCTGTGCGTTTTGCGCAGTACTGGAGATCAGTTTGATGGGTTTTTTCTCTGGGTTTCGACACGATAAATAATAATTGGAGTATAAATTTACCAAGTACCTACCAAAATTATATAAAAAAATAATATATTCCACTCATATAAATACGAGTACCTACTAGACAAAAATAATATTTTTTCTAAATCTGATAGACAATATTATGATATTTGCAAATAATTTAATTTTTTTTTCACGTGAAAAATCTACTTATTAAAATAAAAGTGTTTTATAAATAGAATGTCACCAGTGGTGTATCAAGGATTGGGCAGGCAGGGGCAGACAAAAGCTTATCTGACTTAAAAAGTTGTGACTGTGTAATTTTGCGGGGTGGCAAAAATAATATGAGATTTTTTTAAAGTGTGCAAAGTGTACATTTTATGTTATTCAGTATACATACACTTTTCCCGATAAAGAATTAGTCAGCCACTCTATTCCGTAAGTTTTAGAGTGTTCTATAAAAGGCAGATGATTGAAAAAATAAAGACAATTTTAATTCAGCAATGAGGTTTGTCACCCATCCCGAATGTCTCATTTTATTGCTGGTAGGTACAGAGGAAACAGCTTGCATAATTATTAAATGCGGCTAATCTGCTGGTTTCCCCACTTGATGGGTGTGCTGTGATGGGATATTGGCAGTAGTAGGTATACTTTTGGATATTCTGTTATAGAGCCATTCTCCTGTGGCCAAATAACCACAGCCAACCCATGACCTAGGAATCAAGTGCGGAAAATAATATCGAAATGAGAAGCACATCTCTCTGGAAATTAGATAAAATTTACATACTCCTCGATAATTGGATTCGTCGGTAGCCTGGAGGTAGAGTCGCGGCTTCATGTACAAGGGGTCTGCGGTCCGATCTCAGGTGCCGGCAAACTCCCCTTTTCAGATAGATATAATGTGTAAAAAAAATACAAGTTGAAGTAGAGACAGCTCCCACCTCAAAAAATAATTGAATAAGCCATCGGACATAAATCTAAAAATATTATCATCATTCTCCTTATCTGTCTTTCATCCTCGTGATATTTTTAAAATGAATAAGTTAGTACTAAATCACTCGTAAACGAGTGGATGGCCTTGAGAAAAATAGAATAGAATAGAATAAGTTAGTATTCAAGTTTAACAAGCAATCAAAATAATAATATTATAAAGAACTTTGAATAATAATTAAGTAATAAAACGTGAGTGCTAGTCTCCAGATATTACCATTTTTTAAACTGCCCTCGCTTGATCGTTGAAATTCCTCACCTTGTTTAATCAAATGATCAATTCAATCAAAAGTGGTGGTCGGTTGCCTCATGGAAGAATCTCAGACTTTCAATTGAAAGACCTTGATTCAATTCCATCTACTACCAACCTATTGCACCTCACGATATAAGCATATTGCTCAGTATGATGATAAAATGAACTTATATACATAAAAAATGTATATTAATATCTCAATAAAGTAATATTTTTGGTAACAAAGCAATTATCGAAATAATCCCCTTTTTCCGTCCACAAAATATCAGCGGTCATTACTCGCCTACAAATGATATTCCTATAGGAAATTGTGCCTCCCTATAATCTAAACTATTTGAAAATATGTAGGTACCTATATTGTTAAAAAAAAATAAGTTCAAATACTGATAGCTTTCGTATATTCTTTTAAGGATAATCTGGATGTTTTAAAAAACCAAAAACACCCCGAACCACCTGATTCTCAGTACCATGAAAGTAAAGTAGACTGTTAGCGGGTGGAATCGAACCCGAGATTTCTCAATTGAAAACCCAGACAGTAAGATGACGTTCTAAGATAGGCTGGAGGTAGAGTTTCGACCTCGTGCCAAAGAGGTACGGGGTTTAATCCCAGGTGCCGGAAAACTCTCTTTTCACGATACGAGCTTTTTACTTACTGTGAAAGGTGAAAAAAGAAACTGTTTAATATCGCTTCATATATATTTCGGTAGGTACCTATTATTCAATTTTTTATATTGAAATAAAATTATATACATTACATTCTTTCTTCTACATTAAATTTTATGCATACATCAAACACAATGTTTTGTGATGAGCTATTTTACTCATCACCTTTTCAGCAGCCGGGCCAAATATAAGAATGAGATTTCCCAATTCCCATTTCCCAATCCCAGAAGCACAACAATTTACTCCATATATGGAACATTTGATAATTTTACTTCACCTTAAAATTTCTCCCCCCCCCCCCTTTCCCATCATTGTTTTCAAAATGGTTTAGGAATTTGAAATGTTTCAAAACTGCTCGGTTTTCTTTAAGAATATTTTTCCCAAATACCTTTTTCAAGTAAGTAACGGATACTTGTACCGACTATTGAAAAAAAGTTTGAATATGCTTCGCGGGCCGCACGTGGACACCCAACAGGCCGAGGGTTGGCCAGCCTTGTCTTAAAGTAATGTTAACCAATAACTGCTACTTAGAGGACACTCGAAAACAAACAGGAAAGTGTGGGATGTCTTACTACTTTTCTCTATATTTTTGTTATATTTTACTGGGAATTCCTCGAGATGTTAGATTAAATTATTAATATTTATCCACCTTACATAGAAAACAAATTTGCAGTATTTCTAATTAATAATATATGCATTATAATAATATAATTATACATAATATACAAATAACTGTCGCAGAAAAAATACGTAAATATACAGAACTAGCAGGAGAAATAAAAAATATTTGGCATTCTAGGTCCGTTTGTATAATACCTTTAGTCATGTCAGCTACAGGGGTAACTCCGAAATATTTAATAAATAATTTACAAAAATTAGATTACCGGTTAATTTGTAAATTAAAATTCAAAAATCTATTATAATAAATACTTGTAATATTGTAAAAAAGTTTTTGAACACAGATATTTCAGGTACAATGCTGGTATTTTGAACCCGCGTTCTGAGCCTAATCCTTTGATATCCTGTATATCTGGATAGGGGAATTTTTCCCGGCATTAGACTGTTAAGTTTTTGTGTGACCATGACTGATCATATGGAGATTTATCTGGTTGTATAATGCTGAGAACTGTGGATGGCAATTCTGCCGCCGCGTTAAAAAAAAACACATTACAGGTCATGTTGCTCGTTATTACTCTATTACTACAGATGGTGAAGAGAAATAAATTATTTTAATAATAAGAATAAATGATTAATATTATTAATATCAACAAAACTCATCGCATAAGTATTTGAGTCTGTTTGTAAATAGGTAAGTGTGCATTTATGTATGTTAAAACAATAATGATAATAAGTTTCCTTCCTCCTTCCTTGTTTTGCTTTATGGCAAAGTACTCGAATTTTTAACAATAAATAAAATAATGAAATAGTCCATAAGCAAAAATGAGAAGCGAGTTTGGAAGCAAGTGCAAAACATGGACATCGCGCTCACAAAATAAAAACTACTTTAGAAGTAAACAACTCACAGGGCCTCTGTTGGAAATATTTTTTTTTTTGTTTACTAAATAATATAATTTCTCTGCTTTAATGGTTTACTGAATATTATAATTTTAATACTTTCAAAGTTGTCAAATATGCAGTACTAAATTCCATGGTGTAACGTTATAGTTTTTATAGTTTTGTATTAAATATAAACATTTCAGGTTAAGAGGTCTTTGCCGATCCAGATTTTAAGAATATATTTTGTTCATATATATTATTAGATTGACGTAGGTACTGTAAGAATCAAAGCAATGGTATTATTGTTGATCTGTTTTTACTCCTGCGTATTGACCCACAATATATACTATAGGCCCTGATCACTCGTAAACGAGCGGAAGGTCCTTAAATGTAGAACTAAAATTCATCGTCAATTTTTATTCAGCAAACCAAACCAAAAACGATAACATTTAAAATAGGATAAATATTAACATATGTAAACTTGCAGAGTAAGTAAACAGTTTTGTAGTCTGTAATAATTATCGTTGGTTATTTTTGTACTTTATAAATTTCCTTTTTATAACTACTTCATTCATTAATGTGGATATTTTACTGGTTTACTTATTACTTATTCTGTACACTTGTAATATTTTTTTGTCTTAACTGTTTGTATCTTTATTTTGATGAATAAAATAAAAATAAATATTTCGCTTAATGATATTACACGATAGTGCTGGTTTCAAAAGCTAGTAATAAATAGGAGTGAATGGTTATACTCTAATATATTATTGTTCATATAGGTGACGGTAAGTGAGGCAACACCGTACAACAATAACTGCCACCAGCAAGGAGATCGATTGAACCTGGCAACTTTGATAATAATAATAACACGGACGTCCAATAACTGTTTGTTCTGATTTATAGGGGTATTAACGTTTATGCTTTCCACATATGGTGTACGGTGAACTATGTCAGGAGCTTTTGTCACAGAGAATAAACAAACATGAATATTTTACAATTTTCAAAAACATTTTTTGTTAATTGTTCTATCTTGCCTCGTCTCAGTAACAGCAGAGTTAATCTTGACTCAATCTAAATACGATCTTAATCTAAACCGTACGATGCACTAAGTGACAATAGTCGAATATTAATTTAATTGATTTTACATTTGACATTCCCATAAATTTTATTCAAATTTTATTTTAGTGTAATGTATCTAATATTTCAAATTTCATTTTTTGTGAATTTAATTGCATTTACATTCCCATTTTTATCATTTTATTATTTTATTCAAGTTTTATTTTAGTGTAATTAAGTAATATTTCAGATTTAATTTATTGTGAATTTAATTGATCTTACATTGCTTTAAGTTGTTTTAAATTCCATAAATGATTAATTATTTGAGATTTCTGTATTATGTCATGCATATTTTATTGGTAAAACCACATTACACTGCGTTATATTTATTTTGTTTTACTCGAGTGTTGCGGTCAAACCTGCAGGGCTACTCTTGACAAAACTAAACAGTCTTGTAGGCCTAGTCAAAACACATTTAAGCGTTACGTTTTCGTTTCGTTTTCGTTCAAACAAGACGAGGTTGCGAGAACGCGTCAATTTTCGGAGCTAAAATACACAAGTAGTTCCGAAAATTGACGCGTTCTCGCAACGTCGTCAACGTTTGCACGAAAACGTAACGCTTAAATGTGTTTTGACTAGACCTATTGATCTTGAGCATACGACGCACGAAGTGACTATTGGCCAAAAATACACGCAAACCGATCGCGCGTTAGCGGAAGCGCGGTATTTTTGACCATAGTCCCTTCGTTCGTCGTATGATCAAGACTAGATTAAGATCGTGTTTAGTTTTTTCAAGGGTAACCCTGCTGGCAACATAATTTTCAGTTTATATTATTATATTCGTAATGAGCTGAAGCGCCCGCCTACATTATGATTGTGACGCCGTCCCTCTCTGTACCCGGTGTCTGTTTATGCGGACGATGGTTAGTGTGAGTGGGATAGCAGCATTGTTACTTTAATGTGCATAATCTGTAAGTGTTATAAAATAAGTTTGTATACTGGCGGGTGCTATAGTTTTATATTGCTCTGTTTTTCTAAAAGCTTTGTTATATAACCCTTGCAATATACGCCTTATAAGGAATGATTTTTTATTTCTTGCAAACTAAGACAGGAAAGAAGATAATATAAAATATTCCTCTAACAGAAAGTAAAATTAGAACCTCAATGCACCGCCGGCGAGCGACCCGTCCACGCAACCGCAGCCCCTCCACATATTAACAAAATAATGCACTCAAATAATATGTGCGAGACTCGGATAAACTGATTATACGGTTTTCAACACAATCACCAAGTAGGTACCACACATATGTATAAAGTAGTGATGAATAGTTTCATAATTAGATTTTAATAGCTCTTCTCTAGGGATAAAATCTACTTAGAAACTTTTGACCAAAATCGCCCTTAGTATGCATTATTACATCTTCGTATATATATAAACCTATCTACTAATAAACAACCCCGCACAAATAATATTTGAAACCGTTTTGTTATATATACATACATATTTGTATGTTTGAGTTGTAATTTTAATATAAAAGTTTTCACAGCTTTCGTCGTGTTGTCCGGATATCGCGGATTGCCGAGTAGTTATTGTTGTCGTCTCGAGCTTTCGGCGAGCGTGCTGTCACATACATGACGATATTTGATGACTCCTGAAAATGGTAACAGCACGCTCGCCGAGACAACATAAACTTCATGGAGATCTAGGTAGTTTATATTGTGATCTCGCGGAGACACAATGATAATATAAAATAAAATAAAATATTAAAGTGATACATACAGTGGCGAGTAGAATTATCATTATAAAAAAAAATCTTTTTTGTCTACCCACGTCTTCCATACAACATTTTTTTTAAGGTTTTTCAGATATTGCAAGTCGCTTTGTTATAATAAATTTCTAAAAGCTACTGTATTCAATAGCTTCATGCACGGCTGCGTGTTTTAAAAGCTAGTACATAATACAAGTTAACTAAATAGAAAGTATTCCAAACCACGTATTGAAAGTACGAAAGTTGTAAAATAGTATGTTCGTATTAAAAGGGTGTTGCTTAAAATGTCGTCTGCGATTTTTCCATGGATCATTTTATTTTGTTCTTTGATATAAAATAAGACATCTACATTTTTTTAAAAGGGATGTCTACTGGAGGTTGAAATTTTTAAAAATTTGGATTCCTGGACTAACATGAATATTTTCATGAAATTGCTACTTTTCAGTATGTTCCAGTGGCTGTTTTATAAAACTGAGTCAAATTTTATTGAATACTAGTTTTTAAATTATATAGACTTTTTTGTGTATAGAAAACCGCTAACGGCTTTATAGTACTGAGCACTAGGCGGCTGTAAATGAGAATCTAATACCGAAGCAAGTGCAAGACAAGGACAACGCGGTCAATACCCTCGCAGAATAAAAACAACTTTAGACAACTAGAAGAAAACTGAATTAAGGATGTACTTTAAGATGATACTTATTGAAACCGCTTCACTTTATGATTTTCAAATGGATTATCACATTATTTTATCTAACGTCTTAAAATGCGTCACAAAATGAGTTATAATTCTATTTTTTTTTGTCATTAAATAATGAAAAAAAATCTTACATAGTTCATAGTTCCCTTCAGGCTACCCACAATGGCATCTTCGGTGTGGACAAGATTCGTTAAGTGTGTAATTTTGGATGAATGGAAGTCCCCAGACTTTGCGGTATCGGGGTGGACGGTGGGTCTCCTTCGATAACTAGAAATAAGCAACACACAGGACCACTGTCGAAAATAATAAATATTATGTTTGATCATAGTATAATTTTAATAATATTTTACTAAACCCATCAACAATTGTCCCATGTCGTAGTTACTTATTTAAGTTAATTTATTTATTTATTTATTTATTTATTTATTCATCATCATTACAAAACATTTGAAAATACACATGGAAAGAAACAATACACACAATTACTTTGTAAGAATTGTTTTTCCTATTTTAATGACAAAAATAGAATAATTACACATTTTGTGACGCATTTTGAGACGTTAAATAAAATTAAGTGATTGTCCATTTGAAAATCTTAAATCGAAATGGTTTCTATTACCTAGTATCATCTCAAAGTATATCCTTATTCAGATTACATAAACTGTTACTAGATAATGTGTACCTATCTACATTTGTACATTATTCTACTCAAATACGTAGCGAGCGGTAAAGTTAGTATTTTATGTTCATGTGAATAAGAAAACTCAGCAGCAAATTAAGAATGAAGACTACCTCCTTGATATAATATGGTACACATAGCCGTATTCACAACAAGACTTTAATTTGTATATTTTAATGCTTAACTTACTAACTGTGAGCTGCTCAGTGATATGTTACAACTAGATTCGCAATGTCATACAAATATTCTCTAAAAATGTGTACCCACCCGTCGAGGTATACCTGAGTAATATATATTCATCTCTTTTCTTTTGTATATATTCATCTCTATCTACCGGCCTTTGTCGTCTGTTATAATCCCCATTCTCATATTGTCTATCTCTTGTTACCTACAAACAATTTATATGTGTGTCGCTTTTTTTCAAACTAAAAATTGCGGCACCAAGGACCGCAAAGAGATTTTATTAATGGTACATGTTTGAGATTCATATTGCAAATCTAGGTATAACATATCACTGGAGCTGCTGTCAAACTTTTGCTGTTTGATTGATGTAAAACTATATGGCACTCTTTTAATTACTAGGATTGACAAAAAAGAGAAAAATATGATTCAACATGGTAAGAATAATACGTGTACGTAAGATGTGAGTGGATGAAGGCATTATGTGACACAAGTATGGAGCTGAGATATATCTGGAGTTAAAAGCATTGTTATTGGATGTTATGGTTGAAAAATGTGTAACATAGCTCCTTCATCCACTGTGAAAATGGTATTAAGGCTCCTTTTCATGTATTATTATTAGGTTCACATGAAAAAGTATAACGTAAAACCTTTATCTGTGTACAAAAGTGGAAACTTGTATTTTTGCGACATAACGCCTTCATCCACTCATGTCTTCTTAAGTATTCGTTTTTTTTTTTTATGTACTTTGTTACATCAGAATATTGTGTAATTTGAAACAGGTGTTTCTTTCTTCTATAGATTATTAATTCCAAGATTCATTATCAATGACCTGATAAGTAGAAAGACGGAGTCAATAATCTAGTTGAAATCAATAATCTACCTAGTTAGAATCAATAATCTATAGTAGAAAGAAACACCAGTTTCAAATTACATAATTATGGAATTCTACTACGTGTGCACCGACACAATTAATAAATCAGAATATTAATGAAAAACATTCTCAGAGGATAATTATGTATGTATTAGGTTCCACGATGCATTATCAAATATTAAATTAACCTTATAGAAGTTCGTCGATAGCCTGGAGGTAGAGTCTCGGCCTCATGAACAAGGGGTCCGCGGATCGATTCCAGGTGTCGGCAAACTCCCCTTGCTTTAATTTTAAAAACTTGTAGTTAAAAAATAAAAAAAACTTGTAGTTTTAGGTTACTGTGAAAAGTGTGTAAGGTTGTATTTGGGTTTATGACAAAGCCCAGATATATCTTTTAAAAAAATGGGTTAAATTAAAATTAAATGATAATTAAAAATAAATCAACGATTCATTAACATGGTCTATCTAGTCACATTAGATTGACTTTTCCTAAATGTTATATTCATTGTTTCAATAATAAGTACAATTTGTTTCCATGCAACGTAAAGCAAATAATTGTTATTTTTAAGATATTTTCATCATAACATCTTAAAGATTATCTTTTGTATACCAAAAACTATTGGCTGAATCGCTGATCTTTTGTAAACGACTAGATGGCTATTGCAAATATTTGTTGAATAAATTTTTTTGAAAAAAAGTTGAATAAATTAGAAGTCTTTGAGATGTGGTGTTACAGACGCATGCTGAAGATCCATTGGTCGGAACACGTTGAAAACGAAGAAGTGTTAACCAGGGTAGGCGAAAAAAGGCAATTTCTTAAGAGAATCAGCCAACAACGAGCTAACTGGATTGGCCACAACATCAGGCACCCAGGACTACTCATCGCCATTGCGGAGGGTAAGACCGAGGGAACAAATGGCAGAGGCCGACCAAGAGATGCGTATATGGACCAACTGAAGAGGGACATGAACTGTGGCTCATACGTAGAGCTGAAAAGACTGGCTGAGAATAGGGAGGAATGGAGAAGAATGTCAAAACTCGTTGCAGACCAATCCAGTGGATTGTAACTCATTATAATATAAATTAGAATACCTATATATGTAGTTTCAGAAGTATAAAAGATAAGCAAAGCTTTTGCCTTCTGAATACGGATGATGTTAGATAGCATGTAATATACACTACATTCTCATTCTATATACAATCTACTGAACATCCCATGAGGAGGTGCATTCCAACTGTATAAACGTTTACATACTTCTTAGAAGAATTTATATCTCTGGTTCCTTATATTTTTCTCTCTTTATAGAGTACCAGCTTCTTTCACACATCCTCTTTAATCAAAATGATTTCTGGGTTGATACTAAAATTACTAACAAGTTAAAAAGAACCTACTTAGAACAGAGAATCTGAATTATACTTTCTTAAGAAATATAATATAAGAATTTAATATCTAAGAAATTAATTAAATACCTATAAGAATTTAATACCCTTCAATCAAAAATAAATTAACAAATGATTTTAAGGTAGGTATATTAAATATAACACTGAATGGTAATCTATCGGCCAAAAATATAGTAAAAAAAAAACAATAAACACGTGGGCAATCCCATTAAAAATTTAGATAATTAGAACACAATGAACAAAAAATAGACATCGACATCCAAATCTCGCGAAAGAAAGGTTGACTGCCTAGAAGTATGGGAGGAAGAGGAATTGTTAACGTTTCTTTTTTACATAATAATCAAATCGAATCTCTCAAAACATTTTTCAAAGATAAACAAACTCTTTGCTACATAAAATTATAAAATGAGCCGATAAAAATCATACACCATTAAATTTAAATGACGAAACAGTAAGTCTGCGACTAAACTATTTAAATATGTTGTTATAATCTTGGGGTAGGAAGGAACTTTATGCCAGACACCTCAATGATCTCAACCAATCTCATGTTGTCAAATATGCGTCAAACAGGGGATTGACCATTGGGGAATTATATGTGGAAACTGAGAGTTTTATGTTGGCTATTCAGAATCAGGTAATAAATACAAAAGAAAACATTGAAAAAAATTAATTTTAAAAACTAAGTAAACTGGAAGCGTAATACCCCAAATGCCCATAAATATTTGTTTTCTCTGGAGTCGATTGACCGAAAGCTGTATTGATCCCAGTAGAAGTTTAGAAAGTCTATAGAATATGGGAAATACGCAGAAAAATGTTCTAAAAACCTCTTTTTTTGTAAAAATATGAAGTTTGACACCCACCATGACAATATATTTAAGTCTGGAAAATATATATATATAATATAAAATATACTGTGAAAATTGTCAAATGTACCTATTGTAAGAGGGGAAATAAAAGAATTTCATTTCATTTCATTTCATATACACACACAACATTAGATATTTTACTTCTATTTTCAGTGATGAGGTTTGCCGCTCATTCTGAATATAGTTTATTGGTTAATAGTGGACAACTTGTATATTCACTACATGCAATTGATCTGCTGGCTACCTCATTCGTGGGATATGTCGTGATGGTATACTATAATATAGGTATCATTAATACAAAATTTTAGGTTATTTCATTGAACTTTTTTTAGCACCCTTCAACCGTGAAGCGCTTGTAAAAAGTAAATTTATTTAAAACAACCTAAGGAAGGAATATCCTTTTATGTCTTAATGATCCAAGTGAAATCATTTGTGTAATTCTCGAGCCTTTCTTTCATCTTACCCCATCTCCTATAGGAAAAATTAAGATGTAATTTTGTGCAAGTACTATGAAATAATCTCCCTGTGATTAATTCTAAAATGAAGGAGAAATATTATATACATACTGCGTTAACTTATAAATATTTTTAAAATTATCAGTTTTTACAGTGAAGTTTTTTCTTTATAAATTCTCAAAGTAATCAAATTTGGATAAGGTGAAAAATATGATAATAAGACGATTAGTTTGACTTCTGTATATTGTTACTGTTGAAATCTTTGCGCACATAATAAGAGCCTTTTTATAGTAACTATCAATGGGCATTCTCGTTACACACATGACCAAGCCAGAAGCATCGTCTCCATATTGCTAAAGATGTGTAAATTTTAACAACTATACCGAATTTATTAGCAAGATCGATTGTGTATCGAATATCCGGCTCCATAACTCAACATGAAGAAATATCTTATATTCGAGAAATCGCCATTTTTGAAAATTCAGTATATTTATATTATGTTAAAAACAACAGAAAGTGAAATATGTTATACAATAATTGCACTGTCAAAGACAAGTTCTATTTGTTTCGTTCTGCAGGTAATTAAACAATTCGAAATGTTTATTTGTAGAATTGAAAATAGGTACATTTTTTTTATTTTATATTATATAAGGCTTATTTTCTACCAGTCTCTTTTATTCTTCGTAGATGCCTCAATTCATGTTCTTCATCACTTGGTCTATAAAGGTATCTCTTGGTCGGCCTCTACCATTTTTGCCTTCAATCTAGCCCTCCGTGATGGTGATGAGCAGGCCAGGTTCCCTGATGTTGTAACCAATTAAGTTAGCTCGTTGTTGGCTGATTTTTTAAGGTAGGTAGTGTAGGTACACTATTTTCTCCTACCCTGACTAACAAACACCTCTTCATATTCGACATGTTCTGACAAATGGATCTTCAGGGTGCGTCTGTAGCACCACATCATAAAGGCCTGCAACCGTTCGCTTTCACTCTTGCTGATGGTGCACATCTCGCAACCATATAGCAAAATGCTTTTTATACTATACTAAATATTTAATGTGTAATTTCATTGAACTTTTTTTCATATTTCAAATTTGTGACAATTACAAATAGACAAGTATAGACAATTCACACAGACCGAGCTAGTCCCAAACTAAGAGATGAGTCTTGTATTATGGGTACTAACACAACGATACACATATTATACAATGCACTGAACACATAAACATGTAACACCCATACCCAGGACAATTTGAAAAAGGTCATTCTTCATTTTGCTCTGGCCGGGAATCGAACGCGGGACCTTGTGACTCAAAGGCAAGTGCGTTAGCCTCTGCGCCACACCGGTAGTCAAATGCATTCATATTTTATGATAGTGAAATTAAAATTATAAAATATATTAAAGTTTGATAACAACAATAATTAAATTTAAAAAAAAAACTGAAAGTGCGCCCTTGCGGTGGTTTGTACCACAAAACGGCGCTAAATAAATTGTCCAGATTATTATTATTGTGTAAAAGAAAATCGTCTTTTTTTCAGTTATTTGTTTCTGAAATTGAAAAACTGGGTTGGTTACCAATTAAATTAATTTAAAAAAATTGACTTGTTCAGTTATGGAATTAGACAATCGATATATAATTATTATTAAGACACGAATGAGAATAATCATTGGAACAGAGCAACAAATAGCAGGAATAGTTTGTCGACATACCTACCCAATCAATTGAAATACGAGGTCACGTTCCTACCAAGCCATGCTTTAAAGGTATAATAAGGTCTGTAATTATCAAGAGTGTTGACTTGCATATTGCCTTTGTTATTAAGTGAAATAGTTTGTAACACCGATGTAGAACAGTAATAATATTGTTAATAGAATGAGAATGATCTACCGTTGCTTACCAAGTAGAATTGAACTCTTTATAGTCGTTAATAATATCGTGAATGTCGACTGGATAACAATATGGTCTGAAATGTTGTCAATACATCTTTAAAATAAAGTCTTTCAAAATAATTGCTAACAATGATATATTTTACGTAGATGTCAAATGCCGTATTTATTTTACAAGTTTGGTTTTTTAAATTTGCAAAGGTTTTGTGATTAACACTGTATAATTCCATATTTATTATTAATTTATGCAAAATAAAGAAACATTGTATTTTCCACTCAAATAACTGTACTTAGTTTTCGAGTTATCAAGTTCCGAAAACGTTATAACTAAATACAGTTATTTGAGTGGAAAATAGAATGTTCCTTTTATTTTACATAAATAAATAATATTTTTTATTAAAGTTGTATTTTACCTCATAGTCATTATTTTTATGTATGTATCCATTTTTACTATGTATATATTTTTTTGAAATTTTATTATGTAATTTTTTAAACTGTTGTTTTTTTTTAAATATATATTTTTTTATATTCTATCTATATGTATGTATATATCATTAATTATTTATTTTATTTATTTATTATTTTTATCATATTTTAGTTTTTGTTTAATGGGTTAGTTGGAAGATATCGCGCTTCTGCGATAAACTCGCCCATTGCACAAAATTTATTTGTCTAGATTAAATTTTTTTTTTTTTTTTTAAAAAAGATGTATCTGGGTTTTGTTATAAACCCAAATACAACCTTATACACCTTTCACATTAAGCTAAAAGCTTGTGTCGTGAAAGGGAAGTTTGCCGGCACCTGGAATCGAACCCCGGACCCCTTGTTCACAAGGCCGAGACTCTCCCTCCAGGCTACCGACGAACGAATTGTTTATTTAATTTTGTTAATTTTTTGTGCAATAAAGGTTTTTATTATTATTATTATGTATTTGGGTTTTTGTTATAAATCCAAATACAACCTTTTACACTTTTTTACAGTAGGTAAGCTAAAAGCTTGTGTCGTGAAAGGAGAGTTTGCCGGCACCTGGGATCTATCCACGAACCTCAAGTGCATGAAGCCGACACTCTACATCCAGGCTAACAACGAATATATGGCACTCCTTTGAATATTTATTAAACTGGTACATAGCTGGAAGCAAAAACAATAAAAAAACGATTTTAGTTTCTTCTGATACATATTTCTTTGTATTTCTTTGTTTGACTTATACGTGTAGTCTCCTAAATAAAACAGGTCTCCCTTTGCAATGAGCTATTTTCCGGGATAGGCCGTGGTCTAGCAGTCATTAAATGTATCTTAACATTGCGACGATACTTCTATGGCAGGAGTCTTCAGAAGTGTTTTTTATATGGATATATTAAAAAATTCAAGTCATGTGATAAGCGTGGCACAGAGGAATTGGGAATGTAACCTAGGTTTAAAGAGTACTCTTAACCAAGCCTAAAGTCGATTCATAAGCGTCGAAACTCTGTGTAGTGCACTCCTTATTAAGGAAGTTCACATATATGTATGTGTATCATATACAACATACCTACCTGGTTAATACCTATTCAAATAGATTGATTATGGATGAGTGTGGTCAATTGAAATGATTAATCTGGAGTGGTTCAAAATATGTTTTATATGAATATTGTTTTGTCGTCTTTAGGCGTGTGGCGTTGACGGTATGACAACTACTCATAATGAGTGCCATGATTATATAAAAATAGATAGAACCAAAAGTACACAATAGTTTTCTGAGTACCAAATTATATGATGAATTTTGTAAGTATTACATATTAACTGGAAAAAGTGATGTAACGCTTGGAATATTTTCAAACAAGTATAACTTTGTCCTTTTTACGAAACAATTCTCCTCAAGTAATTCGTTTCAACTGGTGATTTCTTCTGCTTTTCAGTCTCAGTACATATATACAGTAAAACTCTGAACAACTAACTCAAAGCGATAAATAAAATAAAAGTTTAGACACGTGGAATGAATCGAGGATAAAACAATGACTTAGAAAGTTTATCTGTCTGAAAGAGGAAAAGAAAAAATCACGTGGTTTGACCACGTGAAACAAATTTTAAATGTGTCCAGAGTAGTTGGAGTATTTGTATCAGGAAATTTTTGGTCTAAGTGGTGTTCCATCCTTTCATTTACATTTTTTTTTTGCATGGACACAATTTTGGTTCTTCCTTTTTTCCAGCCCAACTCATAACATATTTTCATTTGTTCAAATACATATGTTTAGTTTCCTTCACATTAACAACTTCCTAAAAAAAATTGACAAGTTATATTTAAAAGTTTTTTCGAATAATTGACGATAGGTATACTTACTTGTCTGAAGGAAGGGGTGTGAGGAAGGGCGGACGTCCGAGAACTACGTGGCTTAATCAAATTAAATCAAATTCTTAAATACGGCCGTGTGTTGAGTAAAAAAATCGACGTACGTGCATGAAAGGTTACATAAATTTATTTTTATTTTTTATTTTTATTTTATAAATATAGAAGCACAATAACTACATAAATAAAGTAAGAAAAAAGGTTAATCTTTCAGAGATCAGCTATCATCCAATACCATGCGCCACAATTAATTTTAAAAAGATAGGTACCTAACATTCCGGTCATCATCATCATAAATGAATTCACTAGGGGCGAAAGAAGTATGTTAGGATAGACCTGTGTGGAGTTCCGTTCTCTATGCCTGCCTCACTTGGAATGTGGAGTAAGGGAATAGATATATGTCATTTCTTTAAATAAACCAATTTATAGATAAGCTTTCAAAAAATTTTGTAATTGAGAATGTAGTGTATTTCATTCTCAATTTTCTTGTAAGACAATGTTTAATTCTCATTGTAGATACTTATATAGTCGGTAGTTGGTACATCCTCCATTCCAACCACTCTCTGAATAAATTTCAATTCGAATGTACATAAAGCAAGAAAACTTTATGAGAAAATTTTCATTTTTCTTTTAGTATCAACTTTATAACGCGGTTAGTGCTTCGACATTATTAACCCTTTTATCTGTGTCGACTTTTGTATTTCTAATACAGCTGCTTATTATGGGAACATAATTTGATCAAAGTTTTCTTTTTACTTACATACTTCTTTAAACGTTAAACGACAATCTTCCTTTAGAATCCATTATAAAATACTATATGAATAGTATTCTGAGGTCACAGTCCACTGCATCGCTGGTGGAATAGGTAGGAAGAATAGACGCCAATATTTTATATGTCCTTATACACTATGTATATCTATCTATCTCCCCCAGTGAATGCATCTCCACAGTATTTATTCCACTTTCGTCCTTCTTCAACCACATCCAAGTTTCGCTTGCATTCATAAGTGTCTGTACCAGAATGGTATTTTGCACCAGCATTTTAGCCATATTCGACACATTACTCCACTTTCACATATCCCTTATTTACGTAGTTCCTCATGAATGCAAGCAAATATTATCTCTGTTTAATTCAAAATTTGATTTGAGTGATTCTTGGTTACCCGCGTTTTCTTACATCCCGTCATTAAGTAAAATCTTTGTTTTCCTTTCATCGTTCATTTGTTTTAAGACAGAACCAACCCACTGCAACGTTCAGGAGTAAGCTGAAAACACTACTTTTCAAGAAAAGCCATGGCGCCCTTGAGATGGTCACGGATCATTAAAGGGGCCAAATATAAATTGTCTTTAAAATGATTTTAAAACACTGTATAATTTCCAAATTAAATTTATTCACCTCAAACATTTTCGCCAAGGCTTCTACCAGTCCTCCTGATAATGCCAAGTATACGTCGTATACGTCGTATACTTGGCATCATCAGGACCATACCATGAATACGTCGATGATCTACGAAAGGATATGAGTTGTGGATTGTAGGAAGAGTTGAAGAGGGTCACACAGAAGAGCCAAAAAGGTCATAAGCCAAAAACGGTTACATATTTATGTAGCCACCTCCCTTATTTTTCATTAAGGCCTTTATTTCTTAACTCCTTTATTGTATTATGTTCCTTATTGATTTAGATTATTCAGTAAATGGTTATTAATCACATTTGTATCTACCCAATATGAATTTCGTAAAATTGGGCATGTCGTGTTTACAAATTATATGAGCTGGATACATTTGTATCCACTGCTCATTTAGCTCCATTGCACAGGTACTGTTTACAAGTTCTCTCGTATATTTCTTAGTTTTCTTACTAAAAAATAAGTTTTTTTTTTATGAAATCAAACCCTCAAAGCTAGAGCACTGCTCAATTTTGAAAGTCAAATATGTAATAAATGTGTATTCTATTTTTTACCCTCCTTCTCACTACCACCACTACCCCCACCCTTCCCACACTGCCCCCTCCCCCTACTTAGTACATAGCTTAAGTCTATATTTTGTTTTAGTTTCTAAGTTGACGGCACTTATGATGGACTAAGTCCGAAAGGCCTCTGCCAAAATAAAAATTTATACAAATGAAAGTAACAGTGTTTAACTATATCATTTTAATATTTTTGTAATAAATGTGGTTTTTTTTTAGTAATAAGGTGTGTATATAATATTATTAAGTTGTAAATTTTACATAAATAAAAAATATTTGAATTTGTACATTATTTTTTTATATTCTTCACAATATAATGTTATTTTTTTTTTTAATTATTCTATATATTGTAGTTTATTTTGAAATATACAATATGGTGGTACCAATATGTCACATTTTGGCGGTCATGTCATTTAATTTTATTTATTTTCTTTTATATTTGGTTTCAATCGCACATATTTCTGTAATCCGATTTATTACTAAACTATTGCACTGTATTTTAAAAATATATTTAATCTCCTACATAATCGGGCTAAAATTTTATTAACATATAAATAGTTACTACTCTGTTAAAAAGAGTTTTTTCTTCTACTACTATACCACTTAATTTAGTTATAAAATTTAATTTCTTCGTAGTTTATCAATATTTCGATTTTAGATGTCGCGAGGTAGATTGGATGTTGAAAATATGCCCTATCCTGAAAAAGAAAAACAACATGCAAACATGCATATTTTAAAAAAAAAAGATTTGTGCAAAGTTTCCCTTTGTGTGCGCTATTTTGGTTCATATCATTTGAAAAATTTTCAATTTTAGTAATTAGACTATTTTTCTATTTGTGTTTGTGATTTACATAATTTTCTTCGTAAAAAAAGTTATAACTACGACGTATGTACTTATTTTTTTATGTTTCTTTTATTTTGCATTCAGTATTTTAGTCGGTATGGTTTTTTATAGAAAAAAGTAAAAACTGAATGTTTCTTTGATATTTTCTTGAAAAAAAAATTATTTAATTTATTTTTTTGAGAATTATAATTATAAAATTGTTATTTTTATTTTATTCAAATTGAGTTTACTAATTTATCCCTTAGCAGTCATTGGTTACATACGTGCCAGCCACTACTAGTAAGACCTAATATCACAGTTCCACGGAATAAGCCTGAATCTTGCCGGATAGAAAAAATATTTTATATTATAATGATTCTATGAAATATACCCGAAATTATGCAATTCTAATTTACAAAATTTGGTATTTTATTATGATTTGCAAACATGATATTATTTTATAATCAAAATAATCTCCAAGCTTTTTAATTTCAGTTTTGTTGTATTTATTATTACGTCCATTTTGAAAGTCATTCAATGCAATGAAAATGTTTTGTATACAAATTCTACAATAATTTTAAAGTAAAATTTTCATACCCCTCAGTAAATTTCATTAAAATTTTAATACCCTTGTCAATAAATAAAAAAACGCTGGTTCACAACGCATTTCTTGAATCGATTCTTATGTACGCAAGCGAAACTTGGACGTGGCTGAAGAAGGACGAGAGTGGAATAAATGCTGTGGAGATGCGTTCACTGAGAAGAATGGTAAGTAAAACATTACGTAATAGAGTGAGGAATGAAGATATCAGGAGAATGAGTGGATGTGAGAAGAGTGTTGTTGATAGAATGCTTATAAATAAGATGCGATAGTTTGGACATGTGGAGCGAATGGATGATGTAAAATTGACGAAGAGGGTGTATCTATCTGAAACAGGGGTTATGAGAAAGCGTGGACGTCCAAGAACTACGTGGCTTGACCACTTGGACGGTCACGTGTTAAGTAAGAGGAATTGGCGTGCATGTATGAGAAACTGGACGAATGTAGAGGAAGCGAAAGAAGTATAATGATAGATCAACATAGCGTTCCGTTCTCTCTGCCTACCCCACCTGGGACACGGCGTGAGGGTATAGTAGAGGTAGCCAAACACCTCTATAAAATAAAGAATAATCTAATAAAATCAGACCTGAAACTAACCACAAACACTGAAATACATACCCACAACACGAGACAGAACCACCTACGAACCACCCTCCCGAGAACAAATAGAAGGCGTAATGGATTCCTCCATACATCCATCAAATTATTCAACAGTCTACCTGCATGTTTGAAGGATGCTAGGAGTCTTAACATTTTCAAAAGAAGAATTAAAAGATACGCAAGGACATTAAAACTCAACACTGACAATAGACACCTGTAATTTGACCCAAATTTTCTATATGTTTAAAAAACCGTTTCCTCTCATACCAGTGGCTCAACTACTGACTGAGGAAATTACAAAAAAAAAATACCATTGCACTGTAATATAATATTTGTCTACTATATAATATTTTTGTATTGTTGTTTTATTATTGAATAAATATTATATTATTTTAATGAAAATTAGAATTTAGGTAATAAAAAAAAAATAGTTGCAGTATATTCTGATTTGTATTTATCTAAAGAAATAAACAAAACCTGCCGCTGTGATGTTGTAAGAAATATATTTCATTTAATGAATAATGAATTACATCAACTTTCAATGCAGAAGTGAATTATTCTTGTAGATACGCTACACTTTTCCAAACAAACACATACAATCTACTATTATTATCGGAATATATATTTGAACATTAAGGTTTGAATACAATCTCTGATTCTCTACTAATGCTAATGCTAAGTAATCTTGGTTGAATAGAGTTCAAAGTGGTTTATATTTATTTATGTATATATTGTTATTATGAAAATGAACGCGCCGACAAATCTTGTAATGGATTTGGCGCGACTTTATAATTGTATTTAATGTGTATTATATGATATAAAAAATAAAAAAAAAATAAAAATAAAAAAAAAAAATAAAATATACACTCAAATCATTATTCATGAATTATGTCTACTCAATTCACCTCAAAACCAAACTTTATTACTCGTTTTCCATAGAATATTCAATTCCACACAGATAAAGTGATAGAAATTTAATAAACGAATGAAGTTGCAAACGATAAAATACAATATTAAGCAGCCGTATGTAGTCAAAACACATTTTAGCGTAATTTAGGCGTTCGATTATGGACGACTTTGCGAGAAAATATCAATCTTCGTAGATAAAATATACAAGTCAGCTACGAAACTGATACTTTCTCCCAGTCGTCTATAGTCGAACGACTACAAAACGCTAAAATGTGTTTTGACTAAAGTTGAAAGTTAGAATGAGGATAGGACATTGTGTTATTGCCTCTCATTTGGCCAGAATCAATATTCTGGATTCCCCTATGTGCGAATAAGGGGAGGATACGGAAACTCTGGACCACGTTTTCTTTGGTTGCCCACTCCTACCTAATCAAGAATTTTCTCAGACGATTAGGAAGTTGGGTTTTAATTTTCCCATTTCTGTCCATTCTCTTTTGGCCCAAAATTGTAATAAAGTGAACCTAGCCTTAATAAATCACCTTAAAAAATTTAATAAGAACATCTAAATTATTAATTTTAATAAGAATAAATTTCAATAATAAATTATACCTAATGATAAATTGTTTTATAGTAAATGTTTTTGAAACAAATTATTATTATAAAAATAATAATAAATTTCGACAAAGATTTTTTTTTTGTAAGACTACGATGTGTTTAACATCAAATATATTCCTGAAAACGGCCCTGTGATTGCAACGATGTCGACACACAAGCGGTGTGCATGTATTGGTTACTCGGGCGGGGAGTTCATTGATCCCAATGCCCTTGAGATGTACTTGCCGCACGTGGCGACTGAAACGGCAGTTACTATGTAGCTATGTACTAATGAATACCCACTACATTAAGACATTGTACTCACAGCAGTGAGTATATAGGCATAATTCACTCGATGTCGGGTGCCTTGCCGAAAAGAAAAAGAAGAAAGTTGAAAGTATTCTTACTTCTTAAAAACATTACATACAACATCATATTTTACATCTTCTTCCTCTGTTAATAGATCTGTACATCTATTTTTATAGCATCGAGGTCTTCTGGGACACTGAACTCCAGCTGTCTCGCCATCTCTTTGCATATCTTCCAAGTTGGCAAGTTCCCGTTGGCATGTTATTTGCAGCTACTTGACGAAGCCTATCACCGCTCATTCGTTTTACGTGGTTGCACCAGAAGCGTCTTCTCTTCCTGCACCATCTAACAATATCTGACCCCCTAGACCAGGGATGCACAGACTTATAGGGAACAGGGGCCACTCGGGAAGATTATGAGCTAAGGACGGGCCGCTATAAGAAAAAAACACTAAAAATTCAAATATCCAGAAATGCACACACATTAAAATTTCTACCCCCCCCCCCCGTCACCGAATTTTCAAAAAATGGTATAGTACTACTGTATAGGAATTTGAAATATTTCAAAAACACCGCGGTTTTCTTAAAGAATATTTTCTCGCAGTACCTGTGTTTGGATTTTCAAAATGGTAAAGGAATTTGAAATATTTCAAAAACTCCTCAGTTTTGTCAAAGAATATTTACTCTAATTATTAAGTATCCGGTACTTTTACCGAATATCCGATTGTATAAGTAATTCGCTGGCGGGCCGCAGATATATCGACCGAGGGCCGCGGTTTGTTCAGGTATATTGATCGGTATCGCAGGTCTCACGTATTACTAATTCTGTCCCTCAGTGTTTTGCCCAGAATAGCGCAAAGTGTTTTCATTTCGGTAGTTCGCAATAGTGCTTTGGTTCTATGACAACCTTATTGGCAAATAAAATATTAGTATCAAATATTTACTTTGTATACACTTTCAAATTGGGCAATGCATTATCTCTTGTAAAATAATTATAATTGTTTGTATTTATTTGTATGTGGTGTCTGAAGTGTGTAACCGGTTTTAAACAAATAAATAAATTACATGCATTAATTATAAATAAAACACTTATTTATAGTATATCCACAGTGACTTTAAACTGGACGCGAGCCGGCTTTCAAGAGCTTCCGCTCTCATCATCAGGCTAGCGAAAAGTAAAGAAATTACAGACAGTGGCAGTGTTCTCGAACCTACCGATTTTTCGGTATTTATACCGAAATGGGCCGCGTCCTACCGAAATGCCCTATAAATCTACCGATTTTTACCATTTGTCGGCTGGTAAGTATAATCGGTAGATAAGTACCGGATACTTATGGATTCGAGCAAATATTCTTTAAGAAAACCGAGGAGTTATTGAAATATTCCAAATTCCTATACCATTTTGAAAATTCGGCGACGGGGGGATAGAAATATTTGGGAAAAGAAAAGTATCCGATATTGACCATCGTCGGTACAAATACCCCATATACCGGTTTTGGGTACAAAATATACCTTTTGTACCGATTTTAATTTTAGCGGCTAGTTCTACCGATATTGGACAATGTCGTTCGAGAACACTGGACAATGGTTACAAACAATTGAAATAGAGTACCGTTTCGCTAGCCCGATGATGAGAGCGGAAGCTCTTGAAAGCCGGCTCGCGTCCAATAAAAAGTCACTGTGGATATTTTTATTTTTAATATTTATTTAATAAAAATATTAAAAAAAATCATACAAAATATAAAAAAAGATCATAAAGAATAAAATCAATAAATTCAATTTAATATACTTACTATAAATAAGTGTTTTATTTATAATCAATTCAACATGAATTTCCACAAAGTACCGTCGGTTGAAAATATCAACTTTTAAATAATATGCATGTTTCATTAATAACATCCATTAAGATTGATTTATTTTATGATAGCCCGGAGATGAAAATCATTAAGTATGTTTATTTTTTGCATTGATCCACAACTAGCCATCCGTTAAAGATGTCGTGATGTAGAAGAACAAATGAGGATATTAAATTTCTAAAACGTGATGTTTGAATATATTTATGCTCTCAATAACGTATTTTTAATTGGTACCTACTCTTCTAAATTAATTTTGTATCCTAATTTATTTTACCAAATACGATATAAGCGCCTTGTCAGCTTATGTAGCTAATTATTTTCAAGAGCAATTATCTCCCAACTTTTGTACCTTATTAATTTATTTATTGTAGGTATGTATTAGTGCACAAGTAGGTATATAGCAGAATAAAGACAAGTGTTTTCTTCAAATATAGGCTTAAACAAAGTGATATACCTGTAATTTTCTCAGTTGTTGAAGAGCACTTGATTATTATTAATTTATTACGTTGTAGGTACTTTTATTGAAACTAAATATATTTATTGTTATAAATAGAATAATAGTATTGATCTATTGTCATTTTAAAAATTAATTGAATAAAGGTAATTCGGCTCATTTGAAATAAATATTTATTGTAACTGATAGATTAATAAAATCGATCTGTTGTCTAATTAAAGACTCATTTCATCATCATCATCAGTTGCTCTACAGCCAGTTATGAGCCTTGGCTTCCTCCAACATTCAACTCCATCTCCCCCTATCTTGACGCATGTACTTTTCCAATCCCCGATGCCAATGATGTCTACATCCCTCAATACTCCATCCATCCAACGAGGTTTTTGGGTCTACCAACGCTACGTCTTCCTTGTTGTCTTCGTCTTGTATGATAGATTTGCTTTGGCTCTCTAAAGTAGCATTCACATTGCTTCACTTTGGATTATCATCCAGAGTGTCAGGGTCAAACCTGTTCATTGAAAGTGAACACGTCTGTTCAAACTTGTTCATCCTATGCTTTCACTGCCATGTCAACACTCACGGTCATGTTGTATGTAGTTTGACGTATTTACGTAAAAAAATAATTAAATAAATAAAAAATGAAAAATTAATTAAAAATTGAAACACGTGAATATAATTCTCGACAGTACATGAAATTTTGTACACGATTCTGACTTCCAATAAAAATTCACAGATAAAACTTGTTTATGGTCGTTTCAGTGAAAGGACCTTTCATCGAAATTATGACGAGTGATAATCTCTTTCCTTCGTCATCGCTAGTGATCACTATTGATGAAACGCCCGTTCACACCTATTCATCTTGGAGGATCATCCGGAGTGATCACTGAAAGTGAACAAATGTGAACGACCCTTAAGGCTCATTTGCATAAATTTTAATTCGGTTTATTTTAATGGATTTTTTTGAATTGGCAACCTTTGTAGAGTAATGAATGGAGTATTGTCTTCAGTGTAATTTGAGCACCCGGTAAAGAATTGGTCTCCCACTCTTTTCCAAGTGTCGTATAAATGTCAAATGTTCGAAAAATATAGACATTTTAATTCAGCGATGAGGTTTTTTTTTTTTTTTTAAAAAAAAAGATATATCTGAACTTTTTTTTGTTAAAAACCCAAATACAACCTTATACACCTTTCACAGTAAGCTAATAGCTTGTGTCGTGAAAGGGGAGTTTGCCGGCACCTGGCATCGAACCAGGGACCCCTTGTTCACGAGGCCGAGACTCTACCTCCAGGCTACCGACGAACTCGTTTGCCACCCCTCCTGTTTTAATTTTTGGCGCGGAAAGGACAGCTTGCATATTTGTTGTATGTAGCAGAGGCCTGAGTCAATAACACATTTTCACGTTACGTTTTCGTTCCGTTAATGTTCGAGTATAGACGAAGTTGCAAGCAAGTGTCAATTTCGTTGCTAAGATACACAATAGTTACGAAAATTAACACTTTGGCGCAACATCGTCTGCATTTGAAGTTTGAACGCTAACGGAACGAAAACGTAACGTGAAAATGTGTTATTGACTCAGGCCTCTGGTATGCTGACTAACCCATTGTGGGATATGCCGTTATAGGATAGTAGTAGTAGATGTCTAGACAAACCGTATATCGTAGCCTGACGCATGTTGACTATCATTTTTGAGAGCATGCATTTCTAACCAGAGGCCTGAGTCAATAACACACTTTCGCGTCACGTTCCCGCTCCGTTAGCGTTCGGGTGCAGACGAAGTTGCAAGCAATTAGTGTCAATTTCGTTGCTAAGATACACAATAGTTACGGAAATGAACAATTTGGCGCAACATCGTCTGCACCCGAACGCTAACGGAGCGGGAACGTGACGCGAAAGTGTGTTATTGACTCAGGCCTCTGGGCAGTTCGTAAAAGTTAATCAACATTTCTTATAAAGGATAGCAGGGTTACTCTTGACATTATCTAAATACGATCTTAATACTACGGCGCGCGAAGTGACTATAAGTGAAAAAATACGTGCATACCAATCTCGTGGTAGCGGTAGCGTGGTGTTTTTGACTATAGTCCCTTCACGCGTCGTATGATTAAGATCAAGACTAGATTAAGATCGTATTTAGATTCTGTCAAGAGTAACCCTGGGGACAGTTGTGTACGTATCTAAATAATGAAAGTATGTGAAATAACTATGTTTATCATATTTATGTTAATTTGTTAAAAAAAAACCATTCAAAGATATTTTTCGTCTGCTGAACGTTACTAATGGTATCTACATAAATCATCCACTTACTTCTATAAATTTTTGAAAATACTCAAAATGTCCTAAACGTGAAAGTCGTTAATGTTCATACCTTTGTTTTACATCTCCAATGAACCATTAAGCAATAAATTTTTATACTTTTAATTTCCCCTTGTCAAACTATTTAAATTTTACAGCCCATTAAATCTACTACTACTTACTACACTACCTTCTCACAAAGTTTCTGAATAATAGGTGCCAGAGTGAGAGAAAACGCTTCCCTCCTTCGTGCCTGACTGCCTTACGACTTGCTTTGTACTAGTATTCTACTTGGCCAAGCTATTCTCCTACCTTTTTACATTATCTACATATATATTCATATATAGCTACAGAATATTCGAACAAGTAAAATGATAATTACTATCATTATTCCACTGCTTCAGCTTTCAGCTTATTAACGTTTCTCTTAGATATGTATATATAAGAAAAGGCAGATACAATTAAACTAAGAAATAAATTTTTGACAACAAAGAAAGGTAGGAAGAAGTTAAAGAGCACTAAAAAAATTATTAAGTGAAACTGTTGTATTGATAGTAAGTAAAATTGCTATTAAAATAAAGATAATGAGGAGATGAAAAGTGACCGGTGCTATAGTAAATGTCACCTACATGCTCGGCAATGGAAATCTGTCGAATATGGCTAAAATGCTGGTGCATAATACCATTTTGGTAACGTTACTTATGTAAGCAGGCGAAACATTGACGTGGTTGAAGAAGGACGAAAGTGGAATAAATGCAGTGGAGATGCGATGGTTGA
The DNA here is from genome assembly GCA_947579605.1 of Athripsodes cinereus. Classification (NCBI taxonomy): domain Eukaryota; kingdom Metazoa; phylum Arthropoda; class Insecta; order Trichoptera; family Leptoceridae; genus Athripsodes; species Athripsodes cinereus. The sequence continues at coordinate 23,192,849 of OX388323.1, read as the reverse complement.
GAAGAATGGTTGGTAAAATGTTGCATGATAGAGTGAAGAATGTGGATATTATTAGAAGAATGAGCGGATTCAAGAGGAGTGTTTTGGATAGAATGCATGTAAATAAGTTATAATGGTTTGGATATGTGGAACGACTGTATGAATAAAATGTGAGAAAGAAGATATATTTATCTGAAAGAGGGGGTGTGAGCAATTGCGGGATCTGAAATCCACCTGTCTCGATCACGTGGATCAAATTCCTACGGATGGTCAACTTTTAAGTAAAAGAAATTATATGAATGTAGAAAAAACGAAATAAATATGTAAAGATACTCTATATCTATATTTCGTTCCATTCTCTCTGCCTTCTCCACATTGGATACGGGGTAAGGGTATAATCTATAATGAGTTATGTGAAGAAAATCATTTAACTTAATATAACTCATATTATGTACCTATTAATATTATACTGGTACCTAACTTGACGAAAGCGCTTGAGTAATAATAAATTATTAGTGAAAAGTAAAATAGTGTTTTATTGATATCAAATATGTTTAAAATGTCTTTTCACAATGTGAACACACAAACTCTAGATCATTTGATATTTTTTCCAATTCATGATTTTCTTATCTTATACTGACAAATAATCACAAATAAAATATTAAACTAAAAATGTTTTTTTCCAATTCATGATTTCCTTATTTTATACTGACAAGTAATCACAAATAAAATATTAAACTAAAGATGTTTTTTTCCAATTCATGATTTTCTTATTTTATACTGACAAGTAATCACAAATAAGATATTAAACTAAAGACGTTTTTTCCAATTCCGCCATTCCAACTGTCATAATAAGAACTTCATCAATTTAACAAAAATCTAAAAGAAACAACCATTTTTATTTAGTATCTTGTTTTTAAGATAATCTGAAGTAAAGGCTTTGACACTTTTAAGTGCCTTTTTTGCCCTTAAAGAAGAGGGAGGGGGGCTCTTTTTCGGAGGCGGTGGAGCCAGAAAATCCTATTTCAATCATTAGCGGATCAAGGTATCCCGTCTAAATGACGTCGTATCGATAAAATTATTTTTTACATACATTAACCACTCAGTACCTACTTACTTCAGAATTTGAATTAAAAGTCTTTTAGATCGTTTATTATCAAAGATAGACACCTACTTAGTGAGTACCTACGTATTTTTAAATAATTAGGCAATTCATCCTTTAAAATATTATCTCTTGCAGATGATTAAATCTCTATATGAAAGGAGAAAAGATACCTTCGCTACTACTACTACCAAGTAATATTCTCCTCAAAAATAAAACATTTCACGAAATATTCTTGATTTTACATTTAACAATATCACCGAAGCGGCGACGCACGCAAACGCGACGTCTCCTCCATACAAACCTTGGTGATTGATTATGGAGATGGGCTGAAATATTGGAAAATATTGCAAGCATTTTTATCCCCATTACTTACAATGAATATTGTCTATATTAGGCGTCGACGTTGAGGAAAATCTACTTAAAAATACTTTCCAGGTTTAATTTCAAATTTAAGGTATTTTAGCAACGGAATAAGCGTAAAAATATGTTCGTAATTGAATATCAAAATAGATTGTTTCTGAGAAATAAACATCATATATATTGTATAGAAAGTATTTTTGTTGTATTTATTTTGTAAAACTCCATATTAATGAAGTAATTTATAGTATGTTATTATTTATTTATTTATTTATTTATTTATTTAAATATTTATTTATTTATTTATTTATTTATGTATTTATTTATTTATTTATTTATTTATTTATTTATTTATTTATTTATTTATTTATTTATTTATTTATTTATTTATTTATTTATTTATTTATTTATTTATTTATTTATTTATTTATTTATTTATTTATTTATTCATTCTTTACCGTAAATTGATTAAAAACGATTACATAAAAGGTATACATTCAAATTAAATACAATCAATATACAGAGGGCGAGTTTATCGCAAAGGCGCGATCTCTTCCAACTAACCCAAATGGTTTTACACGTACCCAATTTAAAGTGACTTGAGTTTCGACATGTAAAGTCTTTATATAACTTTCTTTGTTTTCATGCGGTTTGAAAAAGACATTAGGTACATGTCGAAACTCGGGTCACTTTATATAAAGTACGTGTAAAACCATTTTTTTTTTAGAAAAGATATATCTGGGTTTGTTATAAACCCAAATACAACCTTATACACCTTTCACACTAAGCTAAAATCTTGTGCCGTGAAAGGGGAGTTTGCCGGCACCTGGGATCGAACCACGGACCCCTTGTTCTGAAGGCCGAGACTCTACCTCCAGGCTACCGACGAACTCATATAATAACTTATTATTTATTTGGGAAAGTATTGAATTTTACATAACATGGAAAATTGTAATGATACCAGCCAAATCCCATTCGATCATGATTTATCGCATATTGACATCTAACTGAAATATTAATTTGTACACTGCAAACGTACTTATTTTGCATTAAAATTAAATTGCATCTTAACAATAAAATCTTTTATTATACATAATAATTCACGGCACAAGCAATTTACATGTTTTAAAATAACATAGAAAATTAAAAAAAATATTTAATTTACACATATAATATTATTATTATAACACAATTCTATTACACAGAAATTGGAACAGTATAATAATGATCGAAAAAATAAAACAGGTGTTTTATTCTACTAAAGATTTATTTTGTGAGAGAGACGTCTTTCGTCTTATGAGGACATTGTCAAACCTGTTTTATTTTTTCGATATGGAATTCTACTACCTAAACACCGACATAGTGAATATAATAATGATATTATAGTCAAAATAAATAATCCTCATTCTTTAAATTTTCAATACATTCTGAATTCGATAATTCAAATTCAAGTTTGTCTAGTAAAAAATAAATTTACATTTTTTACAATAATAATATTTTTCTATACAATAATACGCAGTGAAACAGAATTCATTTCTTCAAATTTGAGCAGAGCTCGTGCTTTGAGTGAAAATATACATATTTCTGCCAAAAATTGCAAAAAAAAAAATGCTAAATTATACTATACTATACCATCACGGCATATTCCACAAGTGGGGTAGCCAGCAGATCAGCTGCATGTAAGAAACATGCAAACTGTCCTCTTCGTGCCAATATAAAATCAGGACATTCAGGATGGGTGGCAAACCTCATCGCTGAATTTAAGATGTAAAATGTCTTATTTTTTTCGAACACCTAAATTACATAAAATTATTTAGTTGCCCATTTTTTGTAAATCTTTGAACACAAGTTTAAAAAATATCCTTGCAAATTATTATGTTCGAAGCTGGATTCAGACTAGTTTGAAAAATTAAGAAATCAAAACCATCAACGTTTTGCCAATTCACATGGAAAAGATAAGATAAAATTCAGAAACTGTTTATATACTGTTTATTTTTTCCATTAAACTTTTAAGTCACAATTTCCTTCAGAAATTTCCGAACTCGACGTAAAAATTCATCTATCATATTACATTACACTTCTCCCCTCTAATTCAATACTCGTATAAGAAATCTGAAAGTTTATTACATAAAGGGTAAGAGTACAAAATGAGTATATAAACCTTTCCTTTAAAAATGTTTCCATCATGTAGGCACTTATTACTCCACCGATAAATTAGTTAACTCTGGGGAAATGTGAAAATATTATAGTTAGTAAATGCATGAGTAGTAAAAAGGTTTTTTTTTTGCTTTATAATCATTTATACTTGGATCATTTCTTCTCAATAATTATTATGACGTTGAATGACATCTGTCTTCTTCTTCTCTATGTGCCTTTCGGGTCCCCCCGACGTTGACGACCACTTGGGAGAAATCCCTCCTGTTCCGGACAGCACGAAACAGCTCCTCCACACCTCTCATCCCGGTCCACTCCTGAATGTTCCGGAGCCAGGAAAGCCGCCTTCTTCCAACCACTCTACGGTCCTCAATCTTCCCTTCTATGATTAGTTCCAGAGATATTGACATATTTGAACTTCCTTAAGGAGTGCACGACACAGAGTTTCGACGCTTATGAATCGACTCAAGGGTTGGTTAAGAGTGCCCTTTAAACCTGGGTTAATGACATCTGTAAATTATGAAATTTGAAACAAGTGTTTCTTTCTACTATAGATTATTGATTCCGAGAGAGAAGTCTTTCGACTTATCAGGTCATATCATTCTGATAAGTCGAAAGACGTCTCTCTCGGAATCAATAATCTATAGAAGAAAGAAAAGAAACACTTGTTTCTACTACGTGTGCACCGAAACAATTAACACATCCGTAAATATTATGCTATGAATTTTTTGACACAATTGGATGTCGGGAACTAGATTTTACTTACTAGAATTGTAGATGTTCAACATAATTTGAACCACTCTAGATGAATCATTGAAAGCTTAAACATAAAAATTCTTGATTTCAATATTGGAAAAGTATTGAGTTGAACTATATGTATAACTTTCAAAATTTCAAGTTATGTGATAACCATGACACAGAGGAATTGGGAATGTTACCTAGGTTTAAAGAGTACTCTTAACGAAGCCTTGAGTTGATTCATAAGCGTCGAAACTCTGTGTCATGCACTTTTTAAGGAAGTTCACATATGTATGTGTATCATATACAACATTCCTACCTAGTTAATACCTATTCAAATATATTGGCTATGGGTGAGTGTGATCAATTGGGATGATTTATCTGGAGTGGTTCAAAATATGTTGAATCTGTAAAAATGTTATACGAAGTTATACGTGATAGCACAAACGGAAAATGTATGGAGATTTGAGGACGTAAACATTGTCCTTGCGTTATTACTAGAAAAAAACATTTTGGTATAAACGATCACCCCACAATATTCAAATCAAGTAATTTTATATTCTGAAATTGGATGAAAACATAAGTGTTACAATTTTTTTGTTGTTTGTAACTATCTTAGGTTTAACATAATATGTACAGACAATTCACACAGATCGAAATTATCCCAAACTAAAATATGAATCTTAAAAGCTTTAGGTACTGACGAGACGATACACATATATACAATGCATGAAATACATATATGTACCTACATGTAACACCAAGATCCAGGAAAGGTAAAAAAAGTATTTCTCCTTTTTGCGTTGACCGGAAATCGAAATTGGAACCTCGTGACTCAAAAACAAGAGTGTTACCTCCATGCCACAAGGGCCGTCTACTGAATTTTATATTTACCAAGAAATCATATTTTTATGATGTCATTTCTTTACTTTAAGTGAGCTTGATGATAAGAGCCGAAGCTCTAGAAAGCCGCATCGCGATCAAGAAAGTCACTGCAGAAGTAATAAATGTAAGTGTTTTATTTTTATTAATTTAACTTGAACTTCCTCCAAGTACCGTGGGTTAACATCATTGACTGTATTTATTTGACATCAAAGCATTCTATATACTTACATAAATTAATTATTTCCTGGTAAACGCAGAGGTGTATTCATAACATTCTCGTTCTTTATATTATATCTAGCCTTTTACCCATTCCTGCATTTTAAAAATATGACATAATTTGTAAATTAAATGATCTAGAGTTTGTGTGTTCACATTGTGAAAAGACATTTAAAACATATTTGATATCAATAAAACACTGTTTTACTTTTCACTATTGATTTATTAATACTCAAGCGCTTGAGTATTAATAAATCAATAGTGAAAAGTAAAACAGTGTTTTATTGATATCAAATATGTTTACGAAGAAAGCGCTTGAGTATTAATAAATCAAAATAAAGGGTAATAAATCAATAGTGAAAAGTAAAACAGTGTTTTATTGATATCAAATATGTTTGTAAATTAAACCTTAACACTAAACTTCACATAAAATGAAAACGGTACAACATAGAACTTATGGTAAATTGATTGTGTGTGTGATGTTCTGTATTGATTGTGTTTAGTCGAATTTGTATAAATTTTAGTAAAAACCCTATAACCCCTCAAAGCACGAGCTCTGCTCAATTTTGAGGGTAAAAAAAAACAGATATTATAAAGAATTGTATAATTTTGTTTGTTGTATATATAATTATTTTCAATGTGTTAATTATTATCTCTATTTTTTTTTGTTATTTGGATATTTGTTTCATCTTCAACTCTAAGCAACTAAGTTTTGAAAGGGTATGGTATGGGTAATATTCTGACATGTGGAGAGCCACCAAGCATTTTTCACATTCCCATCGTGATTCACTTTTTTTCAGTAATGAACACTTTTAAAGGACGGGTTTTGTTTGACAGGATTTGTCTAGGGAAATGTGCCCATTGTATAGCCTGTAATCGTAAAGGGTTTTCTCCTCCAATTGCCCTTCCTCGCCTCTTGTATGGTGGTAGCGTAATATTCTCTAATATGCCTTCGCTATATGGCCACCTTTGCACATTAAACATAATCATTAAATAACTATTTCACGCTACCTGATAATGATTAATAAAGTCGCAGTGGAAATATTAAATAAGTGTTTTATTAATTTATAATTAAATAACATGCACCTCGTATCACCAAGAATTATTGTCAGTCGAAAATATCCATTCGTTTTATGATCGTTCATTCTTTTGAACTGCATTCAAAAACTTTTTTATCACAAGATTAAAATTGTTTTGATTAATATTCCATAAGCTGCTGTAGGCCTAGTCAAAACACATTTAAGCGTTACGTTTTCGTTTCGTTTTCGTTCAAACGTTGACGACGTTGCGAGAACAATTTTCGTAGCTACTTGTGTATTTTAGCAACGAAAACTGATGCGTTCTCGCAACCTCGTCTTGTTTGGACGAAAACGAAACGAAAACGTAACGCTTAAATGTGTTTTGACTAGGGGCCCTGATGTAAGCACATATTCATTTAACGCCAAAGATGAGAAAAAAACTTCTTTGAAAAGATTTTTTTTTAATCGATAGATAGATACTGGAGAAATTTATATTTGGGAAGTATGTTTACGATGGATGGAAGATGCGATAGGGACATTGAAAGAAGGAAAGTGGCCGGTGCTAGAGTATACGGAGCACTTCGACCCATTGTCAGCAATGGCAACGTGTCGAACATGGCTAAAAAGCTGGTGCACAATACCATTCTAGTACCGTAACTTACTTTTTTTTTTTTATTTATTTAGTTTTAATAAAGTTATAAATCTATAACTAAATTTACAACTTATAATAACCTTATAACTAATTTCAATTTTAATTTAATTTTTTTTTTTTTAACTTACGTATGCAAGCGAGACATGGACTTGGCTGAAGAAGGACGAAAGTGGAATAAATGCAGTGGAGATGCAATCGTTGAGAAGAATGATTGGTAAAACGCTGCGTGATAGAGTGAAGAATGAGGATATTAGAAAAAATGAGCGGATGCAAGAAGAGTGTTGTGGACAGAATGCGCGTGAATAAACTACGGTGGTTTGGGCATGTTGAACGAATGAACGAGGTAAGAATGACAAAGAGGATATACTTGTCTGAAAGAAAGGGTGTGAGGAAACGCGGGCGTCCGAGAACGCGGCCGCGTGTTGAGTAAGAGGAACTGACGTGCGTGTATGAGAAACTGTATGAATGTGGAGGAAGCGAAGGAGGTGTGTAAAGATAGATCTGTTTGGTGTTCCGTTCTCTCTGCCTACCCCACTTGGGACATGGCGTGAGGGTAAAGTATAGTAAAGTACGGTATAGAGATTTATGAAATATTGTTTCGAAATCTGTGCAATCCATTTCTTGTGAAAATATATAATAATGTTTCTTATCTTTCTACGTGTAACATCTGCTGTACCAATTTTCAACAATAAAAATTTGAATCAATTGATTGAAATTTGACTTCCAAATCTCACAAATCTCTCCAAGCTTTGTAAGAATCTTAGCAAAGGAAACGAATAATAATAAAACGACAAGGATTTGAGATAGAGTGGTGAAGTATAGAAATACGGAACAGTAGGAGGGTTAGTTGGTTTAGAGGTGGGACGAAGAGGCGAAGTGAAAAATAACTAGGGATTTGTAGAGCTCCAAAGCGGTAAGCCGATGAAATATATCCTTACGTCTGAGATTTAACACAAAAACTTTTAGACATTCGTATTCAATATAAGCTGGAATATAACCTTTGAATCTCGCATTCGTCAAGTGGTTAATACTTACGACAATTATTATTATTCCTATAACTAAATTAATATGTCTACATAATATTATTATTTTAATTAAAACGTTTTCATCTGTGAACTCTTGTTATATATTTTTGTTACAGCTTTTAAGGATGAGATTCCACATGATAAATATCTTCAAAAAAAATATTCCGTCCTTAATGTGAAGTTATGTGGGCGATTTGAGAATCTTACGTTGGCCTAAAAATAACATGGATATTCTCAATGTACGTGTATGTATAAACAACGTCGTAAGCCTTGTGTGTAAAATATTTCAGAGCTTATTATACCACCTACATGACCATCAAATTGTTTTATTTTTATCTGGATATTACTTAAAAACAAGAATAAGAATAAATAGATATATTTTTGGTAAAGAATAGTTCTTCAAGTTTTTTAGTAAACTGCAAAAAGCAGGTCTACATAAAACCTAAAATATCATCTTTTGGGCATGTAACTCAACCTGATTATCTTTTTGTTTATATTATGTCTTATTTTTTATTAGCATGGGGAAAACAATGTCCATATTAATAACTTGCAGTTAGTCAGCTGTCTATCCCACTTGTGGAATATGCCGTGATGGTATAGTGGTAGTTTTTTTTTAATAAATTCGATATGGCGTAGAGGTAACGCTCTCGCCTTTGAGTCACGAGGTCCCGCGTTCGATTCCCGGTCAGGTAAGGCAAAAAATAACCTTTTTTGAATTTTCCTGTGTCTGAGTGTTAATTTTCCTTTCAAAAAGATTTATATTTTGTATTTATATCAATAAAATTTCAAAGTTTTAGTTTGTTTAAAAATATTGAAACTCAAAAATTACATTAGGTACTTTTTTTTTTTTAAAAAAAGATATATCTGGGTTTTTGTTATAAACCCAAATATAACCTTATACACCTTTCACAGTAAGCTAAAAGCTTGTGTCGTGAAAACTTATTTCACTTACTAACTTATGCAGCTATTCCTGTCCACTGCTTAAGAAAAGCCTCCATCATGTATCTCCAAGCATCTCTGTCCTGAGCATTCTGGAACCAGTCATAAGCAATTCTTCTAATGTCGTCAGACCATCGTGTGGGAGATCTTCCTCTACTCCTTTTACCTTCACGAGGTCCACACTCCACTACCCTTTTTGTCCATCTTTGATCTTTGAGTCAAACAACATAACTAACTACATTACCATGTAATGATATATCTACCTATCGCAAAATAATAATTATATTTGATATCATACATACATACCATTACGCCGCTTCCCTGGGCAGAAAGGATCGAGCGCCACTTCCTTCTATCCTTGCATACATCTTTCGCTTCCGTCACTGTCATACAATTCTTCATGCATGCTCTCCTGTTCAATGTGCTCAACACGTAACCGTCCTGTAGGATTTGATTTAAGTGATCTTGCCATTTGATCCTCGGACGTCCACGTCACCGCGCACCATTCCTCTCAGCCAAATATATCTTCTTGGTCATTCTGTCCTCATTCATTCTTTCCACGTGCCCGAACCATCTATCTTAACTTATTCACATTCATCCTTTTTATTACACCAACTTTGATATCATGAAATGTTTATCACAATGCTGCCAATAATAAAATGCCATCTCCCATTTTTTTTGTTGCCACTACTTTTTAATACCAATTTTTTAGTAGTATGTAATATTTTTCAATTTGACGTTTTTTTATTGTGCAAACCTGGGCTTAAAGTTAATATGAAACAAAAATAGATTCATTTCAAATTTAATTTGTTATTTTCAAGAGGCATAATATATGTACCTACCAGAGACAATAATAAAATAGGTAACCGTAAAGTAATGTTGAATCAAGGCGTATATTTGCTTAAAGTAAACAATTTTCCCATGTTGATTTTATCCTCAACCTCCCTAGCACAAAACAGTAGTGAAATTGTAGAAATACAAGTAAATATGTTTTGTTCTATAAAGCGACAATTTAATTTTATAATATTAACTAACTGACCCGGCAAACGTTGTTATGCCATATACATTTGCCATGTACTAATGTCGCTATTAAAAAAATAGGGGTTGATGATAGAAGGATGAAAATTTAGGACTGTATGTATTTTTAATGCCTCACCATATAAAAAAATAAAAATAAAAAAATTGTCCAAAAAATAAAACAAAAAATTCGGGGTGGACCACCCTTAACATTTAGGGGTATGAAAAATAGATGTTGACCGATTCTCAGATCTACCCGATAAGCGCACAAAATTTCATCAAAATCAGTCCAGCAGTTTCGGAGGAGTATGATAACAAACACCGTGACACGAGAATTTTATATATTAGATAATAAATTTAATATGGATGTCTTCAAAAACGTTTCTTCATACCATATTTACAATAACAAACAGAAGAAACATTGTCTTGATGGATTATATTTTAAGAACATTTGTTATTTTAGTATATATTTGTTCCATCTGCTTAACATATTCTGACTTTTTAAGAATTTTATACTCTTGATATATTGAACAATTTTTTTATAGACATTGTATATATTCTGGCAATCCAATATTTTCTCATAACTATCTTCCATAACATTATTACTTGATTTGACTCTTTTTTAAATGTTAAAATTTGATTTTCATATATATATTTATTCTTAGTCAATAACTGTTCTCGCCTTGTTCCTATAATAAAGATTTTTTTTATATATTTATGAATTTAGGTTGTCTAGGTTTATTCAATAAAAAAAAACATGTTTTGTCAAGTAAATGAACTATGATTATTGTTTCAGGAGTAAAAAATATTTAATAATAGCAGCCCAATTTACAATACAGTTTTCTTTTGAAAAGTTTGCTTGAAATATTTTGAGAAAAGGTGACACGATTCCCACAAAATAATTTTTAATGGAGAAGATTAGTTTTCAACCTATTTTCTCGAAAGTAGCGTTCGAAGCACTGTATTTTTTAGTATTTTTATCACGCTATTTTTAACACATAAAATGTGCAATGGTATAACTACATATATGATATATTTTATGAATGTAATATCGTCCCCCTGTAACAATAAAAAAGAGACATTCTGAATGGGTGAATCTCATCGCTAAATCAAAGATGTCGCATTTTTTTTTTTTAATTTATTTTATACATACTTTATTGATGCTGCCCAACTAGATAGATCCTGTACTAGGGTAAACATATCAATCATATACAAAAAATATACACAATCACAAAAGCATTCATCTCCTACATATACACAATCACATTCATAACAAGCAAATACTGCACTGTAAACTGCCCATACTTGAAATAATAAATAAACAAAACATTTCACCACCAAAAAAAAAAAAAAAAATACACATCACAAATTCCACACCACATATTAACACATATACATCATACCACACAAAACACAAAACAAAATACAACACCACTAATCACGGAACAAATCCCGAAATATTCTGCATTCTCTCAGTCGAAGAGTACAAGTAAATGCTCATATGAATTTTCGGACATTTCGGATATGAAATTGCTATAAATTTAATTTAAAAGTGTTTTTATTAAGTTATTGAAAACTGGTATTCAATATGACGCCAGAATTTAAGTACACTGACAACACCTTTCATAAGATTTGAAACACTTGAGAACTGATGGATAAATTTCATATTGTCCCGTACTAAGCGATCCTTTTTACTTCATTGATAGTATTTGATTTTCAGAACTCAGATATTCTTTGAAAATGTTTTGTTATCCTTGATAAAGTAAATAATCCGAATTTATATGTTTACTGAGAGGGAACAATCTCCATTTAAACACAAGAGCGTCGATAGAAAGTGGATTTCAAAATATATTCCCATTATGATCATCCTTCGAAATAAACTGTTTTTTCTTCTTTGCACTTCAACGCTTCTCTTAAGACACAGAATGATTTTACGCCAATCGAGTAAAAGTATTCCTAACGCTCTTATGACGTTGTTATAGGAACAGTGTTCTGTAAAAGATAGCTATTGGAATCCTTGGAAACTAAGAAAAAACGAATAATTTATTGAATTTATATCTTCTGATTAAAGTATGCATTGATTTCAAACAATTATACACAATCATATTTTTGATGTTGAACCACTCTAGATTAATCATTCCAGTTAATTCTACTCACCGATAATCAACCTATTTGAAAAGGTATTAACAAGGTAGGTATGTTGTATATTATGATACACATACATAATTATGTAAACTTTCTTTCCATACATATGTGTCATGCACTCCTAAAAGAAGTTCACGTATGTATGTGTTTCTTAAACAACATACCTTCCTAGTTAATGTGTTTTCTAATAGATTGACTATCAGTGAATAAAACTAAATAGAAAGATTAATCTAGAGTGGTTAAAAATCAAAAATATAATTATCATCTACACTTCTTAGTTAGTGAAATCGAATCGTGTCAAATGTTCATAATAATAATTATACACAAATTAACAAACATAAGAATCCACAGACTGGGTAATCTGGTGGGTAATGATACAGACATTTTTGCCGACAGTTTACCTAAATATAAACATGACGTTATAAATTATTTCAATGTATAACTAACAATGGGCATTTCGAAGAGTGTTTGTGTTTTGTTTTACTTTTTTTATCTATATTATATCTGTTTACTATTTTTTGATTATTTATTCATCTGGTAACGTCACATCATTGATAATTTAGATTATAATTAACAATTTTCTGTTTAATTTATTGACATTTTAAATCATTACAGACAATTTGACATTATAACTATTTATGACATTAATTCTTATGACATTTAAATTATTTGTATCATTTCCATTAGATTAGATTTTTTTTTCTTCTATCTACATGACATCTCCTACATTATTGCAATTTTAATTCTTGACATATTAAATACTAACATTTCATTGACATTCTGTACTGACACTCCAATATTTTATGATTTGACTTAAATTATTATTGTTATGAAATGATTCTCTTTTGTGTTTTGTTAATTCTTGTTTTCCAACTGTGTTGTGAATGAGATATTTGATTTGTGTATTATTTATTCTTGAACATGTAAAAGGCTCACGCCGTGGATTGTGAAATAAATAAATAAATAAATAATTGAATGCAATCAAAATAGATAATTATATAAAAGGTATATTTATCGCAAAAGCGTGATTTCTTACTAATAACATCTAAGTAAATTCTAAATATTTTAAGTATGCAGGTAGCCTGAGTGAAATCTAGAACTTTTGATTGAAAGATCCGGAGTTTGATTCTTCCTAATATTTATACGGGTGCATTTAAATTTTATAAAAAAAAAACAATCAAAAACTTCGATTGGAGAACCACGTCTATACAATGTGACATTGTATAAAATCTAATCGGAAGAAGTGAGAAAGGTGTCCCAACGCTTACGAATTGGCTCTAGGCTGGCTTAAGTGATCACTTTCGATTGTTTTTGTCATCTGCACCCAAACAATAAAAAAAATAGTAAATATTCTAAACATTTATAAAAAACAGTTTCTTTTTTCAGTCTACTTACTAATTGCTAGTTACTTTACCATCACGGCATATCCTACAAGTGGGGTAGCCAGCAGACCAGTCGTATGTAAAAAACGTGCAAACTGTTATCTCTGTGCCAACAAAACATTAAGACATTCGGGATGGATGGCATACTTCATCGCGGAATTTAAGATGTAAATAGTTTTATTTTTCGAACACCTGTCTTTTATAGGACACTGAAGACTTACTGAAAAGGGTAGAAGACAAATTCTTTATTTTTTCTGTTAGTTAAGTCTTTTGCACGCCTCGATACAGGGCAACCTAGTGAGGCTGCAGCAATTTAATTGTATCCATATTGGAAATAAATTGTTTTAACATTTGTAAGTTTTTTTTTTTTTTAAAGAGATATATCTGGGTTTTTGTTATAAACCCAAATACAACCTGATACACCTTTCACAGTAAACTACTAAAAGCTTGTGTCGAATATAAATTATATTTAAAATAAAAAGTAAAAAATAATAATATTAATAAAACCTTAGTCAGTTCAACAGTTAATCAAATATGTATAAAAAAATTACTCGGCCATATGGTGAATTTCACAAAACAGCGCGAAATAAGTTACTTGAAAAAATATTATTATTAGGAATAATTAATTTCATGTTCGATTATCCATAATATAACGATGTTTGAAGGAGGTGTGCTATGTAATTTGATAGTAACAGACTCTTGGATAATAAATGTACAAGTAGGTACTTACCTACATAGGTATGATACTCGTACTATAAGAATATCGCTTTCCTTATTACTGGCAATACTGGCATGATCGCGAAGAGAAAATCGTAAAACTAGAACAGATGGCCGCGGGTGGATTACAGGAGAATCAAGTAAAACGTACCTAATTATAACAAAGTTAGTACTTGGGTACATGTTATCGTGGAATATGTCGACAGTCCAGTTCCACAGATCAACAAGTCGAAATGTCTCATATTCGAGAAATCGCCATTTTTGTAATTTTGGTATATTTATATTAAGATTTAAAAACACAACCAAAGGTTAAATATACCGCATAATAATCGCATTTTTAGAGGCATATGTTCCGTTCAATTGTTAAAACTTTTGAAATATTTATTTGTGGATATAAAATTAAGTACCTACATTATTTTTTTCATGAAATTAACAATTAATATATCAAGGGAACTGTGTATTTTTTAAAGCAGAGTTGATTTTAAGAATTAGCTACATTATATATATAATGAGTTACAATCCACTGGATTGGTTTGCAACGAGTTTTGTTTTTCTTCTCCATTCCTCCCTATTCTCAGTCAGTCTTTTCAGCTCTACGTATGAGCCACAGTTCATGTCCCTCTTCAGTTAGTCCATATAAACATCTCTTGGTCGGCCTCTGCCATTTGTCCCCTCGGTCTTACCCTGCGCAATGGCGATGAGTAGTCCTGGGTGCCTGATGTTGTGGCCAATCCAGTTAGCTCGCTGTTGGCCGATTCTCTTAAGAAGTTGCCTTTTTTCGCCTACCCTGGTTAAAACTTCTTCGTTTTCGATGTGTTCCGACCAATGGATCTTCAACATGCGTCTGTAGCACCACATTTCAAAGGCCGCCAACCGTCCGCTTTCACTCTTGCTGATGGTCCACGTCTCGCAACCATAAAGCAGAATGCTCCATACAAAGGCTTTAGTAAGGTTCTTCCTTACGCTTAAATCAATATTTGGGGATTCCAATATCTTAGATTTTTTGTTAAAAGCAATTAAAGGCAGAAGTTAAAAGCAGAATTAGCTATTAAATCAAAATTTCGACTTGTTGATGTGTGGACTGGACAGTCGATGTATATTATTATTCTTGGAATATAATATTAAGCCGTGGAGCACTCGGTAAAGCTCTTGTCCGCCAGTTTTCGAGTGCCCTGTAAAAGGCAGGGTTCGAAAAAATAAAGACATTGCACATCTCAAATTCAGCGATGAGGCTTACCACCATTCCTGAATGTCTTTACTTTTTGCTGGCACAGAGAAGATGGCTTGCATGTTCATTACATGCAGCTAGACTGCTGGTTACCCCACTTGTGGGATGTGCCGTGATGGTGTAGTAGTAGTATAATATCTATGATTATGTGAGTGTTTTCTGTTCTGTTTGAAACAGTTTTTCGAAAAAATAAATTTAAAAAAAAAAAATTTAAAAAAATAAAAAAAATAAAAAAAAAAAAAAAAAAAAAAAAAAATTAATTAAAAAATTAATTAACCGTAAAAATTTATTTAACCTTGGTAAGATTTTAGTTAAATAAGAGACAACTTTCCATTTTATCATTCTAAACATGAATTTTATTATTATTTTTATTATTGTTACAATTATATATGTATATATAGGACAGCAATACAATTATAAAACTTAAAAATGGTATTTGAAAATATACAAAAAATAACAAAATCTGGCCCCAGACAGCACCATAGAGCTGGTATTAGGGGCTAGAAGATCTTCAAATGAATTTGTCTTCTATAAAGCACATAATTTACCTCTTGTTTTCAAGGCAATCAAAAACTAATATCTCTTCTTTCTAATGTACCTACGTTTCGTCAATTGCCTCTTGAAGGTATAATAACTTTTTACATTCTTCAGCACTTCTGGTAGATCATTAAAAATTCTTACAGCTTCATAATAAAATCCTTTTCTTTCTTTGTCAGTCCTTGGGTACACGTTTCTTAAATTGTTTCTGGTTCTGGTATATCTGTTATGTATATCACTGTTCCTTAGTATTAGCATGTTCGTTTTAATTAGACCATTTTTTGCTTTATACATAGCTTTCGCCCTTTCCATGCATACCAACTCATCGATATTTATTTAACCAGCAGGGTTACTCTTGACACAATCTAAAAACGATCTTAATCTAGTCTTGATCTTATTCATACGACGCACGAAGGGACTATGGTCAAAAATACCGCGCTACCGCTACCTCGAGATTGATTGGTATGCACGTACTTTTGACTTATAGTCACTTCGCGCGTCGTATGATTAAGATTAAGATCGTATTTAGATTTTGTCGAGAGTAACCCTAGAGCTCTGAATATACATTTATATGTCATTAAGGTGAAAAAGGTTTATAGGAATAGCATAAATCGCTGATCGCTTTATCAGATTTTTTATTTTTTTTATCATTTCCGAAAACATTAGAATTTTAACGTGACACATATTTTATCGCTGATAAGGACAATGGGTAATTTACACTTCAACAATGACCAACGTAGTACATTGCATATAGTGTGTGTACATAATGACAAAGTTACCAGAAATAGACAAAGGATAGTAATGGAGATACTGTATAACAGGATATGACTGTACTTACGTAATGTATATTATATTGACCCAACTACTTGAGAAGGAACCGTTTTATAAAGTTCGGAAATATTCCCCCATTATATGAACAATGATCCGTTTTACTGCACTGAGAAAATAATACTTACTACAGTATACTATACTATACCCTCACGCCGAGTCCCAGGTGGGGTAGGCAGAGAGAACGGAACGCCATGTCAATCTATCCTTACATACTTCTTTCGCTTCCTCTACATTCGTCCAGTTTCTCATACATGCACGCCGATTCCTCTTACTTAACACGCGACCGTCCTTGAGAATTTGATCCTCGTGGTTAAGCCACGTAGTTCTTGGACGTCCACGCTTTCTCACACCTTCTCTTTCAGATAAATACACTTATATTAATTTAGTTGTTTATTATTGAAATTCATACATTCGCGGCAGTCTGGGTGTGCGGGATATCTCAGATAAAATACATGAAAGCAGATTTCGAACGTACAACCATATGGCCAGGAGACTATCTAAGTATGTAGGCAATAAAGCGAAATGTATCGAGGTTACCGACAAGAGGCCAAGAGGAAGGCCACAGCGCAGATGGCGTGAAATAGTGAGACAAGACATGCGGAACTGCGATGTTTCCCATGAGGATGCACTCGACAGAACCAAGTGTTGAAACAAAACAAGAAAGGCAGACCCCACCACCAAGTGGGACTAATGAGTGCCCAAGGAGAAGAAGAAGAGTTATATATTATTAATTAGGTATGTTAAAACTGTATGTTTGCGAAAGGAAATCTCTGTCTGAGCATTCTGCAACCATTGGAACCACATATCTCAGGGGTCGTAGACCCCTATTTATCCACATACGACTAACTGACTTCGAACATCATCGATCCTCTTGAGAACATAATATGAAAACATTTGGAAGTGATCGCGTCTTTGCGACAAACTCGCCTTCTGTATGTTGATTGTATTTAAGTGGAATGTATACCTTATATATAACTATTTGTAATCAATGAACAGTAAAGAAAAATAAAACAGCCTCCTCCATTCTCCAATTGAGTCACCCCTTACCACGGCATTCCTAGCCTTCTGATGTCATTAGAATGGTGCATTGTGAAAAAGGGACATCCGGGCATTTTTTGACGAAACCCTTGTGTACGAAAGAACAGTGGTCTTTTTGGTTGTTTCTATTTGGATAGTAGTAACAACACTGAAATAGATATCTGTATAATCGCTCATTCACATATTGTACTAATAATTTACCTTTTTACATAAAATTTGCAATCATTTGCAGGTAAAAAAATATCCTGTCATAAAATATCCTGTCATAAAATATCCCTGTCATTCAGTTTTTCTTTTCCACATAGGTGCTTGCCTACTTTTTTCAAAAGTGTTCAAATAAAAAATATACTTTTCTGTCAATTTAATAACATTAAGTATTTGAAAATTTTATAAATTAACTTTTCAGGGTCTGTTCCATCAACAGAAGGAAATTAAATTTTCAAAGATGTAAAAAAAATTAGCTCCTCCATTAGTTGGAGAAAGAATATATTATTATAAGTTCCTACAAAAAATCTTGATCTTATTCAATTACAGGTTCTTTAAAACCTTTACTTATTTTTATGGTTTAGGGAAAATTTCATTAGTAATTTTATTATTGAACCATTTTTTTTCTCAATATTTTCTTGAAATTGAGTTTAACAGAACACTGTCTTCATTTTTCTCGCCTTCATCAATTTATTATTTGCAATAATATGAATTTTGTAATTTTAACACAAGAAACTACCATATAAGACTTCCATAGAAAACGTCACCTTATTAGATAGTTCCCCGGACGGGACTTGAACCCGCAACTCGTCCCTTTTGCAAAGTGTGCTTTGTCCAACTTAGCTACCGGATGACATCGTCTACATACATCGTCGACATATGTCTTTGTCAAACTCTAATTTAACTTCCATTTTAGTGACCAGGTTTCGACATGTTATGTCTTTTTCAAACTATAATTTAACTTCCATTTTAGTGACCAGGTTTCGACATGTTATGTCCTTCTTAAACTCTACTTTAATTTTCATTTTAGTGACCAGGTTTCGACATGTTATGTCTTTTTCAAACTATAATTTAACTTCCATTTTAGTGACCAGGTTTCGACATGTTATGTCCTTCTTAAACTCTACTTTAATTTTCATTTTAGTGACCAGGTTTCGACATGTTATGTTTTTGTCACACTATAATTTAACTTCCATTTTAGTGACCAGGTTTCGACATGTTATGTCCTTCTTAAACTCTACTTTAATTTTCATTTTAGTGACCAGGTTTCGAGTTTGTAGATTTTGACAATGACATAACATGTTGAAACCTGGTCACTAAAATAAATGTTTATAGTAAAACTGTGAATTTTTTTTTGTTTTATTTCCAATGAATATGGAATTTTACAAAATAAACATTAACAAAATACAAAAAACAAATTGTTTTGCACACAGAATAGTTTTTCTACCAACCGAAAATGTAACAAAAAAACATACTTGTTCAACCAAAATAAAATTAAGCAGTAATAAAGTATATTTCTTTTTATATTAAAATAAACCTGTTTACTAAATCTGAAAGCTTACAAAAACAAAAAACGTGCATCTCTAAAAGAAAATCACCTTTAAAAATTACAGTATTCAATATCCGTCTTGTTGAGGCACTTAGATGGAAAAACAGTGTAGAGTTTTGACACAAAAAATTACTGGAAAATTCTGAACTTTTTTCATCGATCCTCAAAATTAGATTCCGATCACGTCCCTACTTTTCTATTTACACATTCACCCTTGAGTTTCACGAAAAGCCTGACATTCGTTTAAAAGCCAGTTAGGTATGCACAGGCAGGGTACATAGTGGATTCATTGAATAAACCTCTTTTACTAAGTGTATAATGATGAATTTTCAAATGCTTGTGATTTAGTAAAGTTGAAAGTATTTTTTTTTTCATTAAGAATTGCTAAAATTAAATATCTTATATTCCGTGGAGCAACCGGTGTAGAGTGTCTCCCACTCTTCTACGTAAGTTTTCGAGTGTCCTGTAAAAGGCAGGTGTTAGAAAAAATTAAGACATTTTACATCTTAGATTCAGCGATGAGATTTGCCACCCATCTTGAATTATTTGATTTTTTATTGGTACGGAGAAGACAGCTTGCATGTTAATTATGTGCAGCTGTTCTGCTAGCTACCTCACTTGTGGAATATGCCGTCATAGAACAGTAAAAGTAGAAAATCTTCAAACTAAAAAGATATATCTGGGTTTTGTTATAAACCCAAATACAACCTTATACACCTTTCACACTAAGCTAAAAGATTGTGCCGTGAAAGGGGAGTTTGCCGACACTTGGGATCGAACCCCGGACCCCTTGTTCTGAAGGCCGAGACTCTACCTCCAGGCTACCGACGAACTTATTTAAATCTATGTATTTATCTATATATGACGTTAATGTTATGTCCTAGAATTAATGAATTGTACAATGTACAGTGTCCTTGAGGTGCTTTAGCACGTATTTGACACTTTAATATTGTCCACTAATAACGAAGTAAAATTTTGAATTACTTGCATGTTTATTATTGCAAACCTTTGATCCGCTTGCTACCCCACTTCTGGGAAATGCCGTGATAAAATAGATGGATGATTTTTTTAATAAGCTATGTTTTGTTTCCTTTAGGCGATTTTGTTTTAGACTTACCTATTTAATATTCTGCCTTTTAAAAACTTCAAAGATATATTTTCCTGGGAAAATCAAGATATTTTAAATTACCTTCTACTTGAGTGTTATGTCATAAACAGCCATTATTTTTTGTACTTTAATGAACAAGCATAGGTATCATTTAAACTTTGAGTTCGTTTTTTTTTTTATTTGTTCAGGTTCAGGTACACAATTTTCCGAAAATTTTCAATGATTGGTTCGTTAATCTAACTGTCCAACACGCTGTGTTTTTTTATACGAATCCTTCTGTAAGTGTGAAACATCTTTTTTCACAATACTCCTAATATTCTTCTTAGTTACCCCTTTTGAGAATATCCAGTGATAGTTGTCTAAAAAGGGCAGTTTTCTTTCATCCACAAGGGTTCCGCCGGCCCCGATGTCCCTCTTTACAATACATAGTTACTATGAAAACGGCATCAGAGCACTAGGAATATCGAGAGAAGAGGTGACTTGAGTGGCGCAGAGATGCTCTAAATAGAGGAGGCCAGTTTCTGGCCGGTACTTGAAAGAGCGAGATGACGATGATGATTCTTAAGATTTAAATTCGTAGATACTCAATCCTGGTGAAAGAAGAAATAGCTAATTTGCATGTTGGTAGATATACTTATAATAAGATGTAATGGATGGCAGGTGGACTTCCAGAATTCTTGAATGGAGACCGTGGGAGGACAGAAGAAGTGTGGGAAGTAAATTTTTGACACTTTATTATTTTAAATTTTTGACAATGACTGAGTGTCTGCTGAACAAAATTAAATTATTTATAATTTTTTATTTTATTATGATTTTTTGATTTTATTATTATGATTTTTATATTTTTTATTTTATTATTATGATTTTTTATCTTTCTGACGACAATTTTTTAATTCGTATCATGCAGTTTTTTAAAAATGGACGTGGATGTTGATCCTAAATAATGTAAAGCGCCCTTGAAGTGATATAATCACAGTACAGAGCTATATTATTATGTATATAATATTATAATCGAAATAAATAAAACTTAAGCGTTTTATTCTACTATTGGTTTAATTTACGAGAGAGACGTCTTTCGTCTTATGAGGACATTGTCAATCTTGATTGACAACTTTACGTCTCTCACAGAATAAAACAATAGTAGAATAAAACACTTGTTGTTAAATCTCTTCAATCTCGATTGACAATGTCCTCATAAGACGAAAGACGTCTCTCTCGTAAATTAAATCAATAGTAGAATAAAACGCTTGTTTTATTTATTTCGATATGGAATTCTACTACCTAAACACCGACACAATGAATAATATTATAATATTATATATACCTATAATATTATACAATATTATAAAATTATAAAAACCACACAAACACTGTTTACTTTCACTATATTTATTTATTTTCGGCAGAGGCCTTTCGGACTTAGTCCATCTTCAGTGCCTTATACTTATGAAATGAACTTTCACAAAGTTGACACCGTTAAAATAGAATCTCTTTAATCAGTCATATTATTATTAAGACCCCAACAATGATAGATTCATGATATTCTCCAGGTAACGGAAAACAGTGGGATCGTGTTGCTAGAGATCGAAAAACATGGAAAAGTTTTGAAAATACCTATATCCCGTAGTTGAGAGAAGAGGTCTTACATTAATTAAGTAAGTAAGTTGTGAGGGTTTGGACATGTGGAGCATGGCGAAGACGATGTATCTATCTGAAAGAGGGGTTATGAGAACGCACAGATGTCCGATAACTAAGTGGCCTGATCACGTGGATCGAATTCTCAAAGACGGGTAGGTATTTATTTATTAACCATCAACAGTACACTACAGACAATATATTATAATATATACATACATATCTCTTGCACAACTTACATTGGTTAAAAGTAAAGCAACGAGTGGAGTATAAGATATGTGTGATGGTGTTTTCGGCCTTGAAGGGTGTATTACCATCATATTTGTCGGAGATGTGCGAGATTGAGACCATTAGTGAAAGACGGCTCATGCTTCGCTCAGCACAGGGTGAGGCAAAATGCAGACTGATTGAGCCATCTCGATCTCGCGAAACAGGCTTTGGAGATAGAGCGTTTAGTGTTGCGGGTCCCAGATGTTGGAACAAGCTGCCTCTGTGTCTGCGAGAGGAGGTGAATGGAGAGACTTTTAAAAGAGGGCTGAAGACACACCTTTTTGCTGGGAGTTTCGGGTGATGGATACGTTATACAGCGCCCTTGAGGTCATGTTATGAGTAAACGGCGCTTTACAAATTGTCCATATATATATATATATATATATATATATATATATATATATATATACATAAAAACAAAAAATGCAGTCAAAGTTGGTATCAATATAATTATCACCCTATTTACAAGTGTTCACATTATAACAATTTGTATAAGGTATATTAAAAGCCCATAAAGTTGCCACATTTAAATAAAAGAAGAAAAATAGAAAATTAATAAAAATAACAAGAACCTACATTTAGACAATATAAAAAATACACACAAATTAATGAATAACAGTTGTCTGCTCTTACAACAGGGAAATAATTACTCAAATAAATATTAAATGTTATAGGTATATATTATGTAGAATAAACAAATCGGCATGCATGTATAAGATAATGTTATGGATACTCGTATACCTCTTTACTAAAAACTGCGCAAAATATAATCTCGTCGAGACACGTAATTCTCCAATAAGCTATGAAATATGTTGAGTTTAGTACAAAGGAGGGTGAATGATTATACATTTAAAGCGAATCCATAAATTTCATTGGCAGGTACAACAACTAAACAAGTTTGAAATACTTTGAAAATTCCATAAAGATGATTCACAACA
The DNA here is from genome assembly GCA_947579605.1 of Athripsodes cinereus. Taxonomy (NCBI): domain Eukaryota; kingdom Metazoa; phylum Arthropoda; class Insecta; order Trichoptera; family Leptoceridae; genus Athripsodes; species Athripsodes cinereus. The sequence goes on along the minus strand of OX388323.1, from coordinate 23,169,400 downwards.
TCTTTAAGCGTATAAACTCTTAACAAAGTATTCGTAAGCATTTTTCTTCAATGGACTGTTTCGTAATAAGAGAAAAAAAGTTCTCAAACAGTTCTCCCACATAACGAAAGAGAAAGGGTTTGTAACGAAAGCTTTCTGTAGGGAAAAGTTTTAGGGTTGACAGCATGATTGATGCGGCATCTACCCCCTATCAGATGACACTCTGCAAAAGGGCTTTATACCAAATTAGTTCCAACAGTATCAAGGGTAAAGCATCATCCACACTAATTCATATTCATCCCACAAAACTCTTGTGAAAAATGACATATTAATATTAATACAACTGTTGAAGTTCCCGTCCATCAATCTATTCCATCCCAGCATCTTCCACAAGTGCTTGTAATAAACGTGCAAGGTGTTCTCACCGTGCCATTAAAAGTTATTCAGGATGCCAGGTATACCTCATTGCTGAACTAAAGATGTTTTAATGTCTTAAAATTTGATTTATTAATTGTGTCGGTGCAAAATTCCATAACTTTGAAATAACTTTATTTCTCGGATATTGCAGGAGTCCAAAGACTCCTATTTATCCGTTTAGGTGACGATTTATTAAAATTTTAATTCTCTCTAGCTCAATACCACTATGCCAGTGTTGGTATATCCGATCCTACCACGTCAGTGGGCGGGGGACCCGGCTGACGTAGCAGATCCCATCTTGAGACCCACACATCCACGAATGTCTTAAAGTATGAAGCGTTTGTGGCATTTAAAAACACTTCCCCAAACCAGATGGGTCGAGGAGTGTCAACAGTCATACCATAATTAAAATTTGATGTTTTACAAATACCTAGCTTTTATAGAACTCTCAAAAGCTTACAGTAAAGAATGGAAGACTTATTCTTTACCGTGGATTTCACGGAATGCCGTTAAAGCTACTACTTCTACCGTTATTTATTTATTATTTATCTTATAAACAAGCAAGCTTTCCTCTCCATGTCAACAAAAAATTAAGTGTTTCAGGGTGGGTGGTTAACCTCCTCGCTGAATATAAGATGTAAAGTATCTTTATTTTTATCGAACATATGTCTTTTTGAAGTACTTAGGAGAGCCAGAGCCAGAAGAGAGCTGTTGTCGATTGTCAAAGTGAGGAAGGTCTCATATTTGGGTCACGTGCTGCGTGGGGAGAAGTATCGTCTCCTGCGCCTTATATTGGAAGGCAAGATAGAGGGAAGACGGGGAGTTGGCAGAAAGCAGATGTCCTGGCTGCGCAACATTAGGGAGTGGACCGGAATCCGGACAGTGGATGACCTGTTCAGAGCAGCACAGGACAGGGAGGTTTTCACCGGAGTGATCGCCAACGTCGGGGGGACCTGACATGGCACAGAAAGAAGAAGATATGTCTTTTACAGGACACTCAAAAACTTCTTTAATAAGCTACTTCAAGATAATACCCGTATAATAACTATGACAAGTAATACAAAAAGCTAGATATTCTATTGTCATATAAACTCTACCTGGATTTTTTCCAATACAATTAAAGTAAAAAAAAATTTAGGTAAGTATATATATGAAAACATAAAGTTCTAGGTATATTGTTATTGAAGTTGGTCGGTAATAACTCAACTCATCGTGGGTGGTACAACATAAAATTCATAGGTGGTACTTGATATAAGATAGTACAATACAATGGTAACCTATTTTCTGGAAAAATGTACCAACTTATAGATAACTTCAAAAGTAAAGCAATTAGCAAATTCTTTTCTTTTTTATTGAGGTACTTACTTATACTTTTCCAATCTGTTCCAGTTACGCTCAACCAGTTTGTTTCGTGGAGTCTCCAGCAGTAAATAGGTCTCCCTATAAGACTCTACGTTCAGGCTACCGATTTGAGTTTACCTATTATAATACATATTATTAATATTATAAATATAGTTAATTATATTTTTGTTGATGAATACGTCAAAATATTGGTCTGAAAAGATAAACTAGGTATAGTTTATAAAATGAATCAAATGTTTCACGTTTTTTCTGATATATTAGTTAACAAACTTGTTATTTTAGTAGCAGTAGTGAGACAAGACATGCGGAGCGGTGATGTTTCCCATGAGGATGCATTCGACAGAACCAAGTGGCGAAACCAAACAAGAAAGGCAGACCTCACCACCATGTGAGACTTATAATTGCCCAAGGAGAGAAGAAGAAGGAACTAATTATTTGGTAATATCCACAAACTTTCTTGGTTAAATATTGATGTTATGCGTTATTTTGTAAAATGTGCTTTATGTTTTGTAAATAAATAAAATTTATGAAAAAAAATTAAAGACCAACACAAATGCACCCTCACAAATACGAAAGTGAAGTAAATAAGCGGAGAAAATCGAACCATGAACCTCTAGATTGAAAAGTCAAGATACTACTATCACGCTACCTATCGCCTTATAAAACATTCCAAACATCTTTTAAATAACAAGAGATGTTCAGAATATCCACAACTTAAAGAAATCTGGCAATAATCAGATTTGGGTATAGAGTAGTCTTTACTTTATGATTCTAGACAATGATTTACAACTTTTATAGATCAGCTGACCAATGGGTGGAAGGAATTTATCAAAACATTGGTCAGAATTTGTCTATCTTTCTATGTATATCAGAATCTATCCATTCATCTTTTCCATCACTTTATCGTCCTGAGAAATAAATTACATAAAATTCTACGACGATAATTATATATCAATGATCTATATCAATGGTTGAAAGGTTTTGTAATAATAATAATAATCTAGACGATTTATTTAGCGCCGTTTTGTGATACGAACCACCGCAAGGGCGCATTTTGAGTTTTTTTTTCATAAATTCATTGTTATTATCCAATTTCAATATATTTCATAATTTTTAATTAAGTATTACAAAATTTTGAATGCACTTGTAATTGCCATAAATTTGATTAAAATGCGAAACAATCACGTGAGTTTCAATAAATAATTGTAGGTATTTTTAATTGTCACAAACATTATTCACTAATTCGTATATTTTTAAAATTTGTAATTTTTAACTAGTTTTGTGATATAAAATCACCAAAAAAAATTACCTTTATTGTTTTTGAATTTTTTTTAAGTTTTTAAAAGTTTTTAAATTTTTAAAAAAGTTTTTTAAAAATTATCTATTAAAACTAAAATCAATGTGTTAAAATGTTGTTAATTTGAATCATTATTACATAATATTTTAATTTTTAAAGAGAGACCTCTGAGTGCCATCCACCGACTCTACTATTGAATGTCATCATTACTCCCAATATCTCAAATTCAATTGATAATTCGATTTCAAAGTATCATTCTATTTATTATGCATTTGTAACGACAAAATTATACTTTGAAAATCGGACTACGGTATTCATTCGTTTGATAATATAACTGAGGATGTTTATATTATTAAACTACCCGCTTTTGAATGATATTCATTACTTTGAAAACTAGACAACCTGTCTTTAGTAACACCAACATTCTCTGTGATTTGCTCTTTTTGTAGAGAGCGTGTCTGTACAGCGTTTTGTAGAACTTAGAGCTCAATTTGTAGAGCACAGCTTACCCATAACTCTATTTAAACTTACTTAGCACATTATTACATCTTTCGTCCAATGCGATGCGCAAAGAGACACAATTTATTAACAGTCACATAATTTTCACACATAAAAATCTCATAACATAAGCAAATAAAAATATATGCAAAAAATAACAAACAAACAAAACGCGTTTTGAGCCTAATCCTTTGATATCTTTAATTTGGGAATATATTTAATTTAATATTTATTTTATAATTTAATTTAATTTTTATCAATATTATTGTAGTCATTATGTTTTCAATGTTTTGTAACTTCCATATTTTGTAAAGTTGTCCACTTTATACTTATATTTTGTAATCAAAGGACATAATGCCGTAAATAAATAAATATCCTGTATATCTGAATAGGTGACTTTTTCCCGGCATTAGACTGTAAAGTTTTTGTGTGACCATTACTGATCATATGAAGACTTATCTGGTCGTATAATTCTGAGAAGTTTGGATGGCAATTCTGCCACCGCGAATAAAATAATAAAAACACAAACCAACAAATATATGATCAACAATGATTACTCGTTGTCTAAATCAAAGCAACAAATTCCCTCCATAAACTACGTCACAGTGCTGAGCTAAGAAATCAAACAAGACCATTACCATGTTGGTCGGATAATTCATTGCCAAATCCTCAAGGGTGCCATAATTTGTGTACATATTGAATATGACGTTTATAAGACATTCTTCTTCCTCTTCTTAATCTTTTATTAGACCCAGAGGTCTGTTCATGCAGAAGGGTCCTCTTGCGATGTGGAGGCACAGCTGTCCTTCCATCGTTTAGGGGGTCTTCCTGGTAGGCGTCGTCCATCAGGTAGTCCATGTAGTACAATATTTGGGATTCTGGTATTACCCATCCTCTGGACGTGTTCATACCAAAGTCTTCCACATCTAACAACATCCTGGACCTCACATATCTCCCGGATTATGGTATTTCTCACACGGTCTCGCAGACTTTTTCCGGCAATGGCTTGCAAAGTTCGCATCTCTGTTGTACGTAGCTTGCTTTTGGTTTAAATTACAATATTATTGACTGAGATGCGTCGAGAGTAACACCCATGTAGTTGTAAGTGGGTGTGATACATACACTCTGTCAGGTACAGAATAACACAAGTAAGCTTTTGTTGATTGAAATCTATAACAATAATTACATTACCTTTTCAGTAGGACCTGAATAGGTACAAATACAATAATAATAATAATACGAGTATACCGAATGAAAGAGATTTGCTGTGATGGAGAAGGCGACGGAGAAAGGAAAACATTCAAGAGAAAGAGAGAATAATACGGAGCCACCTTCTGTAATATATTACTTATAGTATTATATATACAGTTGTACCTCGACATACGAGTTTAATTTGTTCCGCAACCTGAAATACACACCCACAACACGAGACAGAACCACCTACGAACCACCCTCCCGAGAACAAATAGAAGGCGTAATGGATTCCTCCATACATCCATCAAATTATTCAACAGTCTACCTGCATGTTTGAAGGATGCTAGGAGTCTTAAAATTTTCAAAAGAAGAAAAAAAGATACGCAAGGACATTAAAACTCAACACTGACAATAGACACCTGTAACTTGACCAAAATTTCCTATAATTATGTTTAAAAAACTGTTTCCTCTCATACCAGTGGCTCAACTACTGACTGAGGAAATTACAAAAAATAAAAAAATACCATTGCATTCTAATATAATATTGTTGTATTGTTGTTTCATTATTGAATAAATAATAATAAATAAAAAAAAAACAAAAAAACCGTGCTCGTATTTCAAATTACTCGTATCTCAAGGCAAATTTCCCCATTGAAATTAATTTAACTGCCATTGATTCGTTCCAGCCCCCAAAATGTCACCACAGTTATTTTCGTTACGTGTTTTTGAATAAAAAAAATATATTTCGCTACCTTAATGCAGAACCGGCCTAATTTGAAATTTTGGTCAAACTGACTTAAGTATTAAGAAACAAGAAATGATAATAATAGCTACTGTACCATCACGGCATATCCCACAAGTGGGGCAACCAGCAGACCAGCTGCATGTTAGAAACATGCAAGCTTTCCTCTTCGTGCCAATATAAAATTAAGACATTCAGGATGGGTGGCAAACCTCATCGCTGAATTTAAGATGTACAATGTCTTAATTTTTTCGAACACCTGCCTCTTACAGGACACTCGAAAACTTAAGGAGAAGAGTGGGAGACCAATTCTTTACCGGGTGCTCCACGGGATTAATAGATATGAGATAATTTAACGAATGAGAGTTATAAGATTCCCAAATAATAATGCTTGTCAAAATTTGCTTTAGATATTTTTTTTTTTAATTATTACAAAAACAAAGCTTAAATCTGCTACTTTGAAAAATTGACCAAAAACACTTAGGCTAGTTCTGCATGAAGGTAGCGATTTATAAATGACAAATATTTTACAAAAACATAATAAAAGAGAATGTAAAAAAATAAACTAGATTTATAAAGTGTTACTTTCGCTTAATTTTCGTTTCTGCTTTTCTCTTCACTGTTCTTTGCCTTTTTCACCACGCTTTGCTCACTTTCACCTGTAGGTCGTTTAAAAAAGCATGTCCAAGGACGTAGGTATGTTTCTTCCTCCCTTTCAAATTGTTCCGGAAATGAGTTAGGCAAGTGTCATTAAATAGCTCGAATCTCAAATTTTATTCGTATTTCAAAGCAAAAAATCGTTCTCTCAACGGCTCGTATCTCAAAAACTCGTATATTGGGGCACTCGTATGTCAAGGTACCACTGTATTATGTAGGTATTATATTAGGTATAAACCACGAATTGTTTGAATTTCAGGATTCGGGTCAAAGCGCTTACCTTTATTCAATCTGTTAACTGTCATTCCACTATTGTAAGCTTGTTGGATTTATAAATTAAAAAGTATTGATTCACAACAATAGTTTCTATTGTAAGTATAAAAAAAACTACGTTTACTCAAAATTATTATCGTTATTGTCATGTCACATTCAGTTGTATATACTCAGGATTTTTTCCAGGTCATCCCAGGTAACGCTGAAATTATCTGCCACGAGTGCCTACCGCCATTTCTGTGTCATTATTTGTTTAACTGATAGGGTCACAAATGTAGAGGTACTAAGTAAAGCTGGAATGAACAGAAAACTCCTGTTGGATGACAAAGTGCGTAAGATCTCTATCTGAAGTACCACATTTTGCGATTGATTATGACAGGCAAAATAGAGGGACGTCGGAGAGCTAGCAGAAGGCAGACATCGTGGTTGCGCAATATACGAAATTGGACTGGAATGAGTCCTCTCGGCAGCACAGAGGCCTGAGTCAACAACGCACTATCGCGTCACGTTCCCGCTCCGCTAGCGTTCGGGTGCAGACGATGGTGCGCCAAAGTGTTAATTTTCGTAACTATTGTGTATCTTAGCAACGAAATTGACACTTGCTTGCAACATCGTCTGCACCCGAACGCTAACGGAGCGGGAACGTGAGACAAAAGTGTGTTGTTGACTCAGGCCTCAGGACAGTAACTAGCCTCCTTCATTCAGAGCATCTCTGCGCCAATTGAGGCACCTCTTCCCATGACATTCCTAGTGTTCTAATATCGTTGTCATAGGGACGATGTATTATGAAAAACGAACGTATTGAAAATAAAGCACTTAATAATATATTTAGTACCTCGTGTTTAATACATTTGGTAAGTGTTTTTTTCTTAATAATTCAATTTTGTACCTTTATTCCTCTCTCTACATTTCTATGGAAGAGTGTTGATATTAGTAGCGTGAATCATGCCGAGACATTGATGAATTAAACGTTCTGTTGAATGAAGGAAATATATTATACTAGCTATTCAAACTCGACTTCCATCAGTGAAATCATTACGTCAATGACAGAGAGAAAACGCTACACGTCAACAAAATTATACATGTAACTTTTTAACCGAAGATATCTGCCAGTAGAACATGAGGAATATGAATACGACGCAATAAGAACGAAAGCTACCTATGACAACCGTTGGCCTTAAAACCGAATATTGGCGAATGACATGTGTGACACCACTTTTTGGAATAGAAAGATTTAGGCCAGACACAGAAAAATTTCGTGATACATTATAGGGGAGGGTTGGCTAAATTGTACCGGTTTTGCGAGAAGTGATTTTTTGCAAAAACAAAAAATCATGGTAAACATTTGAATATACCAAATGTAAGAATATTTAGTTGGCTATCTAATTATCTTTTCCAAGAAGGTCAAAAGTGACATGAACATTATAAAAAATAGTTTTGAAAAAAAGTAGTCATCGGTACGATATAGCAGACCGGTCTACTATATCGTACCACTGGTATTTAAATCGTACCTCTACGTTAATTTCAAAATAAAAATAGCACAACAGTAACAAAACAAATAATAATACTTTTTAAAATATATTTAGCCTAGTACAACGTGATATGGAGAAAGAACTATTTACTCTCAAAACCATAACAATTTCTGAGATTATTTTCCATTTACCAAATAAATTAAAAATATACCAAGTATTTACTACTAAAGATTCTCTATATATATCGTAACGGTACGATTTAGAAGCATCATAGTGGTACGATTTAACGAACTCGCTCAAATACGAGAAAACAACAAATATCAAACCAAACTCTAAACTTATGCTCGAATCGCAAAAACTATTTAAAAGTATACAAATTACGAATTAAAACAGTAAGATTACAAAGTAATATAATTACCTATTAATGTGTTATACCCTTAGATACCAACTGAAAAAAATATATCAAATTCCCAAAAAATAATAATTTCTTCATTAAGTATTTATTTTGACACAAACAAATCAAATTAATACGTCAACAAGAGAGAGAGAAATTTATGCAATTAAATTTGAGTCGAAATGTAATAAAAAATATGCATAGTTTTGGAAATATTGAGGTGGTACGATTTAATAGGCGGTACAATATAGCGTACTTTACCCTAATTGTGTCCTATCACTCCGTCGCCTCTTTCTGAGATGATCTTCAGCTGGCACTTTCCTCCCCCCATAATGAAATTAAAAAACTTTTTTTTCTACTGTATTGATTTTTATTGAGAGTTACGTCTTTTGTCTTTCAATGACATTGCCAAAAACATAACAATATTTATATTAACAATCTCTTGGAACGGCGTAAAACGTCTTCCAATCAAAATCAAAATTGTAGATAAAAACATTTGTTTTAATTTAAATTCTATGAAATCTGCAGACACGGCATAAAAAACGCCCATTATGATTAACACTTTATTAATTAAAATCAAAAACATTGAAAACAGTAAAATTATACACATAAGTATATCTTTGTGTATCCAATTAACGAATGAAGCTCCAAATTAATGTTGTTAAATAATATATCTCGCTTCGTAATGGATTTAAAGAGAATAAAAGTACATTACTACAAATTAGAGATGCAATGAATATTCGGCAACTATTCGGTATTCTGTCTATTCGGCAACATTTTTACTATTCGGCCGAATACCGAATATCTAGTCTATTATTCAGTATTTTGCCAAATAGTTTAAATGTAAAACTAGAACGAACTAATAGCTTGTAGATTGTTGCTATTTCATTGTCAGCTGCAAATGCATAATTATTAATCCTCAAATATCTAATTAATTAATTAAACTTTATATGGAGTGAAAAAAGTAATATTGTTATTATTAATGTTGGAACACAAAAATTTCGAAAAAATGTACCGCACTTCAAAACTAGTAGGTACATATGTCTATGATTTACCAATGTACATGAAGATGCACGGTCGGGAGCACCGCACACTCTCACCATTGTTTTGCAGAATATTCGCCGAATTTTGGATATTCGGCTCATGATCTTGCATTATATTTGGTATTCGGCAAATATACTATTCGTTGCATCTCTACTACAAATGTTTACATTTATTATATTATCTTCCAATTCAAACTCAATATGTATCTACCCACTTGAGAAGAGGTTCATATAGTTCAAATAACAGCGTGGTCATTGTGTTAGTTTGCATACATTATACAATATGATATTATCTTTTATTCGACCTATAGTTCTATTCATTCAAGAAAGCCTTCTTGCGATGTGGAGGCCCAGGTGTCCTTCCATCGTTTTGGAGTCTTCCTGGTAGACGTCGTCCCTCAGGTAGTCCATGTACTTGGGAAAAAAATGTGGAAAATTAACCGTGTTTAGAAATATTGATATTTAATAAATAAATAATAAATAAATAAATAAATCTTTACTGGCATCAATATATAATGTGTACAAGTTTTTGTTCCAATAAACTACCCAAAGGCGGGCTTATCGCATATGCGATTTCTTCCAGCCAACCTGATATTTGTAATGATTTTTTATTTAACACCACCTAACGACTAAAGTACGCAAACAAAATATTTTAATTATTTTTTTACGTGTAATTCAGAATCACTTTTATATAAAAGATATTTTGTTTGTTTCAACACAATATGTAACATATTTCACCTTTTTGAATTTTCATTAATTTCCAAATTTACCCAGCCTGCGGTACACCTCAACATGAAGTGAAAATATTTCGTATTGCAGAAACCCTCTTTAACTTATAGTAACAAAGTTTTCACCTGTAATTTGGCAGTGGAGAGATTTATCAATAAATTTTATACAATACATAGCTCGTGGAAAATCATTATCCAAACTCATATACTAATTACTTGCAAAATTTATACGGTGGATTGAAATTTGTTTAATTATTCGTTTTACAATAACATTCTATTTCTATTTTCTCAGTGGTTATTTATTTATTTATCGTGTCAAAACCCAGAAAAAAAAACAATCAAACTGATCTCCAGTACTGTGCAAAACGCACTGCAGGTGTGCATTCTCAGTGGTAAATAAATGACAGTTTTTTTACTGTGTGTTGCATTCTCAGTGGTAAATAAATGACAGTTTTTTTACTGTGTGTTGCGTTCTCAGTAGTAAATAAATGACAGTTTTTTTACTGTGTGTTGCGTTCTCAGTAGTAAATAAATGACAGTTTTTTTTTACTGTGTTACATTCCCAGTGGTAAATAAATGACAGTTTTTTTTTACTGTGTTACATTCCCAGTGGTAAACAAATGACAGTTTTTTTACTGTGTGTTGCGTTCTCAGTGGTAAATAAATGACAGTTTTTTACTGTGTGTTGCATAATAGTAGTAAATAAATGACAGTTTTTTTACGGTGTGTTGCGTTCTCAGTGGTAAATAAACGACAGTTTTTTTTACTGTGTGTTACATTCTCAGTGGTAAATAAATGACAGTTTTTTTTACTTGTATAAAAATGATTAAATTAAAAACACTAACTTACACTTATATAAATTTTATATTTGGCAAAGATCTTTTGGAACAAGTCCATCATCAATGTCATTAACTTAGAAACTGATAAACCAACATTAGCTTTTTTGTGTCCATTAGCAAACACAGACTTCCTTTTTATCTCCACATTCCTCTGGCTTGAGCAGATTGCATCCAAGTTCATCTACATTCAACCCTTTATATTATATCATCAGATTACCTTATATGTCGCCTGCCAGAGCATATTTTTTAGAGTATTTTATCGGTTTTTATTTTGTAAAGTTCTATATCAAGGGAGTACCTACTTTTAAAAAAACATCGTATGTCAAAACCTGGGTCGCTATAATAAAATAACTTGTAAAATTTTGAAACATATTTTTATTTTGTTTAAAGTGAGATCTATTGTTTCGGAGGCAAAGGTCCTGCAAGGGTTTTTCGGCCATCGGAAGTAAGTACCTAAGTAAGTAAAGTGACAAATTCTGGCTATGCGACATACCTAGGTCCACTTCAGATTAATGACTCTCTGAATCGTGTAAAAATATAAGTATCAGTAAATTTTTGGTGGAATGGGCGTCTTGTTCTTGCAGTTTTCACTCTTTCACCAAAGGGGATAAATCAAGGAACGATCTAGAATCCTATCTTTAATACTACAAAACATCCTAGAAACGTACCATTTTATTCTCACTTATTAATAAATATGACGCCGTTTAATGATCCGTGACCATCTCAAAGGCACCGTGACTTTTTGTAAACAGCAAGGCCAGTAGTCAAAACACATTTTAGCGTTATGTTTTCGTTCGAATATAGACGACGTTGCGAGAAATTGTCAATTTTTGTAGCTAAAATACACAATTATAACGCTAAAATGTGTTTTGACTACAGGCTCAGCAGTAACATTTTCAATTAGGTTCGAAATGTGGTTGTAGACTGATTCTCTCTCAAGTCTGCGGGTAATCTGTTCCAAACAGTTGGCGTGGCGGCTCTGAAGTTCCGTTCTGCAAATAAGGAGTTTGTTTTTCTTCTTCTTCTTCCTCGTAATGTAGATCATCGATCTGTTAGGTCAGAAGCTCTTGTGATGCTGAAGACCAGCTGTCTTTCCATCTTTTTGGTGGTCTTCCTCGGGGACGTGAACCGACTAGTGTTTCCTTAGCAGCTATATTTTTTTTTTTAAACACAATATAGGGCAATTGCCTTTATAAGTATAAAGATAAACTTTAAAATATCACACAATCATTCAACTTATGTACAAAAATATAAAAACAAACAAAACATAGCCATACTCCAGTTCCAAAACATAGCCATACTCCTATATGTACGATTCTGTTTTCAGCCATCCGATCTACATGGTCTCTCCAGAATCGTCTCCTTTTCCTACTCCATCTTACGATGTCCTCCGTGTTGCATATGTTCCTAATCTCAGTATTTCTTATTCTGTCTCTGAGAGTTTTGCCCGCAATAGCACGTAATGTTTTCATCTCTGATGTTCTTCTTATTAGGTTTTTTGTTCGTACCGTGTCTGCTCTTGTTTCTACACCATATGTCATAATTGGTCTAACACAGGTTTTATATTTTCGGACTTTACTATCAATTAGTATGTGTTTGCTCATTCCAGCATGCTATTCTTGTTATGTTAAGTTTCCGAAATCGTTTAATCCTATTCCTTGCATTGGTCCGTCCACAGATCCGTGCAGTGTCAGAGGCTTTTATTTCTGATCTGTGTGCTTATAGTTTTTTTTTTTCTTTCGCATCCGGGCTTGGGACCGGCATCGGTGGAGTTTGTTTTTAATTTCATTAATTGTATCGGCATTAACTTTGTAACACTTCATTTTAAATTATCAAATAAAATAAAATAAATATTTATTATTTTGTTTTGTGTTGCTGTTGATTAAAACTAACGCACGACCGGTTTCGCGGACTCCGAGTTCGCATCATCAGGTGCTGATCAGTTTGTTTTTATTTCGTAGTTTTGTTGGTTTAATCATTGCAGTGTACTTGACGCACCCTGTATATTGAATTGATATAAATCAAGCTTTGTGGTTGACCAATATTCAGTTTGATTATTACAGAAATTTATGACCAAAGTTTGTGTTTATTTACACAATAAAATATTAAAGCACTGTAATTCTATTTACAATAATAATTATGAACTTATTCAACAAAGTTAAATATTATTATATAATAATAACTGCCTTACAGTCGGTTTCATGAAATTTTAAATAATCTTTAACCTCAATCTTAAGTTTCATTGTATATTCCCATCTTAAAACGCATTTAAATGAATTTGCAGATAACGCCACTTAACACCAGATTTTATCGATTACATTGCTTTGCTAACTCTCGTCTTGTTTCATACGTACAAATTGTATTAACTTCTTTCGATGCAAGAGAAAGATTGTTTGATTCATATAAATACGTATTTAGTCTTCTGTCTCATCTACTTATATGGAGGTTCCCCGTGGTTTTATTTTTTTTTTGCGTACCTATTCGTACACAATGAGAAGTCCTGCCCCATTCCTACCACTTTATCCCATCCCCGTATCCTATCATCTATGTCGTATCGCATATCCGGAATTGTTTATATAATAATAATAATAATAAATATTTCTTTATTCAATCAATATCATACAAACGTTGAAACAATATATCACCAATTATCTTCAATTAAGTTGCAGCAGCCTCACTAGGTTGCCCTGTATCGAGGCGTGCTGCGTAAAAAATATATAAAAAAAAAACATACATTCACCAAGGATTAATACATCTTACAAAATTATAAAAATGTATAATAATAATCACATCAGAAATGAATAAATGGATGAATGAATAAAAGAACAAATGAGTAAATGAACAAACGAATAAATAAATAAATGAATAAATGAATAAATGAATAAATGAATAAATGAATAAATGAATAAATGAATAAATGAATAAATGAATAAATGAATAAATGAATAAATGAATAAATGAATAAATGAATAAATGAATAAATGAATAAATGAATAAATGAATAAATGAATAAATGAATAAATGAATAAATGAGTAAATGAATAAATGAATAAATGAATAAATGAATAAATGAATAAATGAATAAATGAATAAATGAATAAATGAATAAATGAATAAATGAATAAATGAATAAATGAATAAATGAATAAATGAATAAATGAATAAATGAATAAATGAATAAATGAATAAATGAATAAATGAATAAATGAATAAATGAATAAATGAATAAATGAATAAATGAATAAATGAATAAATGAATAAATGAATAAATGAATAAATGAATAAATGAATAAATGAATAAATGAATAAATGAATAAATGAATAAATGAATAAATGAATAAATGAATAAATGAATAAATGAATAAATGAATAAATGAATAAATGAATAAATGAATAAATGAATAAATGAATAAATGAATAAATGAATAAATGAATAAATGAATAAATGAATAAATGAATAAATGAATAAATGAATAAATGAATAAATGAATAAATGAATAAATGAATAAATGAATAAATGAATAAATGAATAAATGAATAAATGATTAAATGAATAAATGAATAAATGAATTAATGAATAAATGAATAAATGAATTAATGAATAAATGAATAAATGAATAAATGAATAAATGAATAAATGAATAAATGAATAAATGAATAAATGAATAAATGAATAAATGAATAAATGAATAAATGAATAAATGAATAAATGAATAAATGAATAAATGAATAAATGAATAAATGAATAAATGAATAAATGAATAAATGAATAAATGAATAAATGAATAAATGAATAAATGAATAAATGAATAAATGAATAAATGAATAAATGAATAAATGAATAAATGAATAAATGAATAAGTGAATAAATGAATAAATGAATAAATGAATAAATGAATAAATGAATAAATGAATAAATGAATAAATGAATAAATGAATAAATGAATAAATGAATAAATGAATAAATGAATAAATGAATAAATGAATAAATGAATAAATGAATAAATGAATAAATGAATAAATGAATAAATGAATAAATGAATAAATGAATAAATGAATAAATGAATAAATGACTAAGTGAATAAATGTATAAATGAATAAATGAACACATGAATAAACTAATAAATAACAGGTTAAAATAGATAAATATATACCAACAAACAAATTAATCAATAAATAAATAAAGTAGTAAAAGAACAAATGTACAAACGAACAAATGAATCAATGAACAAATGAATAAACGAATAAATGAATAAGTGAATAAATGAATAAATAAAAGGTAAAAATAAATAATTATATTGTTTTTATATTTAAGTAGTTTTTTTTTATTTTTCTAATTCGAATGTTTTCTAAGACGCAGGTAATCATAGAACATCATTTGTAAGATTTGAAATCTTCATTTCGGTGATGATCTATAAAATTTATTCTGTATCTCCGCACAAGCATTTAGTTGCTTATGGAGGGAGCATTTTTACTGTGTGTTTTATTGTTTTATTAATGTAATATCAATGTATACTGTGTATTTATGAATAAAATAAATATATTTAAAAAAAAAAAAATCTTAATTAAGTGCACTTGTTTTCTTGGCTATTCAGTGATTGATAGATAGATAGATAGGTGAATTCTAGAATTCGTTACAACTAAGGTGATCTATAGCCTACAGGTAGGGTTTCAGACTTCCGGGCAAAAATAATTTTCATTTTAGATTATTGATTTTGTGAAGATTTTCGGGGTGTATTTTATTTTATTTACTACTACTACTACTACTATACCATCACGGCATATCCCACGAGTGGGGTAGCCAGCAGACCAGCTGCATATAAAACATGCAAGCTTGTCTTCTCCGTGCCAATATAAAATTAAGACATTCAGGATGGGTGGCAAACCTCATCGCCGAATGAAAGATGTAAAATGTCTTATTTTTCGAACACCTGCCTTTTACAGGACACTCGAAAACTTATGGAGAAGAGTGGGAGACCAATTCTTTACCGGGTGCTCCACGGGATATTTATTTTTATTTTATAAATATAGAAGCACAAAACAGACAATAACTACATAAATAAAGTTAAAAAAAGATTAATCTTTCAGAGATCAGCTATCATCCAATACCATGCGCTACAATTAATTTAAAAAAGATAGGTACCTAACATTCCGGTCATCTCAACATGCCTACATTATACACAGTCTCGTTCGCTCACTCAATCATCACACTAGCACAAAAACAAATCAATAATAATAATTAAAATAATAAAAAAAAAAAATCAAGGGGAAAGGAAAAAAAGGGGGGGGAGATTACTGCGTACCTGCTGATTCATTTAGAAGTCTGGAAGTAAGTTTTTTAAATACCTGTCTCTTGTAAGCATTCAGAGGTAAACCAAATAAATCGAACTTGGATGTATTGATATGATTTTAGATGACTATGTATTAATTGTTACATTTTGTGAGCTTTTTTCGCTACCGCGGTTTCGGCGGAGCTTCCACCATTAACAAGCGTTTATCTGCACAGACTGACATACTGACTCACTTGTTGTTTATTTTTGTTATTGTTTAACATGATAAATTTATTGTTTCTCTGCCACGACACAGCCTTATGGCTAGTGTGGCTGTCATATTATTATGTATCTTTCATTGTCTTTTGTTGTAAATTTATGTAATTGTAAACAATATTATTTGAATAAAGAATTATTATTAAAAAAATAAAAAAAAAATAAAAAAAAATGGTGGACGCTCCAACGAAACCGCGGTAGCGAAAAGGCTCACAAAATATAACAATTAATATATAATCATCTTAAATCATATAGTAGGTAGGTACACTATCACGGTATATCCCACAAGTGGGGTAGCCAGCAGAACAGCTGCACGTAATAAACTAAACATGTAGGCTATCTTCTCTGTGCCAATAAAATATTAAGACATTCAAGATGGGTGGCAAACCTCATCGCATCATATCAATATCTCTAGAAATCGTTATATAGTTAACGCCGAAAATATAAACAAAGTATTTGGACGTATTATAATGCCAGATTCATCTTTAAATAAAAATATAAGTGCATACCTGTTTTTTTTATTATAGTAACAAAAGTTTTGTGCTTGGGGCTTTCTTTTTTTTTGAAGTAGGTATCTTTTTTTTCGTGCTTACTACAAAATGTTAATGTTGCATTATATTATACCAAATAATATTTACAAACTTTGCTGGTTTACTAATTGTTATTGATTTGTCTGTGTATTGTTATTTATGTTATAACTGTTTTTTTGTGAAAGAAAATAATATAAAAAAATAATATTTGAAAATCTTTGTTTAACAAAATGAGTAAGTATTTACACTTTTATATAGTTTAACCTTTTCAATATAGAGAATTGAGAGCAGGTAGGTACATAAGTAGTATTCCTTGAATTTATGTAAGTAAGATAGGTTACTATGTACCTACTTGTGTTATCAGGTGTTTGTAGTAGAAATTTATTTAACACCTCAGCGGGAACTTTCTTGTACAGTAGTGGAGGGCTAAAAGCTTTATGGTTTATTTAAATTTATAATCCAAAAGGCTTAGATGTCCCGCTGATAAGAAAAGGTTTCAGTAAGAGCGAATAAGATACTAGTCAATAATTTGTTAGCTTCTCTTTGTAGTACGTACCTTCTTTTCGGGAACAAAATAAAGAATTTACTTTATTTTACAAACAATAAATATTGTTCAAACTACCCGACATACTATTTTAAAGTAAAATAATACTTACGTCCTGCAAATATCTTAATATATAAAAAAGCATATACGTTCTGATATATTTTTATATTTTAACATTATGTTGCATATAGACGTTCTCGGTATCACGATTTTTTTTCATCAGCCTCAAAGTAGAATGAACATTAAGTCCCCAATAGAAAGGGCTATTCAAATGTTTAATGTTCTGGCTAGATAAATTGATATATTTGGCGTGACGTATGTGAAGATTGTCAGGAAAATTGAAAGTATATTTTAATTATGTTTTCAAATTCAAATAAATTTTTCAAATTCAAATAAATTTTTCTATTCAAATATATTTATTCAGTAAAAAATATACACTTAAAACAATAATCAATCGATACAAAATAATAATAAAACATATATCTTTCTTTTATTTGTTCCTTCAAAATTGAGCAGAGCTCGTGCTTTGAAGGATAAAGGGTAATTCTTATATCTGAAATTCAGCAACAAAACATACACAACTATATAATATCCAACCTAAAGTTAATAACAATAGAGTTACATGTAAAAAAAAAACAAAAAAAATAAATAAAACGAGAATACATTCAGTTATTTTCACCTAAATACCTTTTTCAGATTATATCTAAAATTTGAAAACTTATCTGCTGTTTTAAACTTATATTCTCCCTTAAAATTGTTATACAATCCAACCCCAAGATAAGTATAGTGGTGCTGTCCGGAAGTAGTTTTTTTTGCAGGAACTTTTATGTTGTTGTCTAGATATTGTTGATTTTTTCTGGGATCGCATTGGCCTTCAGCTGTAATGATCCTTGTAAGAATCGTCTCGTTGTCAGTAATAATAATAAGGAACATAGTAAATGAATTATGCCAAGAAAAATGTCTATAATTTTATTTATTATTATTTGTACAAAAATACCTACTTAATTTGTTACGCAAGAAACCTCAAAAAAGAAAGAAAACTTGTTAGTATCATAAATCAGTTTATCCATAAATATTTAATTAGTCATAAAAACTTATTAGTACGAGTACACGCCACAGTCATCAAACAAAAGTAGGAATGTTTAATTAAACATGAATCGGAATATACAGTTCAAAATATATTTATTCTTTCGATTTTTCAAAACGGTCTCAACACAATATAAACACTCGTACTTATTTCGAAGAAATAAATTATCTAATTGAAAATCGTAAGATAAAAGAATTTATTTTCACCCCAATCAATTTTCAGAAATTTCTTCCATGTAGATACTCTGATAAAATATTAGTAGGTAATTTCTTTGTTCTTTTCTCAGATTACTTCTTCCACCTGATCTCTTAGGTGTGAAATATTTCTCTGTCTTCAGGATTACCGGAGTCTTTTGTAGCATTTCCTGTTGATAAACTTAATGATTTATTTATCCTAAGATATTTGTAACGATATTTCCCAAACACAGATACTTATAAAATGCAATAAATGTTATTTCTCAAAAATTACCTAGTTTTTAAATAATTTAGTTTTTTTCACTTATTTATTCATTTATTTATTCAATAATAAAACAAAAATAACAATATATTACATAGTGGACAAATATTACAATATTATAGTGCAATGATATCCCGTGTAGTACCCGGTAAAGAATTGGTCTCCCACTCTTATCCGTAAGTTTTCGAGTGTCCTGTAAAAGGCAGGTGTTCGAAAAAATAAGACATTTTACATCTTAAATTCAGCGATGAGGTTTGCCAACCATCCTGAATGTCTTGATTTTATACTGGCACGGAGAGGACAGCTTGCATGTTTTTTTATATGCAGCTGGTCTGCTGGCTGCCCCACTTGTGGGATATGCCGTGATGGTATAGTAGTAGTAGTAGTATTTTTTATAATTTCCTCAGTCAGTAGTTGAGCCACTGGTATGAGAGGAAACAGTTTTTTAAACACATAGGAAAAAGAAAATACATTTAACAAACTGAATACATAAGAAAACAAAATATGTATAGAAAAAAATATAGGGCGGGGTCATTGTTACTTTTGGTCAAGTTACAGGTGTCTATTGTCAGTGTTGAGTTTTAATGTCCTTGCGTATCTTTTAATGCTTCTTTTGAAAATGTTAAGACTCCTAGCACCCTTCAAACATGCAGGTAGACTGTTGAATAATTTGATGGATGTATAAAAAAAAATTAAGTACACAACTATTATTAAAATATTATGTTTTTTATACGGACAGTGTCCACCACTTGGGTACTTGAAAATATGTAGGTTGCTCCCTAACATCTCACACATGCCCAAACAGGATTGAATGTCGTTATACAATGATTGTTACTGCAACGATGGAGCACTCTAGATTTAACTCCCACGCACCAAAAATATGATGCATAAAGAAGGGAATAAATTAAATTATGTCTTAAAATAAGAGATACTATAATAGTATTCTATATAAGGCATATTAGCAAAATATTACGATAAGAATACATCGACAAACGTCTTCAATACAACAATGAGGCATTTCACCCATCCAGAATGTCTAATTATTTTATTGGCACGGAGGGAACAATAGCTACTCCACTTGAGGGATATGCCGTGATTGTAAAATATAAGTTATGGGATAGTTGGAAGATATCGCGCTTCTGCGATAAATTCGCACATTGTACAAAATTTATTTGTCTATTTTAAATTGTTTATTTTCTTATTTGATTTTTTTGTGCGGTAAAGATTTTAATTATTATTTTTATAAGTAGAATGAACTTTCATAGTGTTTCCTCTTCAAAAATAGAAATGTTTTTATATTAGTTGCACTTTCATATCTATTTTAATGCCAACCAGGTATAAATTAAAAGTATCATAAAACCAAACATGACATTATCGACATAGGTAATATTTCCAAATGAAATATATGGTTACAAAACGAATTAAATTCAGATAGAATAAATATTGCATCATAATTTATACCATAGGTATATTATATTCCAGGTAGAATATATCGTCGCCGGATTCATGATACCTCCTATTTGCATTTATCAAGATTTAACAGAAGTTAAAAAAACTCTTTGCTGGATGACATTTTCCGCATGGCTGATTTGTATCGTGGAAGGTGTCTTAGCAAAGCTATACTATGATAATAAACAGTTTATTGTCAAAATAAGTTTGTGCGAAAACGTACATATTGCCTTGAGGCAATGTCTTCCAGTAAACCCTGTATATTGAATTTCTAGGCATAATTCGAACAATTTAGTCATTTTTTTTAAATATGTACATCTCATATTTGTTAACACAATATACCTACAGTTAAAGCAACCTTTACAGTACCTATAATAACATTTAAAAAAAATACTTCAAACAAACATTATCAATACAGAAAAGAAAATGATAACAAAAACATGACAACAAAACCTACAGGGGATTAAAAAAAAGGCAGCACGTAAGAGATTTAATTTCTTTCAATAATTTTTTTCGTGGTTTTCGTGGTACGACGAGATGAATAATTTGGTGACAAAATATTTTTTTAAATATACACGTAGGAGGTTTCATGGACACGCCGACGATATATTGAATACATATTGTACACGTTATAAAACAGATTACATTACTTTTAAGCATTTTTTTAACAAACAAGATTAATATAGAACCTACTCGCCCCTCAACGTTTTCACCGAGAGCACAGACCAGAGACTAGCTCGCTTCATCCAGAATGTGCTTGACCTATTCACAGTGTCAGTGTTTAGGTAGTATAATTAGGGGCAAGTAGTGTACCTTCGAACAAAACACGTTAATTGAACTTCAATATTTTTTTTCTCAATAAGTATTCATCATACCAGAAAAATAATTGCATCGTTAGATAGGTTAGTATGTTTGCTACGAAAGACATTCAACAGATTTTGGAAATTAAAAAAATATACCCTCAAAATCTTGTTTTATAGAAAATATTAATTTTTTGTTCATAGGTACACTCATGTGTTTACCTTCGAACACCTTGATGTGTACCTTCGAACAGAAACCGAGATTCCGGAAATTGAATCAAAATACATTTATAATTTATAAAATACCTGAAATTTATTTGTCAGAAGTATTAAAACAATAAATAATAATTCCTCGGCTCCAACTTCTCTTGTCTCCCGCTGTGGTTTTCCAGTCTGTCACCTGTAGTGCGTCACTTGTCCTTGTCACTTGCATCCTTCCTCACCTCATCCTTCCATCTCAGCCTAGGTCTGCCAACTCTTCCACCTGGATGTCCCTCAAGGATTCTTTTTGGTACCCGTGAAGACGATATAATCTGCCCATGTCCGGTCCATCTTAGCCTGTTTAATTTAGCATTACAGAAAGTCTGGGAGCCTCATAGAAGTTATATAGCTCTTCATTGAATCTTATTCTCCAGGTTTCGCCATCATTCATGGGTCCCAGGATTTTCTTTAGCACTCTCACCTCAAATCTATCCAGCTCTTCTACAGAATTTGCTACCATTGTTCACGCTTCACACCAATAAGTCACTTCTGTCCTAGTTATAGTTTTCTAGAGGGTAATTTTCATTTTCCTGTGAACACTTTTGGACTTGAGTACTGGAAGAAGAGAAAAGAATACTTTGTTTCCTGTTGCTATTCTTCGTTTAATTTCTACATGGTCTTCGCGAACATTGCCATAAATGGGGTGAGTATCAAACAAGTAAGAGAATTCGTGTACTTGGGCAGTAGAATAAACCAGTATGGACGCTCCTAATCGAAAATAATGAACAGAATAAACCAAGCAATCTAAAATATTTGAATCCTCAAATATTGCTTTAAGCGTGAGGAAGAACCTTACTAAAGCCTTTGTATGGAGCATTTTGCTATATGGTTACGAGTGAAAGCGGACGGTTGGCGGCCTTTGATATGTGGTGCTACAGACAAATGCTGAAGATTTGTTGGTCGAAACACGTCTAAAACGAAGAAGTGTTAACCAGGGTAGGCGAAAAAAGGCAACTCTTTAAGAGAATCAGCCAACAATGAGCTAACTAAATTGGCCACAACATCAGGCACCCAGGACTGCTGAAGGTAGGACCGAAGGCACAAATGGCAGAGGCCGACCAAGAGACGCCTATATGGACCAATTGTAGAGGGATATGAACTGTGGCTCATACGTAGAGCTGAAGAGACTGGCTGAAAATAGGGAGAAATGGAGAAAAAAATCCAAATTCGTTGCAGACCAATCCAATGGTCTGTTACCCATTATATATACATAATTGGGAGGCTCTATATGGATAACGTGTTAATTCTTCGTCAATTTTACATATTTAAATACTGTTGTGGGCTTAACATCAAACACATCAGCCGTTTTTCTTGCTGACATTCCTTTTCGGCATTCTTCAACAGCCTTCTCTAAATGTTCTGTTGGAATAGGAATCCTTTTTTGCCAGTTTTACTTCTTGGCACTGAGAAATAAATTGATCATACTAAAGATATCCAATTTTGTGTGTACCTTCGAACAGTTCAAAGGTACACGCAATCCTCTGTTCGAAGGTACACTCAGACCATAAATACAGAAAAATATCGATAAAAAAAAATTTAAGTTATTTATGGCAAAATAAAATACTAGATAACAAAAAGAATCTTATGTTTCCTCATGTTGTGTAGTACAAACATTAAAAATATAACATTTATTTATCTAAAAAAACTAGAGAACATTGATGAAAAATTTACTTTTTGCATCGAAAATCTTTAAGAAACATTAGCAAACTCACACTGGCAGTTACGCGTTTGATATTAAAACAGTGTTGCCATAGTGGAAAAATCTTTACAAATACAGTGTTTCGATATTTTTATATTTCACCGTTTTAGAGTTTTTGAGACTGTTCGAAGGTACACGCGTTCGAAGGTTCACTACTTGACCCTACATAACGAAATTAAAAAACAAAAAAAAATCTACTATAATATCTTCTTTAATAGCGGCGTACAGACAGCTGGATGCGAATGTCAATCATCAAGCATCAAGCAAAAATCTGAAATCTTTCGGCGACAATTTGGAGCATTCTCCGACAAAATATTCGAATGAATGCCTTCGTTACGTCTCATGGACGGGTAATGAAGGCGCTAATTCGAATATTTCGTCGAAGAACGCTCCGAATTGTCGCCGAAAGATTTCAAATTTTTGCTTGATGCTTGATGATTGACGTTCGCATCCAGCTGTCTGTACGCCGCCATTGAGAGATACATCAATTTTGACAATGTTTCGATTGACAATGTCCTTATAAGACGATTTTTTTTTAATGTCATGCATTTTTCATTGAACAGCCCTGCCTCTGGGCCATGACCTACCATGGGCAATGTGGAAAACCGTCAACAGGATCAAAACAGGAGTAGGAAGCACTAGGAAGAACCTTTAGAGATGGGCTTTGGCTGAGAGCACGGTGTGACTGTGGAGAGGAGCAGAATACTGGGCACCTCCTGATATGTGAATGGCTCCCAGAAAGTGTCACTGGGAGGGATTTGTGGAGCGAACCTACCTGGGGGGAGCTGCAAGAGAAATCGTGGCTTTCTACGAGGGAATGGGAATATAGATTTTAATACTTTGTTATTTTTATCTTTTGCTGACTGACACGAAAAGAAGAAGAATTTCGTCATGCTTGAACTCCTCCCAAGGTTTTGATATCATTGTCATAGGAATGGTGTAATGTAATAGAGGGACACTCAAGACATTGAAATCAAGATTAATGGTCTTTTTGTCAATCACCATTGGACATTCTTAAAACATGACCCAATCAGGGGCATCGTCTGTCCACAAACAAAAATAAAATGCTAAAAGGCTACTCTGAATTAATATTTGATCTACGACTTAAGTTTCAACGAATCAACACAATTTGAAAAATATTGTATCCGTTTGGATTTCGCCGTCTTAAAATGTTCGTTTATTGGTTTTGTTCTAGAACAATTTTCCACTAATTTGACAATTTTTCATCCCCCTGGGGTGGCAGGTATTGAACAAAGTTGAGCAATACATTACCCGTTTCGTAGACTTGTGTGATTTCTTACCGATAGAAATTAAGTTTAAATGAAAAATTATTAAAATAAATTATTAAACTTTTTTTTATATAAAAAACGAAGTAAAAATATATTGGGACAGCTCGACATGAAAGTTAAAATGTATAAATTGTATGAAACATTGGCATCACTGGAATAGCAGACATAATCATTTTTCGAAAAAACATAAAATTTAGTCATTTTTCCGTGAAGACCCCAGAATATTGAAAAATACGTATATTACTATTTTCTATTTCCGATTATTTATTTATTTATTTCACAATCCACGGCGTGAGCCTTTTACATGTTCAAGAATAAATAATACACAAATCAAATATCTCATTCACAACACAGTTGGAAAACAAGAATTAACAAAACACAAAAGAGAATCATTTCATAACAATAATAATTTAAGTCAAATCATAAAATATTGGAGTGTCAGTACAGAATGTCAATGAAATGTTTAGTATTTAATATGTCAAGAATTAAAATTGCAATAATGTAGGAGATGTCATGAAGATTGAAGAAAAAAAATCTAATCTAATGGAAATGATACAAATAATTTAAATGTCATAAGAATTAATGTCATAAATTAGTTAAAATGTCAATTGTCTGTAATGATAAATGTCAATAAATTAAACAGAAAATTGTTAATTATAATTCAAATTATCAATGATGTGACGTTACCAGATGAATAAATATTCAAAAAATAGTATACAGATATAATATAGATAAAAAAAGTAAAACAAAACACAAACACTCTTCGAAATGCCCATTGTTAGTTATACATTGAAATAATTATGTTACTATTACTGCACAAAATAAATACTTCCCATGTACTATTTCATGTAAAAATTTAAGAGGATGTTGACGGCGCATATACCTACGTGCATTTAAGAACTTGCTAAGCCTATCTCTCTTTGAGCAAGATTTCCCTAACACCAGATCTCGTATACACAAAATAGGTGGCGAGCATATTAATTTGTCCAATACTTACTTAAAAGTTTATTGACAGGATTTACTTCTAATAAAAAAAAATACATTTTTTTTAAAAAAAAAAGATATATCTGTGTTTTGTTTGTTATAAACCCAAAAGCAACCTTATACACCTTTCACAGTAAGCTACTAAAAGCTTGTGTCGTGAAAGGGGAGTTTGCCGGCACCTGGTATCGATACATCTATTAAAATGACTTGAAAGTTTTAAAAATGTATCATATACATTATTATTTATATTGTCACACCAAATTGGTTCTCTATTTGCTGTTTGGTCATTCGGTTTCCTTAAATTTACTGATATATCATTTTATCAAAATTGTCACTGTTATACTTGTTAATATGTATTTCAATAGGCTTATGCCGTGAATTTTGTAATATAAAATAAAAAAAAGTTATCTTCGATTCAATCGACGAAAGCGCTCGATCTATTTTGAACTTCTGGAAAGTACTTTCGACAGAAATTAATTAAAAATTTCAATATTAGGAAGAAAATTCTTCGTAATTTGTTACCCAAGTTTCCTTCAGCACGCCCTTACTCAATTTTATGTTTTCCACTACTACTACTTCTACTACTAATGCTATACCATCACTGCTTATCCCACAATTGGGGTAACCAGTAGACCAACTGCATTTTACAAACATTAAAATTGTCCTGCCCATGCTAACAAAAAAATAGAATGGGTGACATTTTTTTTGTTGTTGGTTTTGTGTGTTTGTCTTAGTTGCTTTGAATTTTTTAAACTGTGGTAATATAGGGTCTCTCTTGTGGTCTATATTTTATTTAATTTTAATTGTTGTAATACTTGTTGTGTTGACTGTTTGTTCCCTTCGAGAAAATAAATAAATAAAATAAATAAATAAACCTCATTGCTGGATTTAAATTGTAGAATGTCTTTGTAAATGAAACTATAATTTATATAATTTTTACTAAGAACATATCGTCCCTCTTCTGACTAACAGTCGTATCTGCCTAAATGTAAATTGTTCATGAAAGCGTTTTTTGTGTTTCGCCACGCACATTTTCGTCTCTCCTAGTTATATGATACAATGTAAATATATTACATTATTTTATTTGTACCTATTCTTATATATTTCAGAATCATTTTTGTGATGAAATTTTGAGGAATTAGAAGATACAACACATTTTATTTAGAATAATTCGTAAATACGACAACAAATCAGAAAGCTATTCCAGGATAACGGTAACAGTTACTGGTGTGATCTTCAGTGAGAACATGCAGGGCACATATAAATACGCATTGATGATCATAACTCGATTTCGCCAAAAATGACAGATACGGCAGTTAGTCAGAAGAGGGACGATATTATTTCAGTTACCTAGGTTTCGACATGCTAAGTCTTTTGAATTTAACAAAAAAATAGCATATCGAAACCTAGGCAATTGAAATATAAGTTCTAAGTAAGACTCCACAAATTATTGCTTCGTTACAATTAATATGGAGTTTTACAAAATAAACATAAATAAGATACTTTTACAGGATTACGGACAAGAGTAGAAAACCAATTCTGTTCCAAGTGCTCCACGGCACAGTATATTGTGAACCAGGTACATCTAGAGCAGCGATGCACAAACCGCGGCCCGCGGGCCGCATGCTGCCCTCGGTCGGTATATCTACGGCCCGCCAGCAAATTATAAAATTTTAAAAAATACCAGTGATAAGTATCGGGTATTCGGTAATAGTACCGGATACTTAATAATTCGAGTAGATTCTTTAAGAAAACTATGGAGTTTTTTATTAAATATGTGAAATGCCTATACCATTTTGGAAATTCGGCGACGGGGGGGTAGAAATTCTAACACGTAACATTTTTTGTATCCGGTATTGACAAAACAATAGTCGGTACAAATACCCGGTACATTGTAGAAAAAGCTACTGCGAGAAAATATTTTTTAAGAAAACCGAGGAGTTTTTGAAATATTTCAAATTCCTTTACCATTTTGAAAATTCGGTGATGGGGGGGGGGGTAGAAATTGTAATGTGTGAGCATTTCTACAAATTAAAATTTTTAGTACTAATTTTCTTATAGCGGCCCGTCATTGGCTCATAATCTTCCCGAATGGCCCCTGTTCCCTATAAGTCTGTGCATCCCTGATCTAGAGGATTGGAAGCATCGTGAACGAAAAAACATCGATTTTTTTAACTAATTTGTTTAGGTATGTAATTATTATTAATATAGAAATAAATCTTAAATATTTAGAAACATTATTAGAAGAACGTTCTCTCATAATAATATTACTTTAATCACGATATATTTTTATTATTAGAGCAATCACGTAGCTTCTTCCTTCTCCTTGGTACATTTTCCTGATATTCCTGCATTCAATAATAAATCTTTTCATCCCGTAATTAGAAATATTACCTGCAACATGTAAGACCGGTAATGAGTAACAACACGTAGAAAGTATTTGAGTGCAACTATTATTGTGTTATTATTACGTGTACGAGTATAAGATACTTTTGCAGGTATTCGCTAGTTATATCATTATTGCTTTATTTTATTACTCACGACTACACAGTTTTGATATAGTGCCACCTACATGGTATACCCTCTTGTTAAGGGTAGTGGACTACACCTATCGACTTTATTTTATTATAACGAATTAAAAACATCATCTTTTAATTTGTAATAGTCTTTCAAGTCTTATTTAAACTTTAACGCATGTGATTGTATATTTTTTTTCATGAAGAGTTATTTTAAACAATCGCTCGTTTCTGGTGGATTGTCAGAAATGAAAAAATAAAAAAGCCGATATTTTCGAGAGTTTATTTTAATTAACTACATATAAAGCCCTTATTTAGTGCTTCCACTGTCCAATGCCTTTTTTGATCGCAACCTGGTTTTCAATAGCTTCCACTCTCATCATCAGACTCTGACCAAAAAAGTCGCGACTAAATAAGTGTTTTATACCATATTCTATACCATCACGGCATATCCCATAAGTGAGATAGCCAGCAGACCAGTTGCACTTAATAAACATGCAAGCTGTCCTCTTCATACCAATAAAAAATAAAGGCATTCAGAATGGGTGTCAAACCTCATCACTGAGTTTAAGATGTAAAATATCTTTATTAATCTCGTAATATTATCACGATACCTACTTGCAAAACATTATTGCGGCAACCACCAAATTTAATGTTATTTTGCAGTCTGTATAACGAATGAAGCCCCTTAGTAGGTACTCATAATATCAATACATTATTTAGCAAGCTATGTATTACCTGTTATTTATAATTTAAATGAATATGAACAGTTAAAATACATACAATTATAATATATATCTCCATCAGGCCCGGGTTAGAGTGAAAGACGCCCTGGGCAAAATGGTCTACCGGCGACCGTTTTCACACTTATATTATTTTATTAGCATAACACAATATTAATTCATTACTTTTAAGAATTTCACAGCATTTAAAATTTCTACCCCAACGTCACCAGATTTTCGATTCAGTACCTATAGAAAATTGAAATGTTTCACAATCTCCTAGCTTTTATTTCACAATATTTATTCGAACTCGAATATCATTTTTTTTAAAGATATATCTGGGTTTATGATACAAGCCCAAATACTACTTCAAACACCTTTCACAGTAGGCTAAAAACTTGTGTCGTGAAAGGAGAGTTTGCTGGCACCTGGGATCGAACCACACACTGTATTAAATTCTGTAAAATTTCTACCTTGGTAACGCACGTGCAAATTGTCTTCTACTTGCCATTTCGCCCTTGAAGTGAATTTATTCCACGAAACGGCGCATTATAAATTGTTTGTAATTATTATTATTATTAAATTGGTGACATACTTCATCGCTGAACTGAAGATTTTAAAATGTTTTACAAATTCCTAGGTACAGGATACTTTTCTTATAATACAAAATGCATTTATTTCACAAGAGAGTTCTCAATATGTAAATCTACAAAGACGGTTAACAAACAAAATAGATTAAATAAGAAAAATGCATCTTGTTCCAGATAAGTTAAACAGAACACTTGTTTCAAGTACTTTCTATTTTTATAATAATATATACCAACCCTACACCAGACGTCTCTGAACTAAAAGGAAATTGTATACATTATTATGTGCTGGATATAAGAAATGCTTTGGAAACCGCTCACAAAAGCACTGACGGTGATACTGAAACATCTTGGCAAAAACTGAAAATTGTAATCGTTGATAAAGTTACGGTCATTAATACGACACCTCGTACCAAGCGAAAAACACTAGATAAGTGTTAACACTTGGCTTATAATGGAGGAGAGAAAGCAACTCTTAGAAAGATATCAAAACTACAGAAGACAAGAGGTTGTACTTGAAACTTTCACAAAAGATAAAGAAGGCAATGTAGAAGAGATAATTATAAGAAAATCAGCAGCAGTTGCGATTGTTGCGAATTTATTAACAATGATCAAACGGCTTTCTACTTTAATACTGACGATGCGTTACAATATATCACATTGCACCATAGTTCATTTATAATGGGTTAGTTGGAAGATATCGCGCTTCCGCGATAAACTCGCCCATTGCACAAATTTATTTGTCTGGTTCTACAATGTTTATATTTTATTAATGTTTGTTTTTTTGTGCAATAAAGATTTTTATTATTATTATTTTATTACATCATTATTTTATCACATTACATCTTGTTTTGTGTGGGTGGTGTGTGTACTGCTGGACAGGTATATAATAATACACGCGATTATAATTAAACACAATATATTAATAATGAATAAGGTATTATAAGTACAGAGAGAGAGAGAGAGTGCATACTCTGCAAGCTACCGATAATCAAAGAGGCCACCTAGCGGCTTACAATGACTAATATAACCCGTGCAACCACTTAGCTAGTAGTGTTGCCGTCATACAAAAATACTACACATCTCTTTATTAAAATAGTTTGATATTTTACCTTTACTGTTAATATTTTTAGTATAGTAAAGTGATAAGCAAGTAATAACTTACCCAGAATTTAAAAAGAAATATTACAGTAGAATAATTTATCCTATCTGTGTATTATTTACTCTATTATGACAGTTCACGGTTTTACTTATTAATTCGGAATAACTTCTATTATATCCATTATACATTTGAGGTTAAGAAACATATTACATAATATGAACAAAGAATAATGTTTTAATTCAATCAGTTACAACAACGTACATAATCTGAATATAACCATATATGAAACATTCATTTTTATAAGTTAATTCCAGAGATGTGCAAAATACTTTCAAAAAAGTATTTAAATACTAAATACTTTTTCAAAATGGTATTTAAGTACAAAATACAAAATACGTATTTTCAAAATACTTCTTTTAAAATACTTATTTAAAATACTTTTTACAAATAGTCGAACAAGGTGTAAGACAGAGGTATTCAATATATACAGCACTCTTTAACTGTTCTATACAGCGAGCCATTGATGAAATGATAGAAGAAATGAAGAACTGGACAAGAGTATAGATAAATGGAGAAAGGGTTGACATGATTCGATATAGCATTGCTTGCAGATAATGAAGATGAGTTCAATAAAGCCTTAGGAAAAACTGTCAAAATACAACATAAAAATAAATAAAGACAAAACAAAATGTATGGTTGTTCGAAGAGATGAGGCGACTGCGAAAATTGTCATAAATGGAGTGAGTATCAAGCAGGTTAGAGAATTCCTGAACTTGGGCTGCAGAATAAATCAGGATGGATACTCCGAATCTGAAATCGTATGGACTACTGTAACATCATATTGTATACAGGACTACTCCAGACCCTTCTTGATTGTCTTCAGATGGTTTTTAATGTTGCCTCTGAATCATTTACAGAGAGAATCAGAGCTGCCACATCACTTCACTACTAAGAAGTCTACACTAGCTGAGAGTCTCAGAGAGAGTGGTGTTTAAACTGTGTCTCACTGTCCACAAGGTAGCACACCACCCACTGAGCTGTTCCGCTGACAAAAATTTGAGGCGAAGACTGCTCAGCTTCCAATGTTGTGAACAAACTCGTAGGATTCAATATTGCAAATACCTACCTCTAAATATGCAGAAAGGAGAACCAGAGTCGCAGCGCCATGGAAACGTTGTATTCGTAATTCAACAAATTGACAAAAAAAGCTTGCATACACGCATATCAATTAATGGCAGAATTTTGTTTCAAACAAATAAAAAGGTATTTTGTAAAAGTATTTTGTGTAAAATACAAAATACTCAAAAAAAGTATTTCAAATAAAATACAAAATACTTTTTACGAAAAGGTATCTGAAATACAAAATGAAAATACGTATTTTGTATTTTGTACTTTTATTTTAAGTACTTTTATTTCAAATACGTCACATCTCTGGTTAATTCACTAGATAATATTCTCCTTACAATCTAAGCTACAAAAATAAACCTCATCCTACCAGACATCTACTACTATACCTTGGTGTGAATGTAAAGTCAAATACTAATTAAAAGTACTCTTTCGTTGAAGTGTTTTCCTTCATTACGCTTTAATCCTCCTGAAAGCATTCTCGAATTATGATATCGGATCCAACATAAATGACACCGGTTTATTAACAGCCACTCGACAATTTACCATCAGATGTTCTTCTACGTAGGTACACAAATAAAATACCGCATTTGTTATCATTTTCATTCTATAGACAGTTTACTTTACCTTTGTATGTTTGAAGTACGGTTGATTAGGCACTTTCTATAATCTTAAAGCGTCTATTTAACATTTTGGAAAGGTGTAAATTACCAATAATATTAAACAATAAGGTATATGGCATATAAATTATTTATCTGTACATGTATTGTGGCAAACCTGAGTGCCAGCCACATCTTGAGTTGTAAAGTTTTCGTAGTTTAGATATCTTCATACCTATTCTTGGCCTTTTAGACAAGTCTACGAATTTCAGAGCCACTTTGCCTAAATATTCCTTAATAATCCCGAGAAGATCGTTAAATATTTCAAATTCCTATACCATTTTCTGAATTCGATGAAGAAACGGGGGAAGAAACTTTGAATCCAAAAATTATGAAAATTGTTATATTAAAAAAGTCCTCGGTTTTGAAATTTCGACCAAAAATAAGAAATTTGTGAATCTGTGTACTTTTTCAAAATTTGCTTTTTTATTTAGTCCAATCTAAGTATAAGTCGCACATAGTTGTAGCTTCAATCTACAATCAGTATTGTAATATAAATATTATATAACACAGAACACACTAGCTCTTTAATGGGAGAACAAATATATCTGTTCCCTCTGACCATATCGTTATTAATTTCATCTACAATAATTAATCTTTATCATTCACTGAGCACCCTGTGCCACAGGGCATATAATGGCATATTGCTGTAGTATGAATGAGTGTTATGATCTGAATTTCATGGTAAAATGCATGTGAAAACATGCATAACTCGGCTCTTAGCTTTGGATATGCGATGAGATTCGTCTCGTGGCGATATGTATAATAAGATTTTACCACCTACAATATGACTTAATATTCGACGAAAAAATAGTGTATTTCATCTATGAGATTACATAAATGATTTCTAGAGCATTATAATATTGATACACGTACACCATTACTATATCGCAGTGCTCCGCAACCTTTTCTCATCTACAGCACACCAAACTTCTTCCTAGAATTCAGCGGCACACAGTGATCTCGAATACTAAAAATTTAAATATTCCTACCCCCCCCCCTGGGGCTAAATTTACGAAATGGTAACGGAATTTGAAATATTTCAAAAACTCCTCGATTTATCTTACAGAATATTTTCTCACCATCTTTTTCTACAATGTAACGGGTATTTGTACCGACGATTGTATATGTCAATACCGGATACTAATCTTACGTGTTTACCCGTTTTTCTACCCCCCGTCGCCGAATTTTCAAAACAGTATAGGAATTTGAAATATTTCAAAAACTCCTCAGTTTTCTTAAAGAATATTTACTCGAACCATTAAGTATCCGGTACTTTTGCTGTATATCTGAATTATTAAATACATAATTAAAAACAAAGTGACCGCGTTTTTCGCCCGCGGCACATCTGTATTCGTCTCACGGCACACCTTTTGCGAAGCACTGCTATATCGCACTTGTTTTAAATATAGTTTTAAAAAGATATTCAAAAACATGGGTGACATACCTCATTGCTAGATTGAAGATGTGAAACTTTTACTGATGATGTGAAACTTTTGCTGATGATGTGAAACTTTTACTGATGATGTGAAACTTTTGCTGATGATGTGAAACTTTTATTGATGATGTTTTAAAAGTATACGCCTTTTACAGGACACTCGAAACTCAAAGATCTTAATAATGTCATGGTAATAATCCTTACCGATTACGTTACTCAAAAAGTTTCTCGAACTTTATAATATCTAAGTTTGTAATTAGCGTAAATATTCGAAACAAAAGTTAAAGTTATAATAATAATAATAATAATAATTTTATTTACCAAAAAAAATATTTACAGAA
This sequence comes from Athripsodes cinereus, assembly GCA_947579605.1. Classification (NCBI taxonomy): domain Eukaryota; kingdom Metazoa; phylum Arthropoda; class Insecta; order Trichoptera; family Leptoceridae; genus Athripsodes; species Athripsodes cinereus. The sequence continues at coordinate 23,135,370 of OX388323.1, read as the reverse complement.
CAGAGTATAACAATTTTTCACTATTTAAATTCACATTTATGAACTCAATATTACCTCACTGGATTTGCACCCGTATCGAGGTAATATTATTATTATAACAACTACAAAAAAAATACCATAGAAAATAACAAAAATTGACATAATCAAAAAAGAAAAAAGGCTTCACATCGGAATGCTACACAGCAGACTCTCAGACTCGTCCAGTCCCAAATTGAGGAGAAAAGAGTAAATCACAGTCTTCGTCATAACACTCCCTTTTGTACGTTGAATCCTCTGTAGTATAGTATTATAGAGTCTTGGCCCGAGAAATGTGTGGAAACGCCTCATAAATGAGGTCGACACTTGTGGCACCGCAAGATTTCCAATTTGCCTCGTATACCTATTTTGTGGAACCATGTCCATAGATTTTACATTTTTACCAACTTCCATCATCAATCTTATCATATAGATTTGCCTGACATTCAATAGCATTGATTTTTCATACAGTTGTTGGGTTGGATATGTGTACTCTAAATTGAACATAACCTTGATTATTAATTTTTGTGCCTTATAAGCCGGATCCAATATTGTTTTGGCCACTCCACCCCATGCTAATATGGCATAGTTAATCAACGAGTAACAGAGTGAAAAGTAGATCATCCTAATATGTTGAGGTCCTAAGATCCTTCTAAGCTCTTTAAAAAAATACACCAGTTTTCTCACTCGTCCTGTTAGATAGGTTATGTGTTCTCTCCAATTCAAATTTTCATCTATTTGAACACCCAAGTACTTCAAGCTATTGCATCTTTTCAAGGCCTCACATTGTATACATTGTGGAAGTGAATTTTTATCCGCAGAAGAATCAAAGATGCACTGATGATAGCGTATACTAATTGTGTTCTTTTTTGGTAAGCCACGCTTATTTATTGAGAAGCAAATAAAATTTGTCTTAGATGCATTTAGTGTCAAAATATTTTCATTTAACCAAACACTAATCTTATTGAAACCATCTTGAGCATACTCCATCACTCCCTCCCAAGTTTTATTTCGGAAGAGTAGTACTGTGTCATCTGCAAACGTGATAATTTTTCCATTGTTTATTTCCATACTACAAAGATCATTTATGTATGTATATAAGAAATAATATAGGTCCTAGGACACTGCCTTGGGGGACACCATATGAAATTACAGTGGGGTCACTTTGTACATCATTGTACTTTAATATCTGTTTTCTATTACGTAAGTAAGATTCAAACCACTCCCATATCTTTCCTCGAATTCCAGTTTGATACAGTTTTCTTAGCAACAGTTCATGAGGCACTGTGTCAAATGCTTTTGCCAAATCCATAAATATCCCTATACATTTCTCTCCTCTATCCAATCCCCACGTCACGTACTCTGTAAGGCTCACAATGGCTCCCTCAGTATTTCTATTGCCTCGAAATCCAAATTGTCTTTCTGACAATATTTTATTTCTTTCAAGGAAATTGAGTAAACGTGTCTTCATTATTTTCTCAAAAATCTTTGATATATTACTTAGAAGTGATATAGGACGATAGTTAGTAACTTCTCTTGGATCACCCTTTTTTAATATAGGACACAGCAATGAAATCTTCGCAGCGTCAGGAAATACACCAGTAGTTACACTGAGGTTGAACAAATGAGCCAATGGTTCAGATATACTGTTTTTTATTTCTTTGAGTACCTTAGTACCAATGTTGTCTATCCCAGTTGCACCTCCCACTTTGAGCGTTGATATCATCATGGACACTTCAGTTGAATCCGTTGGAAAGACAAAAAGAGAGTCTCTTGGTTTGTTATTTATATTTACTTTGTTTGCCAATGTCTCAATGTCACTAGCTGCGCACACTAATTTTTCTTTTGCCAATTTCTCTCCAACAGTAGAAAAATACACGTTAATGCGATTTAACTCAGACCGTAATTCATCAGAATGTTTATTATTTGTGAGGTTGTTCAAGTTTGCCTTAGATTTATTTTGAGAATTCAGATACGCTTTTATAACTCTCCAGCATTCTTTAGGATTCTGTTTATTTTGACCGATGAGTTCCTTGTAGTATGCAGCTTTAGATGCTCGGATCAATTTTGTGCACATGTTTCTGTAGTCTATGTAATACTTTCTAAGTTGTGAGTTTAATGGATTTTTTTGGCATTGTTTATGCAGTCTATCTCTTCTCCTCAATGATTTTATTAAACCGTCAGTGATCCACTCTCTGAGTCTCCTTTTAGCCGCAGGAATGTGTTTGATTATTTCATGATTATTTATATGTTTTGATAATATCTTGTGGAATTCATCATAAGCCTCATTTACATTTGAGTTGTCATACACGCTTTTCCATAATTCCATGCTTATATCTTGCTTCAATCCATCATAGTTAATCTTTTTTAAAGTAATGCATTCTTTGCGTTCGTTCTTGGTCACATTAGTAATTCCAATCATTACGGGGTAGTGATCAGTAATGGCTGATCTACATACCGTTGCATGAATTCTCTGCTTTGATTTTATCATCACATGATCTAAACAGGCACCACCTCTTGCAGGTGTGTTGACAGCTGAAACAAAGCCATGGATTGCTAGTATATTTAAATATTCCTGAGCTATAGTTGATTCCATATTGCACACATCTATATTAAGATCACCCGCCACAACGGTTGTCTTTTTATGCTGTTTATTTTGCAATAATATATTGAGAGATTCCAGAAATGGAAATACATTTCGAAAGGAAGGTGGTCTATATACAGCTACAATTTTAGTAGATTGATTCTCTATCAACAAACAATTAGCTTCTTTTAGTGATACAGATTCCTGCACTACCATATCAAGATCATCTCTTATATACACAACAACTCCATCATTCTGATTGTAATGTTTCTCCGTATTATATGTTCGATATCCCTCCAAAATTTTAGGGGTAAAAACATCTGTTATCCAACATTCAGTTAAAATAATTATTTCAAAATGTATATTCAATTGTTGTAGCATTATACATAATGCATCAAAATTTTTGTTAATACTTCTGATATTTACATTCAAAATTTTATTTGATAAATCGTTATGTATAGTTTTCCTGCACATTTCCGGTCGATCATATTCGATTGTTTTAATATGTTCAAAATCATCAATTTCCTGTTGCACTCCTCTAACATCCTTAGCACTGGTACTGTGTACCCTCTCTCGCATATTTTTCGTAGATTGCACGGATAGGACATTTGTTATTGTATGCTGAGTGTCCAGTCTCCTCTCTTCCTTTTTCTAAGCATAAAGCACAGCGTGGCTGTTGTGCTTCTGTTTCTTTGCATTCTCTTGTTTCATGAGGTCCTGCGCATTTTGCACATCTTGCCTGTTGCGTGCAATATTTATGAATATGATTAAATCGCAGGCACCTATAGCACTGTACAAGAGGACATTCATCCATCACTTGAACCTTCTGGTAGCCAATGAAAACACTTCCAGCATCAACAAGTACCTTCCAAACCTCCGGAGAAACTTGGCAGACAATGCTATCAAGTAGGTTGTTCCTATGACGTTTTCTGAATTTAATATGCAATTCCTCTTTTATCTGTAAGGCCTTGTTCTGTTGTTTAAGGGATAGATTGAGGTCCTCTTCCGTTGTACCCTTTATAATACCTTTAAATATAACCAAGGGGTTCTTTTTTGTTGGTTCCAGCGCTACAAGGTCAGTTTTTCTTTCTATCTCCCTTTTCATTCTATTGAGATCGTCTCTTGTGTTCGACTTGATGATAACTTTATTTTTCACATTTCGTAGACCAGAGACTCCTATACCTATATTACGTACATTAATATTTCTTTTCAGAATACCTTCCACTTCACTTGCGGTCTTGCTCAGACCATTTTCCTCCTTAGCACTTACGATGAGAGTGTGCTGTATGGGATCTTGTCGATTATTTTGAGCAACACTCGCATAAGAAGGCTTCAGAGCAGCAACATCAGACAGTACCTTAACATTTTGCTCTTTAATCATAGTTATGTTATCATTAATATTAGTTATGTAACTTAATAAATCCGATTCTAACTTTGTGCTACGCAACATTTCAGTTTCCTTCTTATAATATGATACAAGAGATAATATTTCTTCTACCTTTTTAATAATCAAATCTTTGGCTTCTTTTTTAATGTTACCAGGAGAATTAATGATCTTAACAATTTCCTCCATCAAGTCATCAGGATTCGCAATATTGGTTTCTTCCAAGTTTTTTTGTCTGATAGCAGGCGAAGCCTCTCTAGAAGAAGGATTTGATCTTAAGCCCATCTTCGTATTTTGCCTGTGAGCAGGTTTCATTGTTTGGATAATCAAATCAAAATTAAACTGTTGGTTTACTGTGTTCAATAAAGGAATTAGAGCAGCTTCTCTCAGTAGTAGTACAATGATATGATTACACCTGATTATATGCAAATTCAGTAGCTTTTGTTGAGATCTCACTTTTTATGTTTGTGACAATTATCTGTGTATAATGAAAAAAACTTAACTCACAGTTTTTTCATTTATCTCGACAGCTGTAGGGCCACCTCCATTCACACAATTCAATCCTTGATTTCACAATAGAGTCATACACCTTTAGACACCACACACAAAATAATTCGTGCAAAATTAGCAAATAAACAATCACACTGACACTTGTCAACTTTGCACCTCCATACAAAATCAAAAGTTATATTATGCAAGTAAAGATTTCTTCAAGTAAAACCCTACAAACACTTCGAAGACAGCTTCAAAGTAAACAATAAATGGCATTTTGTTGAGAACATTAGTTTGAATGTAATAAAATTAAGTACCCCTAGTTTTAAGCCCAATTGTGCTCAACAAACAGATACTTCAATGCAAATAAATTTAAATTATCTACATTTTTTTTATTAAAATACTAGCTGACCAAGTGAACTTCATACCGCCTAACAATCAATGAATGATTAATATTTTTAATCTCTTTACAAATTCCCGTAATTTTCCAATTGTGTCATCGTATAGTGTAAAAAAATAAAATTCATTTGTGTTGAACAATTATACTTAACTCAGATTTGTTTATAAATTATCTGCTGTACGTAATAGAATTATGTAGGTACTAATTTATTTTTTAGGAAGATACCTATTCATTTGAAATTTAAAAAAAATCTTTCCATGGTTTTATCAAATTTGAAATTTCAGAACCACAGATGTGAAATTGTATGGATAACGATTCTAATTTGAAAATATATACAAACATTATTTTATAAATAGGCCAATCTATAAAATAACATCATCGTTGATTTTGTATAATTCTCCATATTGCATTTTTTATTGAAATCAAAAATGTATGGCGTGAATAATTTTCTTCGTATTTTTCCTTGAATTCGTAAGATATTTTAATAGCTAATCGGTTATTCGGGGCGGGGAAGAATCCAACAAATCAGAGATCATTCAAATCGGCAGAGTCATTCTTGAGTCATAAATGGTGTAACTAACACCACTTTCTTTTATATACACATACATAGAACACATACATAGATTTATAATATGACGTGGTTGTAATTGATAAGTTGTACAGTGTCCTTGAGGTGTTTTGGCACGTAAACAACACTTTAATGTTGTCCAATAATAATACTAATCACATCACTATCATTACAAGTACACAGTAGGTTTATCTTTTTTTCTTAAATAAGATAGCTATACTCTACTTGCATCAAAAAAACTTTAGTTGGCAACAAAGATAAGAAAATTAAAGTTTTTTTCTTTTATTCAAATAGCCTCTAGAATTCTTAGTATTATTATTATTCAATACACAGGTAAAAGCCTGAACAAGTTTTGAACATTATCAAATCAAGGAGTCTATAAACTTTCCCCTTATCTTCTTCCTGGTATAAGGGTTCAAATACTTCTCGTATTGTAGTAATTTAATAAATTATTTAAACATTTTACCAAAAATTTGGCTTTGTAAAAAGGTGAGTAGATATAATATTATAATATTGACATTATTTTTGTCCGTCCTTATTACATATTATGACGTATCTTGAATAAACATTTTTATGAAAAACAAACAGTACTTTATCTCGTTATACGTTTTTTCGAATTTAACTAGATTTTTATACCTGCTTATTTGAAGATTTTAAGAATATAATCTCTCGTGCATGGCATTAACAGTATAAGTCAAAAAAAATCGATTTTTACTTTTTGATGGAACCTTGTAGTATATCTCAAACTACACATGTGTAATCGATAACAAAAGTCAAATTGTAATTATAAGACCTTAAAAACAATATTTGTATTTAATAGTATATCTTATTTATTTTCAAACTCGTATAGCATTAAAAGTATATGTCGACCTATACTCTTAGTGACCAATCATTATGGTTAGTTTTCAACATTGTGAGTGGCATCAACAGTATAAGTCAACATGTACTATGAGCCGCGTGAATGTTTTTTTTTCTTACTAATTCACTTATACTGTTGGTATCACGTGCTGTCTCTCTTATTCTTTTGTTGGCTTTCTTCCTAGCCAGAAACTGCCAAGAAAAATGGCAATGTTCAGGACAAAAAACACAACATTCAAAGCTTTATCAAATGGGGCTTAAGGAATAGGACAAGGAGTTTGAAAATACTTTTGTTTCTTGAACCCAGGAGCAAGGAAGTATTTGTAGGTAACGGAACCCTATAATGTACCAGGTTGTTAATCAAAGTTGGGTAGAAGTTATTGATCGGGCATTCGAAAAAAAATTTATCAAGGTCCTCCTCCTTCAGGCGGTCGCATAGATTAGAACCAATAACGTGGATTCGGTAGAGATGCAATCTGGCAAAGCAATGAGCTAACTTCATTATACAGATCGTGGAGGTGTCAGCCTTACTCATTGAAATTTCCGAAAAATAAAAGTTTCGTGGACACATTGGGTTGGATTGAGGTGTAATTTCTTCCTTTGAGTTGGCTGGTCTCTGACCACTCTGCCTGCCAGCACTGGATGAGATTTCGGCCGAATATCAAAGTGTAATCGGAGGCTGAGACAGTTTCCGATGGTTAGGGAGGTTCGTTCCCAATTTGGCCAATAGATATACCGCCTCATTGCCCGGGATCCCACAGTTCAACGGGATCCAACCCAGTACCACCTCTCCACCCAAAATCTGAAGTTTATATAGGAGGTATCTAATATCTAAAGATAAAAGATCATCTGGTCGGGATAATGCTGGAGAGAGAACGGCCTGGAGGGAGAACGGACTGGAGGAAGAACGGACTGGAAAGCGTTTTGAGAGTCGCTGAGGAGAGTTTTAACCCTGTAATGGCGTATGGTCAGAGCCCTTATAGCCTCTCTAATAACAAGACATTCCGCTGAGAAGACTGACGACTCGTCTCTGTGCCTGAACATTTTATTAGTGTTATATTAAAAAAGGAAGCCAGCCCCTGTACGCTCTTTGTCACTTTTCGAACTGTCTGTATAGATAGGTGCCAGTATCTAGTGCCAATTGGAATCAAAAATCGATTTGAAAATATGAGGTGCGAATATGCCATTACTGACACCCAGGTTGAGAGCAACTTTTGGTTTAAAACTTAGTGTGGGAAATGACAAAGAGTATACAGTAAAAACTGTGTAGCTCTCCAACAAGGGAGTTTTAATTTTTCTATAGCTGGTAACAAGAGGTGGTGGATCTTTACCCCTCCTTACCGGTAAATGAGTTACCAAATATGAGAGGAGATGAAGTTTGAGAGACAGAGGGTAATCAATAAAGGGTAATCAATAAAACGCAGGATTTTGACTAAAAACCTGTTACACATAAGATGTCTGCACAGTCCAAGTGGGGGATCTGCAGCCTCCACCTGTAATGCGTTGATAGGGGAGGATTACCCGTAATTAACGGAAGAGACTGAGACCGGATCCGGTCTCAACAAGTTTTCTTGGAGGTTGGGGTTATTAAAAAGGATTCAAAGTCCAAATGGCTGCAGATAAATGCTGTATAAAAGATTTTCTGAGTCGCGGGGTGGCAACCTCATCAGACCCTGGAGACGGCTCTCATGATTTTGAGGCCGGTCTGACATTTGTGGTGTATGAGTTCAATGAATGAGGTCCATCAAAGACCAGTGACCAATGTGACCTCTAGGAATCTTATTTCGTTAAAAGAATTAATCAACCGTTGGTCAAATCAAAATTTCAGGTAGAATAGACGGAGTTTTCTGGAGAATACTATGCTTTTGCACTTCTGGAAGGAAGCATTAAGGCCATGTTCCGACAACAACTCTGATTGCAAGGAAACCTGGAAGTTGTCCATGGATTTATCGGAGCAATATACGAACAAATCATCCGCAGATTTCAAAATTTGGACATCCGTAGATACTGACTGATAGACATCATGCGTGTACAAGTTGAATAGAATGGGTGAGAACACTGAGCCTTGCGGCAATCACCTGTGAATGGTCTTTCTAATAGGAGGGTTATTGCGGGTTCGGTTCACATACGGATAGGGTAGAAGGAATGTCCAATTGATCAAGCTTTGCACATAGTATAAAAATAATAACATTATCGAAAGCACTATTGATGTCCAAGCATACACCTCCCAAGAGCTTTCTCCTCGATAACGATACGTGAACATCTGTGACCAAAATAGCTACGCTGTCCAGGACTCCCATTCTCTTCCTGAAATTGGATAACCAAGATGGCTGCTGCCTGTTACCTTCTATGAATCAATCTAGTCCATTTTTCACCATGTGTTCTGTATTTTTGGCTATTGCTGAGGAGAGTGCAAGTGGTCGATATGATTGGCCCTGGTTTGGGTCAGTCTCTGCTTTCAAGATTGGAATAATGATCTGAGTTTTCCTCGAGCAAGGTAGGTATATTGCCTATGATAAAAATATTTTTAATAATGTTAAGTAAATATTCTAAAGAAACTCTTTGTATAAGGCTATACGTTATTCCATGGATTCCTGGGATGTATCTGTAACGCAGTTCAGGACCAGCTTTAGTTCCTTGTCATTAAACTTTTTGTCAATTTCTCCAAGAGCAAAGTGGGAATAGGATTGAGATATTTCATTATGTTTTGGCACTGAAGGGGGGCAAGTATGTCTGCGAATTTAAGGATCCATTTGTCTGAGGATGGATGAAGTTTAGGAGAGCTGCAACCCTGGAAGATGATACCATCAGTTGGGAGACAAAATATGAAAATAGTTTCCTAAACACTCACAGTGGATAATGAGAAACCACCATGGAAACTTGCAATCTATACCATTACAAAGCGAAGTACTACTACTACTACTATACCATCACGGCATATCCCACAAGTGGGGTAGCCAGCAGACCAGCTGCATATAAAACATGCAAGCTGTCCTCTCCGTGCCAATATAAAAACAAGACATTCAGGATGGGTGGCAAACCTCATTGCTGAATTTAAGATGTAAAATGTCTTAATTTTTTCACAAAGCGAAGTACCTATGTTTTATAGTCTTCCAAAGAAGTGTCTGTTTTTATGAAATTGGATGATTTTTAATATTATTTTTAGAGCTAGCCTATGAAAAAGTTGCATTTAGTAGTATACGTCACAAACAAAATACCAACACAACTGACATCAACAGTATATGTAAGAATCTAACAGTATATGTCACTGAAACCAGATACCAACACAACTGACATCAACAGTATATGTAAGAATCTAATAGTATATGTCATTTTTATATCAGAATCTATGAGTACAAGTCAATTTAATCTTTTATTCAAGTTATTTTTAAACTTTTGTATACACAGTAACAAAATAATACACATTTTACATTGAAATTGTAAATTTCACGTCTTTATATCAATATTTGACTTCAGAAGCTTATTTTAAAAACTTTAAAATGCTCTCCTGTAAAATGTTGAAATTTGACTTATACTGTTAATGCCATGCACGAGAGAATATTACTCTAAAGACATCTCATCTCTACAACTAACAAATTATGCAAACTCCCTTTAGTAGGAAAAAGGAGAGGTGTTGGTACCTAACTATCGCTGAGTTGAAGAATATTAAACGTCTTTAACTTGATAATATCAACATAAAATAATTATTATTTTGAGTATTTATCATATAAGTATTTCAATATTACTTGTCATGACTATCTCGCATATGAAATATATGAGAGATAGCGTTTAATATAGACTGACAATTCAAAGGAGAAATTCTGTACCTGAGAGCCATTTAGTCCTAAGTACTAAACTGTCATTTTCAATTTCAATTTTTTAATCGATAATTTCTCAACATTTTACTAGTAATAAGCTGTATATAGGTAGTATATACCAGAGTGATGCGCATTTCATTTCTTATGACCATAAACATTTCTATACTTACGACTCACGACTGTTGTGTTATACCCACTTTTTTGTAACTTTGCCATTTTTGTCAAAAATGCACTAGAGGCCTAATGGCTCTCAGGTACAGAATTGTTAATGCGACCAGTCAAATTTTGCAACCCTTATAATTTTATATCACAAAGATGGCGCTCTAAATAGGTACTCTCCGTTTATTATTATTATTTAAAATAATATTATATTGATGGTCCATGCATTAGAAGTGCATATTTTTACAAAAATCACCACAGTTTGTTTATAATTTATATTATCATTATATAAGTACACATGCAAAGGTATAAAATATATTTTGTGTTGCAGAGTTGAAGGACATTTATATTTCTATTGTTTACGTATTTTTCAAGATATTCGGGTATAAAAGATGTCCTTTACTTTAGCATTAGTAGAAAAGAGACAATTTTCAACTATAAAAAGTGAAATAGCATAAATAAGATCAACTGTATAGTATATTTTTTACAACGAACTTGTACTGAGGTACCTGTCTATACCAGAATACAAATGAACTGCCGACTCCAATAATAAAACAAAATCCAGCTAGAGGTGATAATTTGAGCTACAGATATCGATACATCGAACTTTGTTTTCTTGTTACTCGATGTAAGAAAATATCACATCTTATTTCTAATCCTATTCCTGACCTGTTTTTACTAGTTTTACCTGTTCTACATTGGGTGGAAAATGAAAAGCATATTTTTTTTATCTTTTTCGTTTTAAAAACAAGTTTATGTGATAAGCTATAGTTTGTACCAATAACTAAGACTAAAGAATTTTATTAAAAGTTAATATATACATTCTGAATAATTGAACACATACCTACATATAAATTCACCAATAAAAATTTGAAATCCCCAAACAGCAATAGTATTGCTGGTATAAGGTATACTATAAAAGTTTTTTTTTTTAAATGTATCTGAGTTTTTGTTATAAACCCAAATACAACCTTAAAAAATAAGCGCCTTTAAAAAATAATTCCCATTTTTTAAATATTAATCCTTTTCATCTATATTTTATTTAGTTACATGGAACATAATTTAAGTGAGACGTGGACATGGTTAAAGAAGGATGAAAGTGGCATTAATGCAGTAGAAATGAGATCGTTGAGAAGGATGTGTGGTAAAAGTCTGGGAGATCGTGTGCGTAACAGTGATATACGAAAAGAATGTGGAATGAAAGTGGGTGTAATAACAAGGATGAATGTAAATAAGTTAAGATGGTTTGGTCACGTGGAAAGAATGAATGAGGACAGAATGACTAAGAAGATATATTTGGCTGAGAGGAATGGTGCTCGGAGACGTGGACGTCCTAGGATTAAATGGCAAGATCATTTAAATCAAATCCTACAGGACGGTCACGTGTTGAGCACATTGAACAGGAGAGCATGCATGAGGAATTGTATGACAGTGACGGAAGCGAAAGATGTATGCAAGGATAGAAGGAAGTGGCGCTCAATCCTTTCTGCCTACCCCGCGAGGGAAGCGGCGTGATGGTATGTATGTATATAACTTAATTTACCCATTACTACTAACTTACATAAGAGACGTGAGTGTGACGGGAGCAGGTTGTCGATCCTTCTTGCTCGCACATTTTACGACAGAGTTAGCCATTTCATTTGAATCCTAGTATAGTAAGCCAATATAAATTGCACAGATATCACAATAAAGACAAACTTTCTAAAAGCTCCCAATCTCGTCTCGGCGGTTTATGCACTTTTTATTACAGTTAATACTTTTTAAAATAAAATAAAAAACATATATATAATTATCTAGCTTGTTAGGATGTAATCTACCGTACTTAGGAATAATCTGAATTCATTAATTCATTTCGTCTTATATACGCACATCTTATTCTACTTTCTCCAACTACTTTTGCCATTAAGACGTCCCTTTTCAAGTTATTTATTCTTTAATTTCGGAAATTTAAAAGGTGAAATCCCATAAAAGATAAACTTTTTTCTTTTCATTTGGTACTGAAGAAAGAGTATAATATATTTACGCGAAAGGAAAAACGGAATGAATTGAAAAACACTACTTCACACGAAAGTCAAAACGAAATCCGCGGTACAAACTGAGCTTGGTTTTACATTGATATTATGGTGTCGAATGTGCAAATATCGACTCATCATTTATTTCCACGATGTAGGTATACTACCAATATTTAGTGATTTATATTAAGTTTAATGCATTTATCACTTAATCATATGCGTCGTGAATCAGAAGGATAAGTCAACATTTACACATTAGACACCATATATCAATTTGAAACCATGCTCAATTTATACTATTCACTGTGTCGGTGTTTAGGTAGTAGAATTCCATATCGAAATAAATAAAACACTACTTGTTTTATTTATTTCAATTTATACTGCCGCGCGGATTGTTTTGTACCTATGTTGAGAAACTGGATTAATGGAGAGGAAGCGAAAAAAGCATGTAAGGATAGATCTATATGGCGTTCCATTCTCTCTGCCAACCCCACCTTGGACACGTCGTGAGGGTACAGATAGATATCGTGGTTATTGTTTGATTGAAATATAAAAGTAAATATCCGCAAATCTTTCTTTTGAAAGGCATTTTTAGTAGACAATAGGGAACATGCATGCGTGAGGAATATGAAAAAAAGTTATCAATTTATATTGATAAAGTTACGCTGATCACGAATATCCTAATAATAAATCATAAAATTAAACTTTTCATTCATTATTTTCAATTTAAAAATCCATGTTTTCTGTCAAAATTTAAAACGCTCTGTTATTGAATCTTCACCTTGTGACGTCATCATGCGCTAGTGCTAGCTTCGACGCAGCTACTCTGTTATCATTTCTCTGTGTTTTCTGTGTTGATCGGAGATAGAGGCGCGCAAGTTACTTGTATATTTTAAAGTTTTAAACTATTCAAATGTGCTCATGTGTTATATTTTTTATGAATCCTCTTTGCTTTTTCATGTATATTTATAAGTGCTAAAAAACGTGTGTTCAAACCTAGCCTCTTACGGGAACGCTTTGTGTTCATATTTGAGTAATTTGTGCCTGACTTATAAAATTATACGTACAAATAGTGCTCAGTGTCAAATTATTGTTGTTTTCTGTTAAATAAATACTAAAAAGCACATATACCTATAAAGGTAACCCATTATTGGTGCAGAATGTGTCTCTAAACAACTTTAGATTTATAGTGTTTCTTAGGACAAGCGCCGTCTGTTTAAATGGAGGTAGAACTATGTTAGTTTGACAATGCCTCCATTAATAGGCACATAATTTGGTCAAATTTTTAATAGTCACTTACTATACTATACCCTCACGCTACGCCCCAGGTGGGGTAGGCAGAGAGAACGGAACGCCACATAGATCTATCCTTACACACTTCTTTCGCTTCCTCTACATTCATCCAGTTTCTCATACATGCACGCCGATTTCTCCTACTAAACACTTACTTAAGAATTTGATCCACGTGATCAAGCCACGTGGTTCTTGGACGTCTACACTTCCTCACACCCCCTCTTTCAGATAAACACTTCCTCTTTGTCATCCTTTCATCGTACATACGCTCAACATGTCCAGACCATCTTAACTGACGCCGGGCGTGTTTTTTTTTTTAGATAAATAGCGATTCACACAACAAAATAATTTAACTTAAAAGTACATAATCATACAAAGTACTTACACAGAAGTGATCTTTTCAACAAAAAACAGTTGATTTTGTAGAAATTTTGCTATTTGAGAAGTCTTTTTTCATAGTTATGTACCATTTACGACGCACTTGCATAGCCTTAGGGATCGAAATAAACGCTTTTTGGAGTAGTTACAGACGTGTTTACACACCGTGGAACTGAACAATATTTGTGATGAGTTCTTGATGTATTCATTATATTTTAAATAAATGTTATCGATAACAAATGATTGAAATTTAAACGCAAACACCGGCTTCCTTCACGCAACCCCTACGAAATTCGACTAGCTATCCGGGCGGCGGGCAGTACTAGCGCATTGTGACGTCACACATTCATTCTGTCGTGGGTGAACCGTTTTGCGCCGTAGGGCGAAAATTGCTTTTTCAAATGGTGATAAAAACCTTAAAAATGCATATTGAGAAAAAAAAAACAACACCATAATTTTTCTAATTTTTTGTACTATTTTTTGAGCTTAAAATAAAAAATTGTGAAAGTTCCCTATTGTTTTCGTTTAAAATGTTGAAATGGGTAGCGAGAAAGTTGATATTTTATTAAACATGAATAATATGTTTTTATACCATCTCAAATTTCTAACGAACCGGACATTCATCTATTTTTTAGGAAATAAGTAAATAAGTGAATTTCAATGTATTTTATTTCAGAAAAAAGGACATTTTGACATTAAAGTTAATGTGGATTGATTGACACTTATGTCAAAGAAGTTTCAGCATGTTTTCAAAATTCAAAGAATTATAATTTTGAATGCCTATTACTAGTAAAAAGTGAGTATATTTTTAAACTTTCGCGTAACAATTACGCCGAGCAGATCCTCTCCTTTTCCCCTTTCCCCTTCCCTTCCTATTCTTGTTGTATGTGTGCTTTTTATGTTTTATCTTGTTTTTATTATATATTTCATTTGTAGTTTTTTTTTTTTTAGCATCTTGTTTTTATTTACTTTTATCTATATGTTTTTTCTATTGTTTTATATTTATTTATTTATTATTTTATTTTTTCGGGTTGGCTGGAAGAAATCGCATATGCGATAAGCCCGCCTTTTGGTAGTTTATTGGAACAAAAAACATGTACACATTATATATTGATGCCAATAAAGCTTTATTTATTTATTTATTTATTTATTTATTAGAAAACTGATACAAACTCATTTATGCACGAATGTCACTCAAAAACAAAAATGCTTACCATATTAAGTTTAAAATATAATATTGCTTAGTATTTAAATGAACGACAGAAAAATAAAATTAAGGGTTGCGAAAATACGTAAATCGGCAACAGAATTACTAAGTATTACGTCGCAACAAATGAATAGAAAATTGGCCTAGAATAGGTAAATACATTTAATCCGAGCCGAATTGTATTCAAGATATGATGTTTATATAACCAATAATTTAAGAACAAAGAAATGAAAACCAATGTGGTCGCCAGCCGGATAGTATTTTCGATTAGGAGATTACGGGTTCGAACTCCGATGCCGACTTAGTTCACCTCCACGACACAAGCATATAGTTTTATGTGAGGATGCATTTATTATTTAGCACCTATGAATAAAAGCAATTCACCAAAAAAATAATTGAAAAGAGCGTATAAATATACACACAATTTCTAATAATTTTGAAAATTTAATTCACATTTATTTATATGGATATGAAGTCGCTCAATTAGTATTTTTCGACACTCATTTAGTATTTTCAGTTGCTAATCTAATATAACAGTCGCCCATATTTTGCCAACTTTTTGTCGCACAAATAGTAGGTATTAAAGCCAGTTTATTGTTAATCGACTATTTATTTTTTCTGTCGCTCATTTAAATATTTCCTAATATAAAATACTCAATATGGAAATCAGGTTATTAAAGATAAAGGAAAAAAAGAACAAGACATGTTATACTTTCCTTTTACTAAATTTTATATCATTAACTAAAAATGAAAAATATTGTCTGCCCAGTTCCATCATTCAACAAGTAAAAATGTCTTTTACTTGAAAAATCACAATTTTTGGCGTTTTGGTATATATTATGCTTGAAATATACCATATAATAACCACACTGTTTAAAGACATCTATGTTGACTTTGTTCCGTTCGATGGTCAATGATTTCGAAAATTTAATTTTATATTCTCTAAACTTACGTGTTTATATTGGGTAGGTACATAAATAAAAATGGCAGGGAGTCTCCTCAAAACCGAGAAACATCAAAAGTTGTATCTACAAGACAAAAGAGTTTGGGATCCTCTGCTCGGGATACTAGATGATCACGTAGACTGCAGAGTATACCCCCCCCCCATCCCTCCCCCTAGATTGACTCATAATAACTTCTCCACCACTTCTTACATGGTATTCATTACCAAACAAACATTCTGCACATTCAGACGCAGTTTAGTATTTTATATACGGAAAGTAATATTTTTTTTATTACAAGCACAAAACAGACAATAAATACATATATAAATTACCTACAGAAAAAAGTTAATATTTCAGATATCAGTTATCTACCATGTACCACAATTAATTAAAAAGATATAGATACCTTACATTCCGGTCATCTTAACATGCCTATATAAACACAGTCTCGCTCACTCACTCAACCATCACACTAGCATAACACACAAGTCATTAATTACAAATCAAGGGGAAGGGGAAGAGGGGGGGGGGATGATAATTGTGTATCTCTTGACTCATCTTAGTTATTAATTTCAAATTTAAAAATGTGAATCAGTGAATAATATTTGTGACAATTAATAAATAATACCTTCAATTGGAACTCACATAAAATTCTCGAATTTTAATCAAATTTGTGACAAACGCAAGTGTTTTCAAAATTTTATAGTATTAGTTAAATAAAAATAATAGGCTTTTTTGAGACGGTCTAGGAACTGTTAAACGGCGTCAAAACAAAATCATCATCATCATCTTGTACCTACAAATATATCTATACGAATATACAAAGAGGAAAGATTTGATTGTTTGCTCCGAATAGGCTCCGAAACTACTGAACCGATTTGAAAAATTCTTTCACTGTTGGGAAGCTACACTATCCCCGAGTGACATAGGCTATATTATATTTTCTAAAAAATAGGGATCCTTATGAAAACTAAATTATTTTTTTAAATACCTTTCTACCCGTGCGAAGCCGGGGCAGACCGCTAGCATATAATGAAAATAAAATTCCGCTTAACTTTGAATTGAACGAAAACTATTTTTCAACTACATATGATTTATTCTACTTTCAAAATGCTCCTTGCACAGCCGCGTTTCAAAGAAGACGGTTGGTGTTTGAATTTTTAGTAATTGCAATGTACCTATACCAGTACACAGTTCAAGCGGCAAAGTAAAACAAACGGAGTCGGGTTCTTCAAATAAATTACATTGACGGAAATGAAACTTCCTGGGAACGCAAACAAAAATAATATAATTCACTGCGTTCAAAATAAACTTTTATAATGTAAAGCACTACTATCAATACGCACTCAATGAGCAGCTTTTATTTCACGATTCTATTCTAAAATACATATAGAAAGAGCTTAGTGCAAACTTATAGAAAGAATAGGTCGATTAACACAATAAAGGAATCATTAATACAATACTTATTTTACGCGGCGGCAGAATTGCCATCCACACTTCTCAGCATTATACAACCAGATAAGTCTCCATATGATCAGTCATGATCACACAAAAACTTAACAGTCTAATGCCGGGAAAAATTCACCTATCCAGATATACAGGATATCAAAGGATTAGGCTCAAAACGCGGGATCAAAATACCAGCATTGTGCCTGAAATATCTGTGTTCAGAAACCTTTTTACAATATTACAAGTGTTTATTATAATAGATTTTTGAATTTTAATATACAAATTAACCGGTAAATCTATTTTTTGTAAATTATTTATTAAATATTTCGGAGTTACCCCTGTAGCTGACATGACTAAAGGTATTATATAAACGGATCTAGAATGCCAAATATTTTTTATTTCTCCTGCTAGTTCTGTATGTTTACGTATTTTTTCTGCGACGGTTGTTTGTATATTATGTGTATTTGGAACAGCGATGTCTATTAGGTATGTTATTTTATTACGTTTATCATGTAATACTAAATCGGATCTATTATGATGTATTTGTCTATCTGTTATTATGGTTTTATTATTATTATCATATTATAAAATTATTATTGTTATGTGGTTATTGACTTCTTTCATTTTGATTTATTGAATAATTTTAAAATTTATAATGCATCTATTGATTTTATAATGATATTTTTTTTATTTTTTTCTTTTGTTTATTATTTCAATTGTTATTATAGTATTCCCTGATTACTGTTTGATCTTCGACACTATAAATTATTTAATATATTGTTATGTCATTGTTGTGTCTACATATGTATTTTGTTAACATGTAAAAGGCTTATTGCCGTGTATGTTTAAATAAAATAAAATTAAAATAAATAAAATACTCATTTCAAGAGCCTCCAAAACACATTCATTAAATTCTTAATCAAAAAATAAAATACTCATTTCAAGAGCCTCCAAAACACATTCATTAAATTCTTAATCAAAAAATAAAATACTCATTTCAAGAGCCTCCAAAACACATTCATTAAATTCTTAATCAAAAAATAAAATACTCATTTCAAGAGCCTCCAAAACACATTCATTAAATTCTTAATCAAAAAATTAAATACTCATTTCAAGAGCCTCCAAAACACATTCATTAAATTCTTAATCAAAAAATAAAATACTCATTTCAAGAGCCTCCAAAACACATTCATTAAATTCTTAATCAAAAAAGGGACTATAATTTAAAATTTCCTTTATCATTCCGTAGAGAACACGGCAAAGAACTCTTTTCCGCGAGTTTATGAGTGTCCTATATAAAATAAAGACATTTTACATTTTAAAGCCTGAGTGTCTTAATTTGTTTTGTTGGCACAGAAAGGACGGCTTACATGTTTATTACATGCGGCCGGTCTGCTGGCTATCCCACTTGTGGGATACACTGTGATGGTGTTGTTGAGTACATTAATTGTAGATTATATTCAGTGATGAGATTTGCCGTTCATCCTGAATATCTTATTATTAGGGGAACTAGGGGCAAGACGGGATAGTGGGGTAAGATGAGGTGCTGGGATAAAAGTGGAACCGTGCCGAGTAGCCCTGAACGTTGGATGACATTAGATGCTCTCTTCGGACCCCCCACTAGTAACAAGGCTACATCAGCAGTGGTTGCTCGCTCCATGATGCTGTGATACTAAACGTGTTTTTCGCATATTTCACGTCATTTTACTTAATTTTGTTGATAGTGTCATTCAAGAAAGAATATCGTTATTCAGATTGTTTGACATTTGATAAACAAGATTTAAATATTGAATTTTAAGGGAAGATACTCGATTATTAACTGGAAAAAAATATGGTAAATTACTTAATTAATTGATTAATATTCTTAACTATCCCGTCTTGCCCCTACCCGTGGGGCAAGACGGGAAAATTAAGTTTTTTTCAAAATTGAAATATTTATTATTTCTTAACGTTTATGTGATTACTTTGCTAGATTTAAGATCAAAGTTTGTGTCAATAGACTTTTTTTAAAGAATTTATATAAAGAAACGTGTTTTTTGACATTTTAGCTTAACGTTCCCGTCTTGCCCCTAGTTCCCCTAAGTATATTTTTTTAATGTTTTGTTTTTAATATCTTAATTTTGTGCTGGCACAAAGACGACAGCTTACATGTTTACTGCATGCAGCTGGTCTGTTGACTACCCCACTTGTGGAACTTGCTGTAATGATAAAGAAGTAAACATCAAAAAGTCGTTGATGATCTCAATTCAATGATTAAATGTTATTATTGCTTTTCAGTCAACACCACAATATATATTTCTTACAAACTCTATAACGAGCTGATTCTCTTAAGTATTGTCAGCGAACGATTATTTTCAAATGGTTCGCTGGTGTTAAACTGTGTTTGAAGGAAACTCGAAAAATTGAGTTACTTAAAACTTCGAGTTTAAAAAAGTCTTAAAATTATCTACAATACTACAGCTATGTAAATCTACACTTTGCTGATCGATCTGACAAACGTCAAACTTTTCATTTCTTTTTCTATTACAAATTTTACGATTTATGACAATGAGAAATGAATGAAATTTCAATATTAAATTTCCTTCATTATACTTTCTTAATACCTACATATTATTATTATAGTGTTCATAAATCTTACACAGTTTATGAATAATAATTTATTTATTCATCGGAAGAGAAGTATTCCAAAGAATATTGTAATTAATAATAACATCTTCACCTTGTCACAGCTGTCGAGCGTAATGAAGATCAAGTTGACGATAGCGTTCGTTATTATTTTCAGTTTCCAAAATGATTTTTTTGATTAAGATAATGTAAGTAATTGACCATTCGTTAAATTTAATTTTCAATTCAATAATTTAAAATTTACTCATCTATCTTATTGAGTTGATATACAATGAAATTAGTAATATTTATTCACAATGACAATGACTTTATAAATCGAAACCTGGTTACTAATTTAATAAATAAAATATAGTAAAACTTAAAACAATTTTTAATTTTGTTACTTAAAATTAAAAATATAATTTTTATTTATTTAAAGTATCAACAAATTAAGATTTTTCCACAGACATATTCTGCATTGAACTAGGATTTGTTAGTTTTTCTTTTATAATATACTTTTTCTTTTACAGGCAATCAATCCAAAAATAATGAATTAAAAATGCAGATTATGACGGAATTAGGTGCAACAAAAAGAATGAGATATAAGATTACTACTATTTTTTTTATCCTTTGAGACGCAGGACAATTTGATTTATATTTTTATTGCTTTTAAATACGTTTGAGAAACATCACACATATGAAATCTCAATAACGTGAAATCAGAATAATGTGTATGAAGATAGACGAAAAGCTAATAATATGTAAAACGGGTAAAATACTCTGTAGTCAATATCTGATATTGCTGTGGATGTTTGTCTGGCAAAGGGTGTATTAGCTGTTCATATGAACATACAAATAGTATGGAAACTAGCTAATAATACTCGTAGTGCTGTCAATATTTTCTGTTTAAACGTATATCGATTTCGTAATCGGCTAAAACAGAAATTTACTTAAATCTATTGATTCATTCATTCTTCTTTTGGTTGCTCACAAATTGACCTCCAAATTCCGCAGCCACCAGATCGAGTCATCTGTAAGTGCGTGTAAGTCCTGAAGTTCTCCTTGAAATGCGTGTGTGGGACACTCGTTTATCAGATGGTCGATAGTTTGTGTCATTCCACAGAATCAATCCATCCCCATTGATATAAGTTAGAAATTTTACAGCCTACATCATATCTTAACGATTTTTTTTTTAAAGATATATCTGGGTTTTGTTATAAACCCAAATACAACCTTATACACCTTTCACACTAAGCTACTAAAAGCTTGTGTCGTGAAAGGGGAGTTTGCCGGCACCTGGGATCGAACCCCGGACCCCTTGTTCATGAGGCCGAGACTCTACCTCCAGACTACCGACGAACTCCACCATATTTTCCTGGGAAGTATAAATCTGTTGATAAGAAACTAAGATCAATAATATATCACAAAAAATATTGTCATTCAGAAGTGGAGTTATGATAGGTATATAACTGAAATTTGTAAGGTGACTCTAAATAAACTAAGAAAATTAATCATATTTGAATTTTAAACCACTCGTAAACTTTGACCGAGCCGAAATATTATGTTTACTCCGAAAATCGAACCTACGACCTTCGTTTACAAGGCGAGTATGTAGACCGCTAGTCAATCTATTTGAATATTTCTTAACTGATATTGTTTGTGGATATGATTCACATCTATACTTTTTTAGCAAGTAAATCCAGTTTCCGGTACCAGATTGTGTAAAAAAGTTCAAAAATAAGTTGAACGTAGAAAGTTTTAAGGGTAAGTTCTCCATAGATCGCACTCAAGCTAGTTCGATGGGGAACAACGGGTAGTCAATCGGTGTTGATCAGAAGAATTTGTGGTCAATATCTAGCCCCTGATTTCTAAATTGACAATTTTAGGCAACTGACCAAAATATCATTATTTTTTTAAAATGATTAATTAGGTACTTTAATAAGTTGTAAATTTCATTATTTTATTGATTTGTTTGCATGATTAATTGTATTGATTTTATCTTTCATGTTCGATGCTTTTATCATTACATGTGGTTTGGTGTATTATTGATTTTTTTATTGTGTCTAAATTCATTATTTATATTGCCATTGTTATTTTGATGCTTTAGTTGTTTAATTAATTTATTTAAGTATTCATCCTTAACTATACATTGATCACAATACATACACTGAGAAAAATACTAACGAAATTTCACAACGAATCATTGGTACGTACTATCAGATTAGGACCAGAGATCGTACAAACGATTCATTAGTACGAATCTATAATATTAACTCTTCGCAACCAAGTTGTTGGTAAATTTACCAATGATTTGTTTGCGAAGAGTTAATATTATAGATTTATACCAATGAATCGTTTGTACGATCTCTGGTCCCAATCTGATAGTACCGTACCAATGATTCGTTTTGAGTATTTTTCTCAGTGTACAATTACAGAGAGAAAAGTATATAAATTTAATAAAATCAATATACAGAGGAAGAAGAAATCGCAAAGGCGCAATATCTTCCAACTAACCCAAGTAGTTTATATGCTTATGTGAAACACATGTAGGGATCTTCACTGGTTTGTTTTTTGCCAATTACTTAAATAGTTTTTTTGTTTGTTTGGTTTGTGTCTACCTTCAATATATTTAAATTTAATTCCATACAATAATATTTTGTTTAAACTGTACTTATGTATCCTGTGAAATTGTTTAAAAAATATATAAAATACTAGGTATATACTGGGCGTTTGCTGAATATATTCCACAATGTTACAACATTTGCGTGGAACTAAAACAAATAATTCATTAAAATAATAGGAAAATGTTTCTCTCTATCGGTAACAAAATAAATGTTTATCTGTATGTGAAAGCTATTGGAAAATGTACAATAAAAATAATTGGTAGAAAAGTATGCAGAATGTACGTATTGTCAATGTATGAGATAATCTACTGCGAGTGGATTAATAGAGTACAGTGGTACTTTAACATACGAGTGCCCCAACATACCAGTTTTTTGAGATACGAGCCGTCGAGCGAGCGATTTCTTGCTTTGAAATACGAGGAAAATTTTGGATACGAGCTATTTAATGACACTTGCCTAACTCATTTCCGGAACATTCTGAAAGGGAGGAAGAAACAAACCTCCTTGGACATGTTTTTTTTAAACGGATTACAGGTAAATGTGAGAAAAATGTGGCGAAAAGGCAAAGACCAGTGAAGAGAAAAGCAGTGACGAAAATTAAGCGAAAGTAACACTTTATAAATCTAGTTTATTTCTTTACATTCTCTTTTATTATGTTTTTGTACAATATTTTTCATTTATAAATACTACTACTACTATACCATCACGGCATATCCCACAAGTGGGGTAGCCAGCAGATCAGCTGCATGTAAGAAACATGCAAGCTGTCCTCTTCGTGCCAATATAAAATCAAGACATTCAGGATGGGTGGCAAACCTCATCGCTGAATTTAAGATGGTACAATGTCTTAATTTTTTCGAACACCTGCTTTTTACAGGACACTCGAAAACTTACGCAGAAGAGTGGGAGACCAATTCTTTACCGGGTGCTCCACGGGAAATATTTATCACGGGATCATTTATAAATACATTTTTCTTATTCAAAAACACGTAACAAAAATAACTGGGGTGACATTTTGGGGGCTGGAACGAATAAACGGCAGTTCAGTTAATTTCAATGGGAGAATATGCTTTGAGATACGAGTAATTTGAAATACGAGCAAGGTTACGGAACGAATGTCGAGGTACCACTGTACTACTAATATTATGATCCGTATATTTTTGCAGTTCAAATAAGAGAATGTGTTCGATGAATTAAATAACAATATTGAGATTAAATCAGTTTTTATCCATTTTAATATGATTTATGTGAATATTACTTTTTTTAATTTTTTTATTTATTTATTTTAATAGATACAACAGCTTTAACAATTTAATAATTTACATCGCCAATTAATGTATCTAAACTATGACCAATTTAATACAAAGCACAATATATAAAAAGTAATTATAGAAAGAAGAAGAGGAAGGAAGGAAGGAAGAAAGAAAGAAGGGAATACAACCTAATTCAATGTATAATGGTATAACTACATTTAAACATTCCATTAAAATAATCACTTTTTTCACTATTCTCACCCGTGCAGTCTCCTGAATACTTTGGTGAGTTATTGAGCGTCCTGTGAAAAGCAATTCATATTTGTCAAACGAAAACATCGCATTTAAGACATTAACGAGTAATAGCTTTAATTGTAGACGATCGTGTGTTCGAACTGAGTAACTTGAGCCCAAATACTACATTACAAATTTTCGCAGTAAGCTAAAAGCTTGTGTCGTGAAAGCGAAGTTTGCTGGCACCTGGGATCAAACCGTGCACCTCTTGTGCATGAAGCCGAAAGACTCTCATTTTATGCAGCCAAATTATTATTTTTATTTATTTATTTATTTTATATTCTTAAGGGACACACACAGTTCAACCTAACAAATATTAACATTTATATTTCTCCATTAAACAAACCAACAAAGGTCCCGCTAATTACCGAAGCGTATGACGAACACGTTGCTAGTAAATAATAATAATACATACTTTACCCTACTCTTATCAAAAGCAAAAAACAAGACAAAAATCATGAAAATAAGTAGTTAAAAATTACACTTCGATAGAACTCATAATAATAAAAATTTAAAATTATTAAAACTAAAGCAGTTTATATTAGTTTATATTTTGAAGATACTTTTCCAAAATGGAAGGAAAATGAGTAAATGATAATAAAAAAGTTACATTATAAATCATTGTAATACAATCTTGTTCAATCTGAAGAAGGAAATGTGTTTTTATATATTTTGTGAGAGTTCAAAGATAATAAGTGAGTCATGTTAATATATCGTTCAATGTAATTCATGATACGAGTACCATAGAGACCATGGTCCGAACGAATTAGAAATTCAAAAAAACGTATCATTCAATTTTCGTTTTCAATACGCCTACTCGTAGCAATGTTAATAGTACAAATTACGTAACGTATTTTCCTGATTTAAAAAAAAACTATTTAGGCTTTTGTAAAAATAAACGAAAGTTCACAACAAAATACTTTGTGTTTTTTTTCGTTTGGAAAGGAAGTAAAGAATTAAAAATATCCGAGAAAGAGAAAAGTTTCAACATTGGTACAGTGTAAGGAGGGTGAAGTTAGTTTTACTTACTTTTAGTCAAAGCCAATTTCAGAAATGAAAATCTTGAAAAACGATTTAAGTTCGACGAAGGTGTTTGTTTGGAGTAGTAACACCTACGTACCAATCTACCCATAGTTAGAGCAAAATGAAAAAAAGTTAACTCGGCTTAATTTTCCCAGCCATTAGTCATCGCGACAGGCCACCTACACTAAATTAGCTTTGAAATTTCATAAAGTTTTTGATATTATTATTTTTTTTTTTCGTTGAAATTCGCATTTCACACGTTCGACTGGTTACTAAATTATTTTTCCTATAACCGAATTATTATTAATAATAAAAAGTTTTTGGCTTCGTCAAAATATTTTCCACTGCCGAAACGTAAAAATAATTTTTGAAAACTGAGCTTTCAAATGATATTGTGACGTATGCTTTGATTAAAGTTTCATTTATTTATTTTAGACACATTTTTTATGTTTATCTAAAATTTAAACAAAAATCGAAACATACGGATACACTTATATTTATATTTCACACATGCATTTAAAGGTAGGTATCTATCATTCATTTTAGGTATAAATGTATAGGTATATCATTTTCTATCATTTTATCAAGTTTCGATGAAGTGTTTATGCTGCGAGTTCTAATTTTAAGATTTTGGAGTCACGACAGCAATTATATACTGGAGTATAAGTTCTTTATTTCTCATTCATTCTTTTTATGATCGGTCACAACTTGACCTCCAAATTCCGTAGCCACCGGATCGCATCTTCCATTAGAGCGTGTAAGTCCATAAGTTCTCCATAGAATGCATATGTGAGGCTCTCGCATTTCAGATGGTCAATAATTTTTGTCATTCCACATGTGCACGCCGGTGAATCAATCCATCCCCATTTGTATAAGTATTAGAAGCAGTACAGTCTATTATTATCACATTTTATATGACTTATTGTACACCATATTTTCTTGGGCATTATAAATCCAGGCAGTTCTACTGTTGGATCTGGTACTAGATTTTGGTTTCTTACTGACGATGATGCCCAAAGTTCTCTCCATCTATCTTCAGTACTCCAATCCGAGCGTTGAGCAACAACTTCCCAGATCCTAATACTGGACAATGATTACAGTGTTATTTTATGTGATATAATGGTTAATGACTGAATATTTCGCGTTTGCGATAAACCAGAATTTATGCAAAAATTAACAAGATATTTTATTATCAACGAAATAATTGTACCTACATATTTATATCTATTCTATGATTTTATAAAAAATAAACGTTTTTGAAATTAAACCCAATAATCAAGGATTTAGGATGACATTGTTCCATTTGCTTGTAATTTTACAAACAGTTTTTAATGTTCGTTATATAAATTAATTAAGCATATTATCATTTACAGTGCAAACAGAACTTGACATTCTAAATCTTGTGCTGATTTCTCTTAATTTATATTTCTTTGTAAAAAAAACATGCATTTTTTAGAAATAGTACTATTTTACTAGAAAAAATAAAAATAAAAATATTCTTGAAAAACCACTCAAATAACAGTTTCAAAAAAAATCACACCCAAAAAATGTCTCAATTAATGACTAATGCTTCGTAGAGTGCAGCCTTATTTAGTCAACTGGAAGTAGTTACGTTGTGACTTCGTTACACATTTGTAGTTGCCTCTATTATTATTGCTATCCATACTCTCTAACAAGGTGACAATTGTATTGACAGAGATATAAAAATTGTCTCGTTCATACATGAAATGTAATATATGTATCTACTAGTTATTGATTGTACAGTTATTGTCCTGGAAAAATAGAAATTTCATAAAAGCTAACAGGTGAAACAGAGTGTATTATACAACAATGTGTCGAGGCCAAAAAAATTCATAAAAATCACTCAAAAAAATCTGAATTTAAAGTTATATTATCTGTGTGCGAAAGGAAAAAGGGGATGAATAGAAAAACACTACATCACGGAATAGCCAAAACAATAATAATAATAATAAGAACACTTTATTGATCAGAAAAAAAATCATATGTATATCCCGTGGAGCACCCGGTAAAGAATTGGTCTCCCATTCTTCTGCGTAAGTTTTCGAGTGTCCTGTAAAAGGCAGGTGTTCGAAAAAATTGAGACATTTTACATCTCAAATTCAGCGATGAGGTTTGCCACCCATCCTGAATGTCTTGATTTTATATTAGCACAGAGAGGGCAGTTTGCATGTTTCTTACATGCAGCTGATCTGCTGGCTACCCCACTTGTGGGATGTGCCGTGATGGTATAATAATAATAATAAAAATAAAAAAATCATGAATCTTAGTCAAGAGAAGATTAAGATCTTATTTAGATTTCGATGAATATCGAAAAATTTCGATGTTATTGACCGAAGGTACTTGTTGGAAGTCCATTTTATTTATTATTGGTAAAAGCACATAACAGTGGGGCTAGTCAAAACGCATTTTAGTGTTACGTTTTCGTTTCGTTTCTACGTTGTGTGTGTTTTTCGTTTCGACGTTGCGAGAACGTGTTAATATTCGTAGCTAAAATACAGAATTAATTAATTATTATATTAATTGTGTCGGTGCAAACGCAGTAGAATTCCATAATAATGCAATTTGAAACAAGTGTTCCTTTCTACTATTGTTTGTCAGTCAGATTGATAATGACCTTATAAGTCGAAAGACGTCTCTCTGCGAATTAACAAACAATAGTAGAAAGGAACACTTGTTTCAAATTGCATTAAAATACAAGTAGCTACGAAAATTGACGCGTTCTCGCAACGTCGTTAACATTCGAACGAAAACGAAACAAAAACGCTTAAATGTGTTTTGACTAGGCCTACAGATAACAACTATAAATATTTATTTATTTATCACTTGTACAGTCTCCGAATACTAGTACGCGAAGTTAATAAAATCATTTGGAAGTTAACAACATACTGTGTTTTTTTTCAATTTATTTTATTAAGATTGTGTCGAGAGTAGCCCTGTTGTATATCATAAAGGGTTCACTCTATGGAATACATCAATTATCTCAATTTAAAGTTGGTGCGACTTGAAGCATTGTTATACAACACAATAGAGGTGATAATAATGTAAAAAAAGTTGGAAATAGTACATAATAATATGGTTGATGGTCTAGTTATGATAGCACATACTACAAACTTACGAGAGCTCACACTATTACAATGAAGTATGTCGTATAATGAATACCTACACGTAACACATTATGTATGTATTTATGGGCGTCTCGTTACAATCGCTTCTTCATTATCATTTTTATTTTTAAACTTTACTGTAATATCTACTGTTCAATTCCACAACTCAACAAGTAGAAATGACATATATTCGAGAAATCGGCATTTTTGTAATAGAGATGACGTGATTATAAAACCAAAATATTGTGAAAACAAAAGTGGTTGACAGCTTGATAGTATTTTCGATCAGGGTTCGAGTCCCGCTGCCGACTTACTTCACATTCACGATAGAAACATACAGTTTTATATTTTATATCTTACTCTTACTTATACTTAAGAATGGCACTTCCTATACACCCGATCAAGGCATCGAAAGACCCCTATAATAAAAAAAAATCAATGTCCTTCGAACCTTGCAACACCGTTGTGTTCGGTCGCAAATTTGATTTGTCGCATTATGAATTTAATCATTAAATTTCAAATCTATACAAAATAGGTAGTGTCTGACCGAAACTTCTTTTTACTGAAATCGAATTTCATTTCGGCTTCGGTCTCAGTTTCGGCCGAAACCGAAACTTCTATATAATTTATAATGTCATTTATGACTACCTACATCACATTAAAAGTGAAGTAAAAAACATACCTGTTTTGAAATGATCACCTCAAACTGCAAAATATGCGGTGCTTGTGCAGTATGTTTTCCACACAAATTTTAGTGTAACGTTATTGGAAAATATACACGATAAGAGCGTAATAACCATGTATAGTTTTTAAAAATATTTATGCTTATTAATATTTGAAACTATACGCGAGAAGTCCCAACCTGTGCGTAATGGCGTTGTATACTTTCAAAATACGCTTCACTGAATCAGCGTCAGAAAGTATACGCGACAATTACGCAGAAATCGTGTACATATATTTTCTGAGACTATTTTTCGTTCCACAATTTGAAAACATACATTGCAAGAACACTATGAATGCGTACTGGCATTGTATATTTTCAAAATACGCTGCGCAGACACAAACGAAAGAACTAAGTAAATTGTGACATGACTATGAGAACGAATGCGGTAAAATGACACTTCGTCTCTCGCACCTCAGTGCACCAAGCATGTCCGAGCGCAGCGCGAAAACGCACGAATCCAGTTTCGATTTCAGCCATAACTAGTATAGGCTAGATCAGTGGTCGGCAAAGTGCGGCTCCAGAGCCGCATGTAGCTCTTTGGCCCCGTAAGTCCGGCGCTGAAGGCCTAGCCTAGAGTCAAATTCGTTAGATTACGAAAAAATTTGAATTGTGAAATTAGAAAATAAATTTAAAAAGTTCGTTACAGAAAAAAAATCACCATTCGAAATTCCTTATTTCCCTAAATAAGCGAAGGTCTTACATTGTAAATAAAGGTTTAATAATTAATAAACAGATTTGGCTCTCGCATTTTTTTTTTGATCGGTGTTATGTACATATTTGGCTCTTTAGCAAATAAGTTTGCCGATCACTGGGCTAGATTATCAACCGAAACCAAGCCGAAACTGTTTTTTGGCCGAAACCGAAACCGAAATTTCTGTCGGACACTAAAAATAGAGACAGTAAAATAGTATTATTTGTATTATCATCATCTCATCATCTCGCCCTCAACGCTCCTCTCGGGAGCACAGGGCAGAAACCAGCCTCCTCCATTCAGAGCGTCTCTGCGCCAATTGCGTTACCTCTTTCCACGACATTCCCTGCGCTCTGATATCGTTGTCATAGGAACGGTGTATTGTGAAAGAGGGACGCCCGGGCTGACGGAACCCTGTATTATATGCTCTAATAAAAGTCGTCGACTCAGCTTGATAACACAGAATAGGTATATACTAAATACACCTACGTGTATTAGCAGTAGATTGGAACAGTTCCAATAATTAATTACCTACACAGTATTCACAACTCTATTTCCGTAATTTCTGTGAAGTATTCTCAGGATAATCATTATTAATTAAGGTATCTATCAAACGCCTTCATGAGAAATACGTAATATGGCATTTGGAACAAATTTGAATTTACATTTTTAATGATCCATAATATACCAATACGATCATTATTAAATGTAGATTTTTTACTACTACTACACTATCGCAGCATTTTCAACATGAAGGGTAGCCAGCAGACTAACTAATTCATGTAATAAACATGCATATTACCCTCTTTGTGCCATTCACTTTGTCGGTGTTAAAGTAGTCAAATTCCATAATGAAATTAAAAATCTTTTTTTTTTCTTCTACTATATGTTCTTTAAAGTTTAATTTATTGACCGGCGATTCTTAAAGGAAGTTTATATCTCACTTATTTTATAGGCATTAACTATGTAACAATTTCTAGACATTTAAAAAAAATTAACTTGAATTTCTATGTTTATTTGTTACATGAATTCAAAATACGCTATCGCGATTTCAATCCGAGCCCTAAGAGTCTTGAAAAGCTCGTCAATGGTGTAAGAACATTGAAATCACGATAGTATATTTTAAATTCATGTAACAAATAAATATAGAAATACAAGTTTATTTTTTTTTAAGAAGTTTATATCGTTAATTTATTAGCAAAACAATAAATTATATAGTTATCCCACTGTTTATTTTTATCGACGATGAGAGCGGAAGCTCTTGAAAGCCGGCTAGCAAAATTAATAAAGTCAACAGAGGATTAACTTTATATCTTGTTTTATTAATAAATCATTATGTTCTTTATTGAGAGAGACATCTTTCATCTTACAATGACATCGTCAATTCCTTTGTGCCAATAAAAAAAATACATTCAGGGCGGGTTGCATACCTCATCGCTGAATTCTAGTTGTTCACGACACAGCCTTTTAACTTGCTGTGGAAGGTGTATAGAGGGTTGTATTAAGGTTTATAACAAAAACCCAGATAGGCCTTTAAAAAAACCGTTTTACATGTATTGTGATGTTTTAGAGTACAAGAAAATTCCAGTACTCTAAAAGTTAAATGAGAAAAATCTACTAGTTACTACACTTGTGAGATGTTATATACTAACTAGTATACTCTTATTGTTATACTTAAGTACTTAAGTAATTCTACCCGGCTTCGCCCAAGAAACGAACATCAAATTGACAAATTAGCATTAAGACTTGCTAATAGCATAAGTAGGAACTTTCCAAAAAAATGTCCAATTTTTTAAGATATATCTGGGTTTCGTTATGAACCCAAATACAACCTTATACACCTTTCACAGTAAGCGACTAAAAGCTTGTGTCGTGAAAGAGGAGTTTGCCAGTACCTGGAATCGAACCACGGAACCCCTGTTTATTAGAAAAAAATATTTAAAAACTGGCAACACTATAATTCAAAT
Source organism: Athripsodes cinereus (assembly GCA_947579605.1). Classification (NCBI taxonomy): domain Eukaryota; kingdom Metazoa; phylum Arthropoda; class Insecta; order Trichoptera; family Leptoceridae; genus Athripsodes; species Athripsodes cinereus. The sequence goes on along the minus strand of OX388323.1, from coordinate 23,103,504 downwards.
ACTTTTGATGTTTTGAAACTACCATAAGGTAATATGACAAAAAGGACAATAGAAATAGAAGTAGTACCCAGAAGACTAGGCAAACCGACGTCCACGATTGTCAAGGACCTGAGGGAGGCAGAGCTGCGTTTGGAGGATGCAGGGACCCGAGAACTTGGAGAATGAGGACTAGAAGAGCCGACCCCTAATAAATGGGATAAAGGCGAGGAGGAAAAGTTTGTAACCTAAAGCTTTCCCAGAGGGTGAGACCTAGTATAGTGTGTATTATTTTACTTCTGTTTTTCTAAATTACAAAGTCCATTGAGGATGTCCACATAATTATTTACGAACGGACTTTGATATTTATGTGTGAATTGTAATTATCAATATAGCATAAAGTACCGTAAATCTCTTTCTATATTCATTGTGCCTCAAACTGTATGAAAGATTGTAAAAAGGCAGTGGCGTAGCTAGGGGGGGGGGCAGGGGGGACATATGTCCCCGGGCGCTACATTAGGCGCCAAAATTAGTATTAAAGCTATTTTTTTTTTTTTTGATGTAAACTAATGTATCCCGATTACGTTTGCAAGATTAAATTTTGGAGCTCCACAAATATCTTCATTTCAAACCAGTTGGCATACACGATTTTGGCGCCCCCATTGAGCGTTAAGGGGCGCCATTCTATTCATAAAGAAAATGACACATCCACAATGCAGGATTGCTGATGGCGTTTTATTTTTAACAAAGATCAGTACGGGTTCAAATATTACTCTTCATAATGCTTCATGCTTCAAAAATGAATACCATATAAACCGTAAAATCTCAAAAATTTCTTGGGGACTCTGAGTAGGGGCACAGATTTTGTCCCCGGGCGCAGATGACCCTAGCTACGCTACTGTAAAAAGGACGCCTTTTAAATTTCGATATTTAGAACAATCGTGGTCATTTGAGTCCATTTACCATCGTAAACTTTATCGATGAAATGAAAATAATTTTTTCTATTATTTTGATTTTAATTGAGAGGGAGAAAGACGTCTTTCAGTGACATTGTCAATCTTCTTGACATGACAATATTATTGAAAGACTAAAAACGTCTCTCTCGATAAAAATCAAAATAGTAGTTATAAACATTATTTGTTTTTAATTACATTATGGAATTCTACTACCAACCTTAACACTGTCACAGTGAATAGAGTAAACTCTATCATTATTATTTGTATATGTTTGTGGATTTTTTTTGTTGTTGTTACGAATGGTATTATTTTTTTTTATTTGATTTAAAAATTCCATGTCAATTAAAAAAATTTAAAGTAGTTTCTGCATAAAATTGTCTGACCAATATGTTTTTCTTCCGAGAAAGTAGTTAAAGTGTTCAAAAACGGTATAATAATGGTAAAAACGGTAAAAAATGGAGGTGACTCATTTGGAATGTGATGAAAATTTTGATAAAATATGTATAAAAAATCTGAGTAGGTGTAGTTTTAAAAATGAAAAATTTTACGATGGAAATCTCATATGAACTCAAATGTCTATGGTTTTGCCAAATACCGAAACTTAAAAAGCAGCCGTCGTAGATGTGATGATTATGAAAAACAATTTCCGCTACATTTATCTCAGCTGCGGTAAATTATCCGCGGTGTGAAGTGTCACACGTATAGTCATGCAACACAGAATATAAACATTTATTATATTATACTAGTGTACTTTCAACCAGATTCGGTTATGAAATAAACATTAAATTCAGAAAATAACACTTAAAGATGATACCCTCAGAAATAACGGAAAAAATATTTGTTTATTTTATTTTTCCTTATATTTTCTATTTCGTTACTTTTTACGTATTTTCCATATTGGATTAATTAAAAACTTTAACTTTTTAAATATAGAAATTGCCAGTTGGCGCTCGTTTTTAGATCGCAATTATTATTGGGTTAGTTGGAAGAAATCGAACCTCTGCGGTAAACTCGCCCTCTGTATATTGATTGTATGATTGTCTTTGTTTTAAATGTATTTTTGTGTGAATTTGCTTGTAATCAATGTACAGTAAAGAATAAAAAAATAATTGCGATGCGGCCATAACTCGTTAAATACTGGAAATTTTCTTTTAATAATAGGGAGAAGACATGGTATTTTGTAAACGAGTGATTAAGTAGCGTCTTTGATGGGCAAGGAGATTTGATTTGACGCATCTTGAGATTGCTCGATTTAGATTTGACCGCTAGCTCAATCATTCATCACACAGGCTCACCACACAACTTATCAGATGTACAAAATATTCTTATTTAGAAAAAAAATAACTTGAATTTTTATGTTTATTTGATACATGAATTTAAAATTACGCTATCGCGATATCAGTGTGCGCTGTACTATAAATTCATGTTACAGATAAACATAGAAATTCAAGTTATTTTGTTTATATGTCTAGAAATTGTTACATAATTAATGCTTGCAAAATAAGGGATATTTTTATTTAATTAAATATACGACAAAAGCATACATAATCGACATTCGCTTAAAACATATTATTCCATTACAAAGAGTTCTAGACTACATAAGGAATAGATTTTAATGCATAGGATAGAAAAACAAAAAATTAAGATTGTTGCGAGTAGGTACTAGATGCTTAAATTTGTGTGAGCTTCTTTACTTTACTCTTCCCTCTTCATAGTTTGATAATATCCATTGCAGTGATCGTTATAATAATGAGCTTACTCTCTTACAGCTTTAATTGAAGTGCTTCAAAGTCAACAAGGAAAGCCCTCATTATAATCGGGGCACTTCACTGAATTATTGACAATATAAATTTGATATTATAATTAATCTGTAGCCCTTCAATTAATTGATGTAACTTTTATATAATACCTAATACCGGCATCTACGAGAATGAAAGAGCGAATGTTCTTTCTCTTTTTTCCTCCCAATGACATTTAAAGATATTTATTTATTTATCACTTGTACACGACGTGAGCCTTTTACACGTTAAACATAAGCCGGGAATACACATGACTGTAGCAGGCACACTTGTATAACAGCTCCTTGCACATGCCACCTACTATCATGTGTATACGCTAGCTGGCATGCCTGTATCTGTCACGCAAGTAGATAGCACAACATTTGATTTACTGGCATGCAACATGAGGGAGGGGACGCGGGGGGCTACGAAACCGGCATGTGTGAACGTCGCGACAGGTACAGGCATGCCAGTAGCTGACCTTCTTTTTTATTTTATCCGCAATTTTCCCTAACAATTCATCAAATTTTTCTGACAGCATTCTTAAATGATTTTTGTAACCATCTATATTTTCTTGTCGCATTTCTGTAAGCAGACAACTACTTTTCCAAAATTTTCTCTTCTGCTTATCCAATCTTTCACCCAAATTCGTCTTCTTTTACTATTCTTTTTTTCTCTCCTTAAATTAGATTAGCCACACATTGCACTGCTAATTGCAATATGATGATACTTAATTCATTTCGAATGTTTTCCATTGCAAAAAAGCTTGAGACTGAGTGATTTGAGACATGTACTGTCTCGTGGCTAGTTAGTGTATACGTCTTGCAAATACAGGCATGCAAGGACGCATATTTGCATGTAAGTTTAACTTGCAAATGTATCCCCATCGCGCCAGTAAATTCCACATGCCATTAACAAGCATGCACGCTACTGTTCCATTTTACAGGCATGTGTATCGCCGCCTATATACCTAACAAAGTAAAAAACAATTTGACAGACAAAAATAATAAAGTATGAATTGGTACAAATTTATGAAAATAAACATTAAGATGTAACAAAATTAGTAGCGAGTTGAACAAAATAACAATAGTAACAGAATAAAACAATTATATTAAATTATATAGAGATTTGATAAAATTGAGGTAGGTAATGACGAATATGAATCATAATATAGATATAACGAATGACTTAGTTTTTTCTGATCTATATTAACGATATCAGTTTCATTAATTCATTAAGGGGTTGCACCCTCCCTCACCCATGAATGTTACAGGAATGTCAGTTCCTATACGTCATCCATACTATTCAAGCAAATTCTTTCTAAGGAAGGGTTCAAGGTTCGCCTGAAGGACTCCCCCTGACAAAACCCTTCCTGAAATTAAATACAACCATGTCCACCGACTCTGTATTTTACAATTTGACATAGAATTAGCTTACAGTTACGTATTATCTACGTACTAGTTGTTTGCTTAGACTAATACAAAGGATGAAGACTAGACATTTGGAAATTTTAAACTAAATACCTACATTCTTCTAAGCCTTCGAGTTTCTACAAACAAATGAATATTTCAAGACGTGGTGCTTGTTCACTCAGTTTCTGAAATCATAAAAAAAAAATTTTTAGGTCAATGTACAGGAAAAATGCTGAAGATCAAAATATAAATGTCCAAGCATAGATTATACATAATGTGCTTTAGTTTTGGACCGGTTGCCCTAAGCAGTTGTTCTAAAACTCACCTCCTGTTATAGGAGAAAAGGACGTCACAAACAGAGTGAGTTCGATCAGGTCAAACGGCCAAGTGGTCATACAGAGATAGACTAAATAACCTCAGCGGGAATGGATCCCGGTCGCCGTAGGATATCCCATTTGCTCTTAAAAGACTCAACAAAGCTTCGAAAACTCTTGAAATTTTCTGGATTCAAGGTTAGCTCTCCGAACCAGATTGGCCTGGGAGTATCCGGAGTCAGGGATGAGACATGAGACTGTTCCGGGTCGCGCAGGATAGAGAAACCTTCGCCAGAGTGATTGCCAACGTAGGATTGAAAACGATTGAGAAGAAAAAGAAGTCTTATTAATAGACGTTGATTAAATTTCTAGAAGAAGATGAACCATCGTTTTTAGTAACCAATAAAGTAGTGTTGCCAGAAAAGAATGTCATTTTCTTATATTGTTAATATTTTCTTCACAACAGAGAAGAACAATGTAGTGTATAATATATAGTATTATAGCTAAAATTAACAAACATCGTACTGAACACTTATCATGATTGCAGGGGAATACTTTCATAATAATCCCTATTCCTACACACCTCTATATAGCTACATACTTGTAAGAAGAGGAAGAGTCTTAATTATAATAGAACTATTAACAATAATTTCAGTTTGTCCCTTTTTGCTCAGCTGTCTCTACTTGAAGAAGGGTGACCAACAATAACTGCAGTGTTATAATAACAAATAATTTGATAAATCTTTAACACAACCATATTAAAATGGAGAGTTTATGAATTTTTATTTATATGCACAATTAATTTGCTTTTGTATTTTGTCAATTTTTGGTGAAAGGTTTTTTCAAGTACCTACTACCGTTTTTGAGGGAAGCTCATGTTAATTTAAAAATTAGGACTAAAAAGAATCCAAAGAGTTTGAAATAAGTAACTCATCAATATTACTGACTCTAACATTAAAATATTAACCACACCTTATAAAACCAACCATTCTATACAATTTCTGCATTACATAACTATAAATTGTTAATATAGTAAAATTCTTCATGTGCCTGTAGGTTGAGTATTAGTGTTCATTTTGTAAAAATTCTTGTCAAATAATTAAAATTATTTAACTATACTTATAATTATAATTAAAATTCTTAATTATTTTAATTATTCTCATTAAGAATCAACCACTTCCAATCTAAACATCTCTACGCCAATTTAGTTACCTACTCCCACAACATTTCTAGCGCTCTGATGGCGTTGTCATAGAAACGACGTACTGTGAAAGAGGGACGTTCGTGCCGTGGGAATCATTGTGGACGAAAGAACAGTAGGTACTCTTCGGGACAACTATTACTGGACATTTTCAAAACATGTCCCAAACAAGATCGAGTCTCCTGTATTACAAAGGCTACATACCTTTATTACAGAGACTAACATCAGAAATAATAATCCAAATATGATATAGATGTGTTGTAAATAGGAACGAATTTAAATAACTTTAATTTATATTTATAGTATGGTCACTGTATTTATGTCCCGGCACGTTTGGTTATTATCTAAAATACATCAGAAATAATTATTGTTGCTGTCTCATTATTATTTATCTACTTCGATCTTGTGTAACCATCAATTCGTGACTATAATAACCCAACATCATTCACTACAAACTCACACCTACACCTAAAAACGTACACCTACACCTAAAAACGTACACACTTAAACATAAGAACGGACTTAAATATTTACATTATCTTGTAAATATTTTAATGTATCTGTAAATTATATAGGCTTATAATAATCTATCCTCTATATACCCGTGTATTTAAGTAGCGTAAAATACTATATTTTTAAAATGTTTAGTAATAGTTACTATGTACAACCACATGATTTTTTTAAAAAAACACTGCCGGTTTCAACGCTAAGATGCGTCAATGGTGGCGCTCAGACAGCTGGATGCGAACGTCAATCATCAATCATCAAGCAAAAATCTTAAATCTTTCGGCGATTATTCGGAGCATTCTCTGAAGAAATGTTCGATTGAATGCCTTCGTTACCCGTCCATGAATCGAATGAATGCCTCTGTACGCCGCAATTGACGATTGTCAAACTAAAACTCGTCAATGACAGATATAAGCGTAGAAACCGGTAGTGTTTTTTTTTTAAATTCATGTAGTAACTATTACTAAATATTTTGAAAATGTCTCGTGATTACCACATTGTTGGTGCCAATAAAATCAAATAAAATAATTATTGATCACGAGAGAGACGTCTTCCGACTTGTTAGGTCTTTATCAAACTTTATAATGACCTCATAAGTCGAAAGACGTGTAAAAATAAAATAAAAAAGACGTCTCTCTCATGATCGATAATTTGTCGTAGAAAGAAACACTTATTCCAACTTACCAAAATAGTAGATTTTATTAATTGATAGTAAGAAAAATGAACTAACAATTTTCTTCTTACAAGCAAGTTACAAGAAAAATAAAGCTCTCTCTCATCTTTCTTTTGACATGTTTCTCAAATAATGTTGTCGTTTTAATTTCCTCTAACGGTTTTCGTCTCTTTTTTAAAATAATTTTATTTCTATCTTACCCAACTACATAAAATTATCATACCTGGCATTCTAACTCACTGTATTTTTAGCCAGTTATAATAAATAATAATATTCTTTATTTTTTTTATATTTATTTTTATATACATAATAAAGATGTATTTTTAATCGTCCGTGAATAACTCCGCAACAAAGTTTGAAGCTCGTGTGTGTGGAGGGGGTTCGGAATCACAGAGCATTTGATTGAAGAAAGTTATTGATTATGTAAAAAAAATAAAGCTTGAATAGTGATATGTAAAATTAATACAGCAATATTGATGCTATTATAAAATTGTATTCAATGGGTATATGCAACGCTAGCACTGTTGCACTGCGTCTTCGCAAGTCATTTTACTATTAATATCTGAGGAAAACCTACTATGTAATTTAAAATTATTATTATATTTATTGTCCACTACACAATTAACCATGACCTTCTAAGTTAATATCTATTGTACAATATTATACTTTATGCAATAGCTTTTATTAACCTATAGTAATGGATAGAAAGATTATTGAAACCGGCCAATTACCCAGTTATCGAGGAAGGTCAAAATTGAATTAACCTAGTATCCAACTTTTTTAAGGCAATTTTGTTTCTATTCAGTCGTCTGATATCTTAAGTTCCGATTTCTACGTATATGAATTTACTAAAATATTTTATGCAGGGACCCAAGAGTCACTAGTATGCATAGGTATAACAAATACCTAACTTTACACATTAAAATGTTATTTGTCGGGTAGGCCATGTCTGATTTTATTGTACCGACATTTCTACGCACATGCTAGCGCCATTTTCAGGATATGAAACATTGAAGGAGACCCACCGACCACCCGGATAGCGCAGAAGTCTGGGGACTACCATTTATCCGAATCCTACAATACACAAATTTTGTCCACACCGGAGGCGCCATAGTGGGCAGCCTGACGCGCTGCATATGAAACGTCAGTACATCAAAACCAGACATGGTCTATCCAAAAAACAACAACCAGCTATAGAAGATTGCCATGAAAACTATCGGTGGATGGCGCTCACAGTAGCTGCCTGAAGCTTTTGACGTCATGCTTTTAAAAATTAAAATATTATCTTAAATTGATTCATAATAACAAAATCTTAGTGCTAATATTAACTTTAGTTTTCTTAAAAAATATGTTTTGGTGCTCAACTATTTTGAAATAAAATAAAAGTTACAAAATAAAAAATTATTAAGATCCGTGAATAAAAATGCGACAGTAAAATTCAAAATCCATACTCATAATCCAAGTGTCTCCTGTCATTAATACTTAATTAAATTAATGAAACCTTCAAGTAAAGTTATTAATAAAAATAATCATTTGAATAAAAATATGTCTACGCATTTTTCACAAAACGGCGCGAAATAAGCTGTCTAGAATATTATTATAAAACCTTCAATCCAAAGTAAAATGTAGTGTTATTTTTTTTAAAGATATATCTGGGTTTTGTTATAAACCCAAATACAACCTTATACATCTTTCACAGTAAGCTAAAAGCTTGCGTCGTGAAAGGGGAGTTTGCCGGCACCTGGGATCGAACCGCGGACCCCTTGTTCATGAGGTCGAGACTCTACCTCCAGGCTACCGACGAACTCTATAAAACAATAGCTACAAAACAATTATCCACTTCAAGTCCCGGAATAATGTTTCGGTTTAGGTTTCTCACCTTTTTTGTAATTTTTCGAACGTTCTATAAAACACGGTATAAAACACATGGTATTGGTATAAGAGAGTATCTTTAATAAATAATTGCCTAAAGTAAATTTGTATGTAATTGCTAAATAAATAATCAAGTGCCAACTTATCGGTAGATATTCACAAGTAAACAGTGATTGATGCAAAGAAATTTAGATTATGGTACAAATGCTGAAACATAATATGTCTCCACATCGACAAGTTATATCCATTTGATAGTTCTGCAATGAATATACGAGTATTATTAATATTATCGTTACTAAGTAGATATGTCCAATGTGTACAAGCCACGCAAATAGTTATATATTAGTTACATTTATTCAGTTATATATCGTCCCTCTTCTGACTCACTGTCGTATCTGACATTTTTGACGAAATCGAGTTATGATCACCAATGTGTACTTATATGTGCCCTGCATGTTCTCACTGAAGATCATACCTGTAACTGTTACCGTTATCCTGGAATAGCTTTCGTATTTACGAATTATTCTAAATAAAATGTGTTGTATCTACTAATTCTCTCCTAGTTATATGATACAGTGTAAAATAAATATACCTATTACATTATTTTATTTGTACCTTTTCTTATATATCTCAGAATCATTTTTGTGATGAAATTTTGAGGAATTAGTAGATACCTACAACACATTTTACTTAGAATAATTCGTAAATACGACAACAAATCAGAAAGCTATTCCAGGATAACGGTAACAGTTACAGATGTGATCTTCAGTGAGAACATGCAGGGCACATTATAAGTACACATTGGTGATCATAACTCGATTTCGCCAAAAATGTCAGATACGACAGTGAGTCAGAAGAGGGACGATATAACATATTGAATACATAAACATCCCGTGGAGCACCCGGTAAAGAATTGGTCTCCCACTCTTCTGCGTAAGTTTTCGAGTGTCCTGTAAAAGGCAGGTGTTCGAAAAAATTAAGACATTTTACATCTTCAATTCAGCGATGAGGCTTGCCACCCATCCTGAATGTCTTGATTTTATATTGGCACGAAGAGGACAGTTTGCATGTTTCTTACATGCAGCTGATCTGCTGGCTACCCCACTTGTGGGATATGCCGTGATGGTATAGTAGTACATAAACATACATAATTCTCCCTTGATATCCAACAAGAACGAGACCAAAGGATATCTAGATGACATAATGCAACAGGATCCTGCGGAGAAATGGACTGGATGAAGATGACATAGGGAACAGAAGAGCATTATAATTATTATAACCTCAAGACGACAACCAACAGCCTTCAGCTTCAATTAGTTGGGGCAGTGCCAGGTAGAAGAAGTACCTTCGAAAGTTTGATTAACCAGCGCCTTATGGAAGAAATAGAAAGAAAAAATGGGTTAAGTGAATTCCAGTACGGTTTCAGAAGAGGCAGATCAACAGTAGACGCAGTGAACCGCGTAATACAAATAGCGAAAAAGGCAAAGCAATCAAGAGAAGGGAATATACTGATTCTCATCGATATCAAGAACGCTTTTAATTCGGCATCGTGGAAGATAATAATTGATAAATTAAAGAAACTTGAAATAGACAATCACATAATAAACATGATAGTAGACTACCTCACAAAAAGACACATTGACATAGAAAGAAATGTACGAAGAGAGATAGGGGGAGGTGTCCCACAGGGATCGGTCTTAGGACCAACTCTGTGGAACGTACTATACGACGATGTAATGAGAATAGACATGCCAGAAGGAGTCGAGATGACAGGCTACGCAAACGACTTAGCCGTGTCGGTGACAGCACCTACAGCAGTGGAATTAATGGCAAAAGCAAACGCCGCCCTTCACGCGGTGGGTCTATGGATGAGAAGGCATGATCTAAAGATCGCTCCACAGAAAACGGTAGCAATAATGCTAAGTGGAAATAGAAGAATGGGAAACATTCAGCTGAAAATAGAGGGCGTGAATGTCAGCCCTTCAAAAGAAGCCACATACCTGGGAGTTGTGTTGGACTCAAACCTCACGTTTAATAAACATATAAAATACGTAGTGGAAAAAGCACAAAAGACGATAAGAGCACTAACAGCAATAATGCCAAACACAAAAGGTCCGGGACACAATAAAAGAAAAGTTTTAGCTCTAGCAATGCAATCTATAATACTGTACGCGGCGCCAATATGGGCATGCACTCTAGATAAAGATGCCAATAGACAAATAGCTCTAAACGCACAGAAAATAATAGCTCTACGAGTATGCTGCGCTTATAAGACAGTTTCCACGGAGGCTTCCCTTGTAATTGCTGGTCTGATACCAATCGATCTTTTGGCAAATGAAAGGTCAAGGCTATATGGGCGACATACACAGATAACAGAAGATGACAAAAGATACGAAAGAAATGTTACAATAGCGAAATGGCAACAGAGATGGAATGAGGTCACCGGCGGAAGATGGACGCACCGCCTTATAAAAGATATAAAACCCTGGCTTACAAGAAAACACGGGGAAGTCACATACCGGATGACACAGTGCATGACGGGACATGGTGTGTTTGGAAAATACCTAAAAAGAATTAAAAAATCTACAATGGAATCCTGCGAATACTGCGATGCAGAACTAGATGACGCGGAACACACCATGTTCCAGTGCACGAAGTGGAACACCGAAAGAGCAAGACTGGAAAACCGAATAGAGCCGGGGGAAATACTGACGCCCGAAAACCTAGTAGAAACCATGCTTAGAAGCAAAAACAATTGGAAGGCCATAAATGAATTCATGGAAGGGATAGTGGCGGTAAAGGAAAGGGACGAAACCGAAAGACAGAGAAGACAATAAAGACAATAAGGCAGTTTCGTGGTAGGCCATCGCGGCAGGTACACGGCTGTTAGGAGAATAGGGGGGGGGTTTTAGCCGGTGCGAGTCCGGCACTACCCGACCACAAAGGCCGGGTGTCCATAAGGGATTTCCCCTCCACAAAAAAAAAAAAAAAAAAAAAAAAAAAAAGGTAGAAGAAGTAGAGGATACAAATACATTAACACTTCAATATTTCCTCTCGGGAATACAATTTTTTTTATAATTACAGCTTCTACTACTTTACTATCACGACATATCCCACAAGTACAGTAGCCAGTCAACTAACTAACAGTGTGTTATAAACACGTAGATTGTCTTCTCCGTGCCAATAAAATATTCAGGATGGTTTGCATGCTTTATCGATGAATTTTTAATAATCCTCTACCTTTCAAAAATAGATTCTACAATATTAATTTAGGAAAATTACAAAGACTTACCTCCCTTTTAGACTAAGAGCCTGATAAAGTTAAATAACAAAATTAACGAGTCTATTTTAGGTTTCCACCCCTTAAAACACCAATTTTGCCACTTCATTCTTTTCTTCCTGATGGGACATGAACCCTACGTTGAGGGCCATTGCAATAGAATTATCTTTATCATACTATACCCTCGCACAGTCCCAAGTGGAAAAGGAAGAGCGAACGGATAACCATATGGGTAAATCTATCCTTACATACTTCTTTCGCGTCATCTTCATTCATACAATTTCTCATTCATGCATTTAATTTCTCTAACTCAACACACGGCCATCTTTGAAAATGCGATCTACGTGATCAAGCAAGTAGTTTTCGGACGCCCGCGCTTTCTTACATCACCTCTTTCATATAAGTATATCCTCTTTGTGATTATTTAAGCATCCATTCGTTCCACACGCCCATATCTTCTTTATCATAATAACCGCAATCCTTAACATAACATAAAATGTATAGATAATTCACACAGACCGAGCTAGTCCCAAACTTAGATATGAATCTTGTATTATGGGTACTAACGCGATAATACACATATATACAATGCACTACACACATATACATGTAACACCCAGACCCAGGACAATCTGAAAAAGGACATTCTTCATTTTGCCCTGGCTGGGAATCGAACCCGGGACCTCGTGACTCAAAGGCAAGTGCGTTAGCCTCCACGCCACACCGGTCGTCTTTGTCACCTTGCAAAATGCTTTTTATTTCTTTTTTTTTAAAAAAAAAGATATATCTGGGTTTTTCTTATAAACCCAAATACAACCTTATACACCTTTCACAGTAAGCTACTAAAAGCTTGTGTCGTGAAAGGGGAGTTTGCCGGCACCTGGTATCGAACCATGGACCCCATGTTCACGAGGCCTAGACTCTACCTCCAGGCTACCGACGAACTCGGTTTTACAATAGGTAACCTATTATTAATGCAACCCGACATTAATTAGGTTTCATCGTGTATAAAAATGTATACCTTCTTTTTTTCTATGTCACGACGACTAAAACTGATTCATAAATAATAACTGCGTGAATACTTTTCAAATATTTTTCCATAATATGACGAAGCCGCACTCATAGTATTATCGTAATCAAAACTAAAATAAAACACACCATTATGAGCTTTTGGAGGTACTACCGGTACAATGACGATGATATGTTACTCGTACGCCCTTCACAGTATCATTATAGAAATGAAATTATCTCTGTAATTCTGACATACATTCATTTGAAATGGACGAACAGAAACAATCAACTTTCACATTTAATCATTCTCGTGTTGCGATAAAAAAAATATCATGAATTAACAGGTTTAATTCTGTAGCAGTGAGCTTTTCTCTGATAAAAGAATTAGTGGACCATTCAGATGGTTATTTTATCCATCGCTAGCACGTTTTATCTACGTGACTTGTATGTGTACGATGTTTTATTATCTTTATTTACAATTCCAGAACAATGGACAATGAAAATATTACAAAAATACGAATGTAGGTATATCCTCATTCGCGGCAAAAATATTAATACTACATTGTATCTACTTTACTATCGCAAAACCTTATGCTTTGTAGCTTTGTACAATATTCTATAACATAATATTATATTGTTATTCATTTTTCGGCTTACGCATTGTTAACTGTATTTCAGATGAGAATATGTTGTGAATAATAATAAATTATATCAAACACATTACATATTGTTATTATATATTGTATACCAATTACCAATAAGCCAATAACACCCATTCTACCCTTACAAATTAACACAACGATATACCAACTGTATTGGTGTAATGTGTTATTTGTTTTCAAGATTATTTTTATTTGTTTATTGATTCAACGTTAATTTTGTAAAACTCCATGTTTATATATGGAAAAAAAACACAGTTGGTTTTAGTTTAACTTAAAATGTTTTTTGAGTAGTGACCTAGTTTCGACTTATAAAGCCAAGTTTAACAATGACTTTTTTAGTCGGAACCAGGTCACTATTCAATAAAAAAAATTAACTAAAACTAAAACCAATTGTTAAAGTTTAATTTATCGACCGACGGTTCTTGGTGGAAGTTCATATTAATAATTTTTAAAATGAAACACAATATGTAGTTATTCCACTATTGACTTTATTTATTTTGCGAGTCGGCTTTCAAGAGCTTCCGCTCTCATCGTCAGGCAATTTTTTTTAATTTTTTTTTCACTTGTGGCATAACATCCTACAAGGATGATTTGTGCCGCCAAAACAGATCAGGCAATTTGCCTGACGATGAGAACGGAAGCTCTTGAAAGCCGGCTCGCAAAAATAAATAAAGTCAATAGTGGAATAACTACATATTATTGTGTTTCATTTTAAAAATTATTAAAATCAATTGTGTTTTTTCCATATATATATTATTTTTATTGTTTTTATTGGGGATGTGTAAATAATATTGTTTAATTTTATTTATTATATCATTTTTTTGCACATCATCAGTTGCATAACAAAATTATTTACAAATCAATTTACATAAAAGAATATGATGATATGCAGTGGTGAGATTATCACTATATTAGTGATTTCTTTCATCTGGATCGGGGATTCCTACGTCTTGCAAAGTATATGATGATATGCAGTGGTGAGATTATCACTATATTAGTGATTTCTTTCATCTGGATCGGGGATTCCTACGTCTTGCAAAGTATATGATGATATGCAGTGGTGAGATTATCACTATATTAGTGATTTCTTTCATCTGGATCGGGGATTCCTACGTCTTGCAAAGTATGCAATGTATATTGAAAGTTTATTATATACATACTTATACACATCGTTCGTTCGTTCTCGTTTTCGTCCAGTCTTCTTAATCTTTCCTCTCCAATGCACGTATTAAATAGCTGAGACATATTAAATTGTTTTATTTTATTACTCACCACGAAACCATTGCTGTACATGTACATATATCTGCTTATGTTGGTACAGTACGAATTAAAAGCGGTCAAGAATTAATTACCTTGTATGAATAAACAACTACCGCTTTTGTCTCCGGATGTTTCTGGTTTTAACAATTTAATTTAATAATTTTTCTATGGATAACCCGAAACGAAACACTAAATTAAGTATTTGGTAAAGATATATTTATATATGAAAGACTGTATGATCTAATTTTCATCCGAAATGCATGTACAACATGCACCTCATGAATGAAAGATCATTTGATTTTACGCAGGAGATAGTATGAGGTGAAGGTTTTACTCCATTTCACTGCGTACAGTCAGGCAGAGACTTGGCTCATGTAAAGGCAATGCTCCTCGCATACTGTATTTGATGTTGTGTCGGCCATTATGTAAGATGGTCCTGACGAGAGACATGCGTCAATGTCGAAACATAACATCTCTTCGACAAATCCAAACTGCATATTCCGGTGACGGGCCGAGCCTCGTTCCGTATGCAAAGGCATGAGCCAAGTCTCTGCCTGACTGTACGCAGTGAAATGGAGTAAAACCTTCACCTCATATATATATATGAATGACTGTGTGATCACATTTTCATCGGAAATGCATGTGCAATATGCATTTCATTAATGAAAGATCACTTGATTTTACGCAGGAGATAGTATGAGGTGAAGGTTTTACTCCATTTCACTGCGTACAGTCGGGCAGAGACTTGGCTCTTGCCTTTGCATGTGGCATACGGCCCGTCACCGGTGACGGGCCGTGTCTCGTCCCACATGCAAAGGCAAGAGCCAAGTCTCTGCCCGACTGTACGCAGTGAAATGGAGTAAAACCTTCACCTCATATATATATATGTTCTCCTCTCTCGTATATGAGCTCTTGTAAAAGGCAAACAAGCACTTATTTGTAAAATTCATCTTCAATTCAACACTAAGGTATGCCACCCGATCACATTACTTCATAGCGCTGAGAGGACTACTTGTATGTTCATTAGTTACATTTTATTCACTGAATACTCCATTTGTGAAAGATGCTGCTATACTTTAAATAGGTTGATATGGGGCACCGAGCTTTTTCAAAGTACACATATTAAAGCGGACTCCCAAGTATAATTTTTTTAATCCATTTTTGTCAATGTATGATTGAAAAAATCTATATAATTATTATATATATCAAGGAGTTATGAAGAGCGAAAATAATACATTGTATGTTGGCACTTCGCAGAATATAATAAGGGTAGTAGAATTATTATTTGTTTGTTGGGTAGGTACATAGGAGTTAGGCCACGGGGGTTGATCCGATTACAATCCACCTGTCACGTGAGTTCAGCGCTAATTGCTGACCCAGCAACTGTTAATAAGAGACTTCCTCTTCCCTCTTCTGCCATCCACATATTATTATTACTACCTTGACACTTTCCGCTAATCGACACAGATTTTGGGAAAACAGGCATTTTGGTATTATTAGATAACTAATGAAATGGACTCGATAAATCCTTTGTGTAATTTTCGTCTTCTGGCGATACCAACTCATAGCTCAAACTTTTTTACAAACTATTTTTCTGTTCATGGTGCTCGCTGTTGGAATAGTTTGTCTTTCAGGATAAGGTTGCTCCCCACTCTTCAAACTTTCAAGCGGGCGGTCAAGGACCATTTTATCACACAAAATATGGCTTCTGTATCCTAGTCCCTTTTCCTACATATTCTTCTCCTTTTTTACCTCCTCTTTCCTTTCTTGAAGATTTCTTTATGTGAAAGTTTCATGGAATTGGGTTAGTTGGAAGAAATCGCGCCTCTGCGATAAACTCGCCCTCTGTATATTGATTGTATGATTGTCTTTGTTTTAAATCTATTTTTGTGTGAATTTGCTTGTTATCAATGTACAGTAAAGAATTAATAAATAAATAAAAAAATAAATACTGCTGTTTTAGCAATATAAGAAAGGGAGAATGATTGATCCTCGTGAAACTAAATTCTCAAGGGGAGTGTGTGTTGAATAATCGGCTTGTGTGTGCGAAAGGCATGAACGCGGAGGATAGAGCTGTGTGGCGTTCTATCCTCTCTGCACATAGATTTTTATATATAATACCTAGATGGAGTACCTACTCGTATGTATTTTCATTGTAATAAAGTGGGCACCATTTTTCGGCACTTTTGACAGAACGGTTGGCGAAAAAAAGTGTGGTAAATCGCTAAAAACGTCGACAAGAACTTCAAAAAATGTCCAATTACGTTTATATTGTAAAGGTTTTTGATATACCTATATTTTACTACGAGAATATGGTGAATTTGTCAATGCAAATTCTAAAAAGGAAGTTAATTACTTGATTATCAGATTTCTCTCACCTGTGAATAGGTAGGCTTCAAATAATCATCACACAAAATAGGCATCACACCTCCACAATATCAATATAAAAATGATATATTTTTATAAAAATGCGAGAAATAGTCCATAAAATATAGGAAACACCACACGCTTTCGCCAACCGTTCTGTCAAAAATTCATAGATTTATTGCCTCAGTTTTGTAAACGAATCAGGGTTCTAGGTTTTGTGTGGAATTCTGTGTCTCTGCCTTCGTCACTTTCGATACGGCTTGAGGGTGTAGTTCTTATATTAAAATTGTACTTTAATATCTAAACGGGAAGAAATATAACACCTACTAAGTAACCAATCAGATATCTCGATTGGAGAACCATGTTAAGACAATGTAACATTGTGCAAAATGTAATCGGAAAAAGTGAGTGAAGTCACCAATTGGTGAACGTGGACAACGAAAGTGATCACTTAAGCCAGCCTAGAGCCAATTCATAAGCGTTGGGACTCCTTTCTCACTTCTTCCAATTACATTTTGCACAATGTTATATTGTGTAAACATGGTTCATTAATCAAAATATTTAATTGGTCATTTTCACCCAAATCCGGCTAAACAATGAAAAAAATTGTAAATATTCTTAACATTTTTACCTACCAAGTAGTCAAATGTATACGGTGAATGAGCATTTCTTTCTCTTTTGTAATGACATTACTTTTGTTATATCATTTTATTTAATTGGCAATTCGATTATTATTTGCTGAGAGAACTGAGTTGAAAGTTCACTAGATGGAAATGCATCAAGTAGCAAAATTATAGTGTAATAAAGGTTGCATATTATAAGGCGCAATCCTCAAATAATATTCTTAGTTGGGAATATATTCGAGATCAAAAAGAAACGTGTAAAAATATATTAAAATGTATTTTGAAACAGCTGTAAGTTCATTTATGTTTTTATATATGAATGTTTAAAAGGCAAAAAACATTGATCACTGAAAACTCGTATCCAATAAATACGAACAATATCCAAAAAATATTAATTTTCCCTTTTCATATTCTAAACGTAAATAAGTTCTTAGATTTAATTAATAACTGCTTTCACAATGAACGACAATTTAGAATTATTTGGAAACATTGTCACATATTATTAATCACAAATATAATAAATTGGTTTAACGCAAGTTTTTTCATAGAAATATATTATTCAGTGTTATAGATTTTGTCAATAGGGTAAATACTGCTGCGTTCAATTAATATCATAGAGTAAATCATTATTATTGTTTGCTATGTGCATATTAATTGAGTATTAGTATGAACTGAGATCAAACGAGTTCAATAAAATTACCTTCGACAGAATGTGACGTACGGCTGTCAAGGGAAATAAAATGTTTATTAGACTTTATATATGACGATCTTTATACTCATTAATATGCATTACGTTCAGTTTATCATTTTAGGACTTAAGATAATAGAATAAAGCTTCGAAAAGTATCTGAATCAGACTTTTAACTTCAAATTTTTACATAGAGTAGTCTATCTCTGACACACAGATTATTCTTATAGATGTTTATGGTAATTAATTCATTTAAATATAAGCAATATTGTTTTAATTAGAAACATATTGACTGAAATATATTTGTTACAAATCAAATCATAAAACTATTATACCTGCATTGAATTATTTCATATAATTTACTACCAATTTAGATTGTGTGCTATTAAAACAACGAATAATGAAATTTATTAAATTGGTAGAAAATTAATTAGAAAAGAAAAAAGTTAAAATATGTGTGATTTTTATTCTGTCCAAGTGTATGCAGTGAAATGGAGTAAAACTTTTAGCTCATAAATATAGTGAATTTGATCATCAAATCGGTTTAATAATACAGATTTTTAAAATTGTAATGTTTCTTTATAGTCATATTTATTTGAATACCTACAGTACATTTTTGTAAGTTTAAATACGAAAGGCACGCCCCCAGATCGTAGGTATAACTGTGGTGTACTTGTTTAAAAGTTAATTAAGAAAGATATATAATAGTAGATATAGATATCTATATGATAGGTTTATAGAATGTTGTACTCTGTCATAGTCAAGTGTTGTTATTTTTGAAGAAACAAATTAGGTTTATTAGATGAGCACATATACAAAACAATATGAGGGTTTTAGATGCAAAGGCACATCAATCCTAAAACACTTAAACTGAGAAAACAGCACATTTCTATTTCTACCTGTAATAGTAGAAAAGTTTTATTCCGGGCTGAATAGCTGTGATCTCCGGGGCAATTTATGTGCTGACGTTTCACCCACAACTGTGGCGGACATCTTCAGGGGTAGATGCACGTTACTGTCACATTCGAAACGTAATTTTATTATTGTGGCTGGCAACTCTACGTACAATACATTCTACCTGAAATATTTTTTTTAATTTTATTTTGAAAATATTTATTCCTGCAAAAAATCTATGTTTAAAAAAATACGAACAATTTTGTATTGAAGACTCAACAATGTGTTGGTGAGTCAAATGACAGTTGGTGAGATACAATGTCATGAAATCACTAATTGTGTATTGTTCCATATTTGAAATTTCAAACGCAGATCTGTGATTGATTCAAGTGGAGTGAAGTTTTTGTTCTTCTTAATCACTTATTTAAGAAACAATTTTCCCTAGGATCGAGGAGAGTTTTCATCGTATTGATTAAAGTATATTATAGCCAGCGCAATAGAAACATTTCCGCATTTATAGTTAAATATTTGTGAAAAATGTTCCTTTGCATCTAAAGCCCTCATATGAACATATCGCTCGCATGCAACAACAACATCATAAACCGAAAAATGCGAATGTTGAGTTAATATGAAACAATATTATATTTTTCAATCATTATCATATCTCTGTTGGTGCTAGAGAGATGATAGCAAATGTGTCGTTATAGGTCTCAATATGCGAGCTTATCACTTAACGACAATAGAATATTATGTTAAGTCAGGTTTTTACGTTGACGAAGAGATATTGTGCCAAAGGCAAGATTCCTACTCGATTAGCTTATATTTTGTATTTGAATGGTATTATTTTGAGAATTGTCAATATTTAAAACAAATCATTTTTAACAATAACCAAAACAAAGTTTGAAAATAACGAAAAATGTCATTGATATTCTTTATTTTATTTTTTAACAAAAACGTCACTTTGGTTACTTAACTTGTTTCAAATGACATTTTCTGAATAGGAAACCATTTTTAAATTGCACGAATATACTTTAGCACGTTAGAGACCGATATCTTCTTCTTAATCTTTTATAAGACCCAAAGGTCTGTTCACGCAAGAAGGTCCTCTTGCGATGTGGAGGCCCAGCTGTCCTTTCATAATTTGGGGGTCTTCCTGGTGTGCGTCGTCCTTCTGGGATTCTGGTATTATTCATCCTCTGAACATTTTAGTACCAGAATCTCCATCGTTGTCTTTCCCATCTAACAAACATCTTTAATTGGCGATGTAAATTATATATAAAATAGAAATGTATATTATTGTATTATTCATTGTTAAAGCTGTTGTATCTATTAAAATAAATTAAAAAAAAAAAAACACCTTGGACCTCACACATCTTCCTAATTGCAGCATTTCTAACGCGGTCTCGTAGGTTTTTTCCAGCAATGAGACCAATATATTCATGGAAAATATTAGTACTAAATGTTTAATAATTGAAGACTTTAAACGTGCTTATCTCAAAACTGCATTTTTTAACATACGCCACTGTTGTTATAAGCGAGCGATACGTTTAGTGTGTCTGCCTATAATAGACGTTGGACATGTTAGGGTATTCCCTAATTAGTAATTTGGTCTAACCACAGCGTTATAAAGAGTGATTTAAGAGACTCATTTGAGTACCTAAACCTAATGAGCGTATACGCTTAACTAATCTTTCTTCCACATACATAACATACAATACATACATTACACACAAAGTGAACACGTCAAGAAGGTAAACTAACTAACTTATTTACCTTATGTAATTATGTATAGTAGCTTCATTGTGAATAAATTTATAAGGAGCCTGGAATTAAGATGGAGAACTCGGGTCAACTTAATACCTCCAATTAACCGAAATCATCATATAAACGATATATTGCTGTTATATTTCATGGGAGTCTTCATTTATCTTTGTTTTCCTAATTCTACCTAAGAGGGGTGATCTCATCCAAGCCTTTGTAATGTTCCTATTACAAATACATACATATTATTATTATTACTTTTTTTTTTATATCATATAATACACATTAAATACAATATATTATAAAGTCGCGCCAAATCCATTACAAGATTTGTCAGCGCGTTCATTTTCATAACAATATATACATAAATAATTTAAACCTAACCAAAAGCAGCAAAATATATACTTAATAACTATAGTACAATTTCAATTATATACAAATCCACATTTCAGGAGCCAATCCCTGACAATAAGATGATTCTTACAAGGATCATTATCCCAGAAAAAAATCTCAAACGATATCCAAACGATAATACAACTTCAAGATATCCTCGATTTTTCTTATAAATTCTGCATACGTCATGTTAAATAAGATATCAACTTCTCCAGCCAGAACATTAAACATTTGAATAGCTCTTCCTACTGAGGAGTTTACCAATATGTTTGTTCTGCTTTGAGGCTGGTAAAAAAATCGTGATGCCGAAAACGTCCATATGCATCGGGAACATATATATTGAAATTTCGGGAGCATATAACTAACAAAATATGTGTAACTATGTAGGATAAATCTGCTTATTTATTTTAATTATTATTATTTCAATTATTTAAAAAGAAATATATAAATAAACTGTTATGCTCTTCCGTAACTTTCAATAAGAATATGGCTCCCAGTTTTTTTCTGTAAGTTTACGAGTGGCATGTATGTAAAAAGTAAGTGTTCGTAAAATTTCCAGTTTAAGATATTTCACATCTTAAATTCAGCGATAAGGTGTGCCACACATCCTGAATGTCTCTTTTACCAGCACAGGGAGGACAGCTTGCATGAATGAAATAAATACCTGTTTACCTACACACTTTTTATTAAAAGGCTTATGTCAGTATTGTCAGTACACGAATTCGTTAAAATTTTGTGAAAATTATTATTTCGTTAAATGTTTATGATCATTTTAATTTAACATAAATCAATTTAATTAGCTGGGTTGCCTAGTAAACATAAAAAATAATATATTTTTGATAGTAAGGAATTTTTACATCATCCACATGTCGGCATAAGCAAATGTTAATCAATGTATTAATTCATTTATGATAAATAATTCTACTTAAAAATAATACAATCAGGATGGGTGGCAAATCACGACTGAATGAAAGTGATCACTATTGATGAAACGTCTATTCACACCTTTACATTTTGGAGGATCATCCAGAGTGGTCACTGAAAGTGAACAACTGTGAATACCCCTTTAGACAATACAGGTGCAAACACAAAGAAAGTAAATCGCAAAATTTGCCAGCGCCGGCAAAGTAAATCGCAATCGGCATTCCTGCTTTTACTATGTGCGTGTTCATTGAAATGCATGTAACCATTCTCTGCGCCGGTAGACGCAGGCATCGGAAAGCAGGCAGCCTGCTTTCTTTGTGTTTGCACCCTATCGCAGGAATAACGTTTGTACACATGTCTCCATCTTCCATGTGCTTTGAACACAAAAATATTGTAAAGAACATAATATGTTATAAAATTACTGAAATAAATAAACACGCAGTCCACGATGTGAAGTGTGTTTAACATCCGAAATCTTGAAATTCATAACGAAATATCATAGTTTAATATTATAATAAATAACAAATTAATTTCTCAATTTGTTTTCTCCTAACTTCACGCGACTTTGTATTTTTTTATAATCAAATTCAAGTTATAATGTTTTAGTGATATATTTACATATAGGTATAGGTGCACAATACCATTCTGGTACCGTCACTTACGTATGCAAGCGAGACATGGACGTGGCTGAAGAAGGACGAAAGTGGAATAAATGCAGTGGAGATGCGATCGTTGAGAAGAATGGTTGGTAAAACGCTGCGTGATAGAGTGAAGAATGAGGATATTAGAAGAATGAGCGGATGCAAGAAGAGTGTTGTGTACAGAATGCGCGTGAATAAACTACGGTGGTTTGGACATGTTGAACGAATGAACGAAGTAAGAATGACAAAGAGGATATACTTGTCTGAAAGAAAGGGTGTGAGGAAGCGCGGACGTCCGAGAATCACGTGGATCAAATTCTCAAGGACGGCCGCGTGTTGAGTAAGAGGAATCGACGTGCGTGTATGAGAAACTGTATGAATGTGGAGGAAGCGAAGGAAGTGTGTAAAGATAGATCTGTTTGGCGTTCCGTTCTCTCTGCCTACCCCACTTGGGATACGGCGTGAGGGTATAGTATAGCAGTATAGTATAGTATAGTATAGTATAGTATAGATATATTTACCAGTGGACTAACTATGTTATCTGAGGCCCGTGGCAAATTCATTACCCCCAGCAAAAATCGTCATGTTGTATGTAATTTAATTTAAACAAATTACATAATATTCATAAAAGTCTTCAAGTCACTTGACAGTTAATTTTAAAGTGCAACTTATTATAACAAATTTGATATTGTAAACGATCTAATAATTGAGTGATTACATCTATCATATACCCAAGTAAGAACTGTGCAACTGATATTAAACGCAACTTAATATAAATGGTGAGTGTGAAATAATTTACAAATATAAAATACGATTTCACATAAGACAACAGAAAGATAAAGACGTATTTCGTCTGGCAGAACTGACGTCAGAATAGACGTCCAATCAACAACATTTCTGTCATTTCACACCACAACCAATAGCAAAAGATTTTAACAAAATAATAAATACCTGAAACAGGGTTGACACAAATCTTTTCATATATTGTAATATATATTAACTCAAATTGAAAATATGATGGACGCGCAGGAAATAATAAATCTGGTCAAAGACGCTGCATGCGCTTTATCTCAACTGATGTCAAATAACAGCAAGTTCACGCGAGACCTTATCGGAAAAATGACACCCATATCACTGGAGTTTATGGCTGCAATGAGTACTGCAACTGCAAAGATCGCCAGTCAAGACGTTGAGATAAGACTTCTTAGAGAAAGATTGGCTCATCTTGAAAATGCTGCATCACCGGATAAGGCAATGAATATGTGTGACACACTGGCAGAGTTAGCTGAAAGGAATACTCGATCTAAAAACATCATTATTTTTAATATGCCAGAGGTGGACCCAGATATTCTCAATCAAAACCAATGCGCTGGAGATATAGACCAGACAACCAGGATAATCCACGGAGTGGAAAATCTAAAGGATATACAGATATGTAAGGTGCAGCGACTGGGAACTAAGCAAAAAAATAAAATTAGACCTATTAAGATTGTAATGAATAACAGTGAAGATGCAAGAACAATCATTTTCAACAAGTTCAGGTTTCCAAAGGAGATTAGAATCAAGCAGGATCTCACAGAGATGCAGAGATCCCAATTAAAAACAACATGGGAGGAATTTGAAACCAGAAAGAAAAACGGTGAAAGTGATATCATTGTAAAGTTTATAAGTGGAACACCAAGAATCGTTAAGGCCAATAAAAAAAACTAAAAAATTTAAGCATTTATTATCAGAATACCAGAGGCACAAAGACAAAATTAAGCACATTGAGACAGAATATACCGATCCTTGATCCCTGTATTTGCTTGTTCACGGAGACATGGCTAAATGATTCCATCAAAACTTCAGAACTGGGCTTCTCTTCATATAATGTATACAGATGCGATCGAAATTGTAAAACTAGTAAAAAGGAAAGAGGGGGAGGAGTTTTGGTGGCAGTGAAGAAAAACATCCCCTCAGTTTTCATTAAGACTCAAAATAAAAATATTGAACAGTTATTTGTACAAATCAAATCGAACCGGGATAAAATTATAATAGGAAATGTTTACATCCCACCGGCCGCCGCCCCCGAAATATATAAATCGTTTTGCGATGAGTTGGAACGACTTCATAGTAAATATCCTCAAACAAGGTTTCTCATATTTGGAGATTTTAATTTGCCAAAAATAAAATGGTCTTCGGATGCGGACGTGTTTCCTGTAAATGAGGATAATCATGAGGGGGCAAGAGAAGTTATTGAGACGACAATTTTTTTTGGGTTTGGCACAGCGAAATTTCGTATACAATGCTGGAAATCGTCTACTCGATCTGATTTTCTCTAACGTTGAGAATATACATGTGGATGTCTCTTCCGAGCAGGTTGTACCAATTGATGATCATCATCCACCTCTGTGGGTTAGCTTAGGCTTATCAAGTGTTGAAAATGAAACTAAAGAAACTTTTTCGTATAATTATCTAAAGGGAGACTACGAAGCCGCAATAGATTTTCTCTTCAAATGTGACTGGTCCTTCTTGCAAAGTTCAAATTTTGAGTTCGTAATATCTGTCTTTTACGGGATCTTGTATGAAACAATAAACAAATTTATTCCATATGAAAAATACAAAGTGAACGATTATCCAATATGGTTCACAAGGGAGCTAATAGAAGCGATACTGCAAAAGAAAATGATACACAAAGCATACAAGGAATCTTACGATGAAAAGCTTTACAACAAGTTCAGTGAGCTTAGATCCAGGTGTAACCAACTGAAGACTTCATGTTACACAAACTATATAAAGAAAGTCGAAAATACTGTAACTGATGCAAAAAGTCTGTGGAAATTTAAAAATTCTCTGTCGAAAAGTGATAATAACTACCCGGAACAAATGCATTTGAATCAGGAACGGGTTTGTGAGCTAAAGAACATTGTAAACAAATTTGCAAACTTTTTTGGTGAGGTATATGAACCAGATCAACATAATAAAACTAACGTCTCTTGTGACACTGGTAATAAGATAATTGATATATCACATTGTAAAATTCCATTTCAAAAATTGGAACATAAACTGTTTCATTTAGATCATAGAAAGTCAGCGGGCCCTGATGGCGTACCCCCGATATTCTTGAAAAGGTGTGCACATGCGCTTGTTGTCCCTCTTTTTGTTATTTTTAATAGATCCCTAGAGATTGGTATTTTTCCGTCAACGTGGAAGTTCGGTAATATCACACCTATTTTTAAAAAGGGAGATAAAGCAAATATTTCAGATTACAGGCCAATATGCATTCAGTCTGCAATGGCCAAGCTGTTTGAATCTCTCGTGCTAGAACAGATTATGCCTCCGATATCTAGAATTATTGAGCCCCAGCAACATGGTT
Organism: Athripsodes cinereus; assembly: GCA_947579605.1. Classification (NCBI taxonomy): domain Eukaryota; kingdom Metazoa; phylum Arthropoda; class Insecta; order Trichoptera; family Leptoceridae; genus Athripsodes; species Athripsodes cinereus. The sequence goes on along the minus strand of OX388323.1, from coordinate 23,076,956 downwards.
TTATGCCAGGAAGGTCTACCCTAACAAATTTGACTATTTATGAACACTTTATTGTCGAATGTCTTGCACAGGGCTGTCAAGTAGACAGTATCTATACAGACTTTAGCAAGGCATTCGACAAGGTTCCACATAGTATTCTTTTACATAAGCTTAATGCCTTAGGAATAACGGGTAGCCTGCTAAAATGGTTCAGGAGTTTTTTGACTGGACGATCGCTGCGAGTAAGAATTAAAAATGTCATTTCAGATAGCTTTGTGGCGACAAGCGGCTTGCCACAGGGTAGCCATCTCTCTCCCGTACTGTTTCTTGTTTTTATAAATGATCTGACCTATGTAATGAATGATGTTGAATGCCTCTTGTTTGCTGATGATTTAAAAATATTCAGAAGGATAGAGGGTTTAGGTGACTGCCATACTCTTCAGGACAACTTAAACAAGTTGAATTTATGGTGCCATAGGAACTTTTTGTTTTTGAATGGCAAAAAATGTCAGCATGTAACATTTTCTAGAAATAAAAATTGTATTTGCTTTGATTATTACATTGATAATGATAGATTAGAGTCTGTAAAGGAGATACGTGATCTGGGAGTAGTTTTCGATGAGAAAATATCATTTGTTAATCACATCACAGAAATAACAGGAAGAGCATTGAAAACATTAGGCTTTGTCCTCAGAACGGTTAATGATTTTAATAATGTTCAAACTATTGTATTACTCTATGTGTCACTGGTTCGCAGTCAGCTCGAGTTTAATTCATCAATATGGTCGCCCACATATAATGTACATATTCATAACATAGAGCGTATCCAGCACAAGTTCTTAAGATTTATAAATTATAAACTGGGTATCCCACGAGAAGAATTGGATTATAATTTTTTGTTGTTTAAATTGAATTTGGAAACCCTAGAAGATAGGAGAATAGTCAACGATTTAATTTTATTATTTAAAATAATTAATAACTTTTTTGACAACCCTGACTTACTGCATTTTATTAAATTTCGGATACCCAATCGTTGTACTAGAAGTAGTGATACATTTTATATAGATAATTATAGTACTAACTATATAAGACATACAGTGGTGCCCCGCTTGCACAGCATGGGAAACAAATATCTAACAAGTATTGATATGTTTAATATAAATCTGATTGCCTTTAAAACTCTTCTGAAAGGTTTGTTTGCCCCAAAAACTTTATAATTGTATGATACCTATGTGTTGTATTCTGGTGTTTGATATTGTTTTATTGAATGCATAAAGTGTGGAGTGTGAGTATTGTTTTGGATATTGTATGCAAAGGAAGTAAAAAGCTGTATACTTAGATAATGTGATTTTTTTTTATATATATAATTGTTTGTTCTTTGTGTTGCTAACGTAGTTATATAAGATAATTTTGTATTCAATCCTATATAAATTTAGTCATAAGTGGGTACATTTATTGAGGTCTAACTAGGTGAAATGCTTAGAAGGATGAAAGGAAGGATAGACTTTTGAGGAGACTATAATATTTGGGAATATTTTATGTTTTTTTTATTATACTTTTTTTTCATTATTTTATTGTTAATTTTAGGTTCGGGTAAATGGTGCGCCGACTGTACCTACTTGATTGTGCGAGGTATATTATTGTCACCTGGTTGGGTATCAGGAATAATATTAAAATATTGTTCATACATAATTGTTGTCACCTGGTTGGGTATCAAATAATATTAATTATTATTCTGGAGGGCAACAGTTACACAAAATCTTTTAAATAGTGTTTATATCTATGCATACCTATGTATCTATTTGCTATGTATATAAAACATGAATTTGCAGTGGTCAATATAGTGTAAGATGTATAGAGATACCCAACTATATACTTACATGCCTGTGTTTGGTTGGTAAGTACCATGTGCCCGAGCAAACTATGAATATATGCCTGTATCTATGTATTTATTAATAGAGCACTAGTGTTACCTTGTATTTTTTTTGTTTTTGTTGATTGATTTGTCGTTTGTAAGTGAAGACTGTATTATTTTTTGATCATGTTATTTGTAAAAAGGCGCAAGCCGTATATTTCATAAATAAATAAATAAATAAATAAATAAATAAATAAGTAGATACCCAACAGCATGATTAATATTGTGTGTATTTTACTTAAATATCTAATTTTTTTTCCTAAGCATAGGTACCTATTACATAATTTTAATGAAATAACAATTTAATATTAACAAGAGCTTTCTGTTCCGCAAAAGTGTTTTTCTAACGAATGCGTTTAAATCAATGCTTTATAATTTATTTGAATTTATTTAAACAACGTTCATATATTATTTTTTAATACAGGTTAAAGTGAGAAGACTCTAGTTTTATCTTAAGTAGCATTCACATTGCTTTACTTTGGATGATCATCCAGAGTGACAGGGTCAAACCTGTTCATCGAAAGTGAACACGTCTGTTCACACTTGTTCATCCTATGCTTTCACTGCCATGTCAACACTCTCAGTCATGTTGTATGTGGTTTAACATATTTTCGTACAAAAATAATTAAACAATTCAAAAATGAAAAATAACACATAAAATAAATTAATATAGCTCTCGACTGCATAATAATATTGTACATGATTCTGACATTCAATACAAATTCATAGAGAATAAAACAAATAATAAGATAAAACTTGTTTATGGTCGTTTCAGTGAAAAGACCTTTCATCAAAATTATGACGAGTGGTAATCTCTTTCCTCCGTCATCGCTAGTGATCACTATTGATGAAACGCCCGTTCACACCTATTCATCTTGGAGGATCATCCGGAGTGATCACTCAAAGTGAACAAATGTGAACGACCCTTTAGAATCAGCAATGATTTTGGATCTTCAACACGCTGTGCTAGATTCATTTAACACAGGGATGCACAGACTTATAGGGAACAGGGGCCACTAGGGAAATTATGAGGCAAGGACGGGCCGCTATAAGAAAATCAACACTTAAAGTTTAAATTTCTAGAAATGATCACACATTAAAATTTCCACCCCCCCCCTCCCCCGTCACCGAATTTTCAAAATGGTATAGGAATTTGAAATATTACAAAAACTCCTCGGTTTTCTTACAGAGTATTTTCAGCAGTACCTTTTTTTACAATGTACCGGGTATTTGTACCAAATGTTTGTGTCAATACCGGATACTACAAATATTACGTGTTTGAATTTCTACCCCCCCCCCCTCCCGCCGTCGCCGAATTTCTAAAATGGTATAGGAATTTGAAATATTTCAAAAACTTCTCAGCTTTCTTAAGGAATATTTACTCGAATTATTAAGTATCCAGTACTTTTACCGAATCGCGGTCTGTGCATCGCTGATTTAACAGAACTGATACAGTGACGCGATATGTTTGCTCATCTCTACACATGGCCATAGAAATAGAAAATAGCAATGGCGGCCATAATAATCTTTGATCCAAAATTAATGACAATGGCGGACTGTTCGTGTTTACCGGCATAACTGAGCAAAAGTGTATTATCAGCATGTTTACATTTTAAGTTTATTCGTAATATACAATAATCAATCCAGAGTGAATGTCCAATAAATTTTAAAAAATGTGTCGTCTATTGAAAAACCTATGCGTAAAATACTGAATTAAAATTTAACCACTAACTACATGTCATCTAATAACATTGCGATTTTATAATACGCTATTTGCCGATAATATATGTTGTATTATTGAGTAATTATGATGGATTCGAAAAGCAGTACTGATTCTGAAAAAAACAATGGAAACAATAATACAACAGTTTCTGATGCCTCAGAGGAGCAGTATGGACAAGGTTAGTAATGGCATACGTTTCGTTTAATTCTCATGAAAATAAATTGTATTTTATAGTACATAGTTCATCAAGAAATATTATTTTTTCTAGTCTTAAATGACAATGACTGCAGAGCTGTTGAAACTGAAGTACAAATTCACCAACCTTGCAGTGAAGTAATGTTTTCTCAAGAGACACCAGAACTGGATTTAGTACCAGAAAAAAGAGATGATGCGCATCTATCAGATAACTCGACAAAATCAAGTGATGTAAAGTAAACCGTTGTAATATTAATAATAATATATTTCCTTTCATGAGTATGTATATGCTAAGGTAATTGAAAATAAGTATGTATTTTGTATCAAATGAACTATCAACAGCATTCCCCATACAGAACAACTTTTCTTTAGTCAGTGTTCATGACTGTACTGTTTTTGTAATTGGTAAACGACTCTGGAGTGTGTGAATGTACTCAAAACAAGTTCAACTCTTACAGCTCTGGCAAATGTGAATTGTACTGCTGAAACGGCATATTTTGTATCCCATATATTTTACGTGGATACTGATGTCATCAGTAAGGTATGTAATATATCTCGGTTTCCACAATATATCTGAAAGTCATCCAAGCTATTGGGAACCTTTAGACAAAAGAAAATTACATCTGTAGAATATATTGTTTTTGTTTTACAGGTTACACACGTGAATCCACCTGTAGATTTGATTATCTTGGAAACTGATACTAGTTCCACAAATGACAAAAATTCTGTAATCGCCATATCAGATTCTGAAGGTAAAACATATAGAATTCCATTACTTTAATTATATACTAGTAAACGTATATACCTATAGATGTCAGTAATTTAATCTTAAAATTAATTTCTAGAATTAAACACCAGCAACAATCCAAGGTCCACACGTAGAAAATTAGCAGAAGTGTCCCCAATACCTTACAAAAAACCATGTATGGAGGAACAAAAACAAAGTGAATCTTCAACAAATATTGATACAGTATCTCCTTCTCATTCTCAAACTCTAAAAGTATCCACTCCCATAAGATCGTCTTCCAGAAATACACCTAAAAAGAATTATGATCTCAATATTTTCACAACGACGCGAAGGCTAAAACGATCAGCAAGTGTGGATGTGGACGATAGTAGAGTTGAAACTTTGAATAAGCCATCCAAAACTTCTCTTTCTCTAGCCAAATCATCCCCAGGAAGAAATCCCAAATTAAGTCTTAGACGGAAGAGAGCTATGAGTACAGAGACGAAAGAACCCATCACCAATACTGAAATATTATCACAGGATGAATTAACCAAATATTTGGATACAAAAAACACAATATCTCAAATGAGAGAAGATAGTGACAGTAATACAACATCAGGTAGAAGAAATCCTATAGAAGCAATCTTAGAGGAAGTTCCAAAGTTTGAAGATTCTCAGCATGTAATATCTGCAGATTCTCAAAATATTCACTTATTTCTTTCACCAACTCTGGATAGTCCAAATCTGGCAGATGCTATTGAAAATGAACCATTACTTAGTCAAGATCTAAGTGGTAGTCCTGACACATCTGAAAAAGTAGTTCTTCTCAGTGAGAGTAATCACTCCTCCATTCACAAAACTACTGATCAAACTAGCACTGTATCTGTAGATATAGACTCTCCATACAACTCGGATATGCCTGCGAACCCCCTCGTAAAAACCAAACCCTATCTCTCCAATGGCTACTCATCTTCAACTCCAGAGAATGCTCCCTTCACGCAAGATATGCTTTTGAAAAAATCCTTTCATCTGAGCGACAGTGATCCTGACAATACTCCTCCATTTTCAAACTGTAGTAAAAAGGATGACAATTCTAAAATGTCAATATCGTCCAAGTCAAACTTCAGTGAAATTAGAAATAATTCATCTTTATCTCCATTGAATAATGGACACTCAAATGGATCCCACATTTCCAATTCTAGCAATCCAGCATTACCAACATTTCACATACAAATGTACGGAGATGAAAATGACGAATTCCTCTCCATGTTTATTGTCAAAATAAACAATGATATGGGAATGCAGACACTGAGAGAATATCAACGTCTCTCTAAGAGGCTTTCCTTTGACCCATATGCAGGAGATGTTTCCAAAAGTACTTCTCCATCTAGTGTCACAAGTGGTGGCCTCCTTCAACTTCCAATGCATCCGCGATCATCGTTCATGTCTACCACAAGCTCCTCTTCTACATCTTCCAGAACAAGTGATGGTGCATTTATAATACCTCAGAGACCAAAGAAAACATTATCTTTCCATACTCCAACCACTGTCAAAGGCTGGCACGCTCTTAAGCAAAGTGTTTATGATATTATTTCAAACTTAACTGACATTGATCCTACAGAAGATGTTTCAACCACCAAGTCACCAGTTAATGGAGAATCTAAAAGGAAACAAGCTCATTCAACTGATGCAGATAAAACTGCTTCAAATGAAAAAATTGCATCCAAAACTATTTCTCAAGATTGTCATCGTACTACGCCAAAAAGTTCTAAAAAGAAAGTTCAGGCTAGAACAAAACGTGTTCTGTCTAACAAAATTAAGAAAAGTGATTTATCTGTCACTAATGAAGAATCACAGGAACTGAGTGAAAGCATCTCATCACCGGAAATGGTACCCACTGACAAGTGTGAACAGTTCCAAACACCTTCCAGAACAAAACCAAATGAAATATCATCTGGTAACACCAAGTCTACCCCTCGAGGAAAGAAGCCAAAGAATGGTTCAGATGTATTAAATTTATCAGTAGTTAAAGAAAGCCTTAATTACATTCAAAACCATGAACAAACATATCCAAAGGGTACACTTGTGTTAGCAAAATGGAGGGACAAGAAATATTACTCGGGTAAAGTAATTAGTTCCACAGAAAATCATAAATACGAAATAGAATTTTATGATGGCCAAGTAAAAACTCTCTTAGATGATTTTATTATATTTGGGAATATGACGGAATTGCCATTAAAAGCACAATCTGTTTTCACAAAAGTTGATGATGTCACATATGAACCGAGCATTGTCTTGGCTGTGGAGAGAATGGATAGTGGACAAGTCATATACAAATGTACCACTGATAGGTATGTAAATATCCTTTTATGTAATTTAATAATGGTTCTCAAAGTGATCCATAATAAATCACTTGTTACCGGTGGATTGCCAGAAAAAAGTAGGTCCTTATTGGTGATCTAAATAAAAATCCATGCTCTTGAATAATATAATTATTATTTTTCTGTGAAGAATAATATTAATCAATTAATTAATAAAGTTTGGAAGGCGTCTGGACTCAGCATCAGGACAAAATGTCGCTTGTTCAATGCGTGCATCATCCCAATCCTTCTATATGGCTGTGAGTCTTGGCACTTAACCAAGGCTCAAGAACGGAAGATACTAAGCTTTGAAAACAAGTGTCTTAGAAAGATTTTGAATGTCAAATGGTATGAACATGTTACAAATGATGCTGTGCGCCGGCACACCCAGCAGAGACCTGTAATCTCTGTAATACAGGAGAAACGATGGTCCTGGCTGGGACATGTTTTGAGAATGCCCAATGATAGTTGACCAAAAAGAGCACTGTTCTTCCATCTGCAAGGGTTCCGTCGGCCTGGGCGTCCCTCTTTCACAATACACCGTTCCTATGACAACAATATCAGAGCGCAGGGAATGTCGTGGAAAGAGGTGACGCAATTGGCGCAGAGACGCTCTGAATGGAGGAGGCTGGTTTATGCCCTGTACTCCCAAGAGGAGCGTAGAGGGGATGATGATGATGGATAAATAAGAATGTTTTTATCATGAAGATCCTTTCATATGAAAGTGCTCCAATTATTTGACACATTTCATAATCATCACTTTTTTTTTCAGAAACAACATGGTTTCAGTTAGTGCATCAGACATTTATCTTACCGAAGATCAAGTCAAGTATTTCCATGAAAGTAATCCACCCAAGTCACCGCATTCAGCACCAGGCACTCCGAGAAGAAGAATCAATAGAGATCTAGATCTGAACAACATTATTCATGAACCGAGGAGTGCAAGACTAAGAGATAAAGGGACACCTCGAGGAACTGTGTCTTCTCCTGCCAGTCCCAAGGCGGGAACGTCTGGTATAAAAAGTGATTATTTGTGCATAGAAAGCAGTAGTGGTGTCAATTTGAATCAGTTGAGAGAATCATAATGACAAATTTTAATGTCATGTGGCATTTTGATTGGATATTATGTTTTTTTTAATTCACTCAATCCATCAATTCCGTACTAAATGATAACCAAACTACCTACCTTTACATTCAAAGTTTATCATTGAATTTATTCAAAATTTCCTCAATATCACTTCATCCTTCATCAAATACTAGAGGAAAGTATTGGATCAATACCTCCATATCAAATTGAGACTTCGCCTTTGACAATGTCAGTGTGGAGGGTGATAGAAATTTGATATTACATTTGTGTAAATTCTGTTCTTACTTTACTTGAAGTATTATGCAATGATTAAATTAATTATAATTTTTTTATCAATTTAACAAAATTTTTATTGTCAATTGCTTTAATTATATATTTTATATTTCAAGCTGTCAGGAGAGGGGGTGGTGCCCCACAGAAACGACTAGAAAGTGAAAGCAGTGAAGGTGGTGATAGTCGAGCATCTAGTGCTGCCCCGGAGGATGTGGACGGAGTTCAGCCGGAGATGTTATCCACGCCCAAAAGGGCTAAGGGCATAACAAAAGGTAATGTTTAATGTATCCTGTATTAATTTTAATATTACATAACACTTACAGAAAATAGTCTGAGACTTGTTCTCACATCTCAACAATTCTCCTATCAAGCTTGCTTGCAATGCTTTTACAATGTGCTGAAATGTATTAATTTTAATATTACATAACACTTACAGAAAATAGTCTGAGACTTGTTCTCACATCTCAACAATTCTCCTATCAAGCTTGCTTGCAATGCTTTTACAATGTGCTGAAATGTATTAATTTTAATATTACATAACACTTACAGAAAATAGTCTGAGACTTGTTCTCACATCTCAACAATTCTCCTATCAAGCTTGCTTGCAATGCTTTTACAATGTGCTGAAATGACAGTAAAGCTAATGATAGTTACACTGAGCTGATCCTCTCCTTTTCCTTCCCCATTCTTGTTATATGTGTGCTTTATTTATTTTTATCTTATTTATTCTTCTTCTTCTTCTTTTTGTGTCGGTCAGCAAACGATTTATATTCCCATTCCCTCCCAGAAAGCCACAACCTCTCTTGCAGTTTCCCTATGATCTTATTTATATTAAATATTGCATTTATAGTTGTTTTTTTTTATATCTTATTTAGTATTTATTTTAATATCTTCTCATCTATATGAATGTATATCTATTTTTATTTATTTATTATTTTTTTCTGGGTTGGCTGGAAGAAATTGCATATGCGATAAGCCCACCTTTTGGTACTCTCTGTTAACATAATATACTTGCATACTACATATTTTGCCAATAAAGTTTTATTTCTTTATTACTATTAAAACATTTTTTATTATTTTATTTATTTGATATTATCAATCCATCTTTTTTTAAGTCTTCCGACACCTGTCTTGTCCTCACTATTGTTGTGTTAAAATCCAAGTTATTTTAACAAAAATGTTGGTATTCTTTTCTTGCAGTAACTTATAGTCAAATAAAAGGTTCCTCTAAGCCAAAACCTGGAAAAGAGTCGAAAGTGAATTTTGAAACGGAAGAGGAACTGACCAAAATACTGGGTCCAATACCAGCTGAAGGCAGCACTCTCTTTAGTGACCTTCACTTCCTACTCACCTGTATAGATATCTCTATTCCTAGAGTAAGTGATACAGAGTCTTGTGTTCATGATATTGTTCTGTTTAGATATCTCTATTCCTAGAGTAAGTGATACAGAGTCTTGTGTTCATGATATTGTTCTGTTTAGATATCTCTGTTACTAGAGTAAGTGATACAGAGTCTTGTGTTCATGATATTGTTCTGTTTAGATATCTCTATTCCTAGAGTAAGTGATACATAGTCTTGTGTTCATGATATTATTGTCGAATATTTAAAAAAACAAGCCAAAATTGAATATACTATAAAAATACACTGTTACAAAGGCTTTGCAACAGTATTATTATTATTAATGAGATTGTTTATGTAACTTCTCTAAAGTTTCAGTTATTAACAAAAACCTGTATACTTTTTTATTAATTTATTCCTCTTTGAAGTAGCTGTAATAATTCTTTTATTTTATGTTTATAAATACTACTAGTTTTGACACCTAGATGCTTCAGACAATTAGCCCTTGAGACATTATACATTTGTACAAGTATTGGATGTTTTGCAGGACGTAAACCGAAGCAGTAAAACATCAAATGATAATGATTCATGTCCGGAGTCATCAGGGAAAGAAGATGAACTGCTTTTGGCCAAAATCCCATTTAACAAGAAGAGGCTGGAAGAGCAGTTGGAGAAAGGGGGAGGGAAAGTTTACACTCGTTTTGAAGACATCCCCAAGAGTAAATATAGTTCGTGTAGACTTATTGTTCCCAAGCCGTGTCTTACAGGGAAATACATCTTGTGCTTGGCTGCCAATATCAAAGCCTTGTGCTATCTCTGGGTTATTGATAGTTGTCAAACTAAGAAGTTAGCAGACTATGACTCCTACATCCTTCCCACCGGTTACTCCATAGAACGTGAACGAATGGTAACGTATCACAATTCATTCTTTATAATTTAATACATAGGACAAACAGGAAGAGCAATCAATACGAGGTTAAAGGAACATCATAGAGTGTTCAGGGGACTTTCTGGACTTTCAGAAATGGCAGATCATTGTATTCAGAATGACCATTCTTTTAATGTTGAAAATGTAATGGTCTTACATTCTGAGGGTAAGGGACGTAAACTGAACGTTCTGGAATCATTGGAGATTAATAAATGTCTACCTAACAAAGTGGACATTATTAGTGTCCAAACTCCTTTAACTTCGCCATTACTTTGTTCTAAAACACCCCCACCTAACATTTGTTAATATCTCAAGTATATATAGACGCTGTTTTCTCTTGTAAATTTAGTTTATACTCCGCCCTGATGATGCCAATGTATTGGTGAAAGCGCTAGGCGTAATTGTGGTATACTTTGGTATACATCAATGTGAAACAAAAAAAAGTGTTTTTTATATTTCATATTCTTAAATTAATGTTTACTTTTCAAGCATTTACAAATCGCTTGCCCACTATTATAGGGTTCTATGTTACAATTTTGAAAATTTTGAGTTATGAATGCTATAACATTCTATGTATTCAAAGGTATTTATTACAGGAACCCAATTGTAAATCGCAGCACTAGTCGTGAAATTAAAGACGATAAAACATAGTTCTATGTTGTGTTTTTATTCAAAACAGTGTTACAAAGTTCTATGTGTGTAATATAGAACTTTGTAACATAAATTAATTAAAATTTTAAAATTGCAAGGTTCTATGTTTGATTCATCGCACCTTGAAATCTCAAAAAATATATTGATTATGTTTTGTAATATTGAACTTATGCGTTTTAAAAGTAGCTTAACATTTTCTATGACTGCCATGGTCTTAATATGACGACACTGTATTGACTGCACATGTATGTATGACTGCACACCTCTCTACGAACAAAAAGGTGTACTGTGCCATTTGGACTGAAAATGTAGCAGGCAGAGGAGGTAATGAAATTGCTAGCGCTGTTTTTAAGATCTTGAAACAAGTTCTTGAAGACAATTCGCAATTTACGAATCTTATATTGTGGATTGATAGCCTTGTTCCACAGAATCGTAATAGTATAATGAGCTACGCAATTAGATACTTTATGATTTGCTATAATGGTACAGTATTCAGGAGATTACGATGAAATTTTCAACACCAGGCCATTCATGTGTACAAGAAATTAACAACGTTTACAGTTGCATTGACAGAGTTCTTTCGAAAACTGAATATTATTCCTCAATCACTCTGATGAACACTTGAAGTACACTTTGATTTTTTACTTAATACTAATATACCATCACGGCATATCCCACAAGTGGGGTAGCCAGCAGACCAGCTGCATCTACCAGCTGCATCTACCAGCTTAATCTACCTGTTTAAAAGTTAAATCCCCGAGATAGAGGCAATAGTTGAACTAATAATCATACAGATCACATAGTTCTATGTTACAGGTAAATTGAAAAATGTATCGTTTCAGAACAACAAAGTCCTATGTTAATTTTCAATCCTAATTTTTGAAAAAAACAAAGAAAATAAAATAATTTAAAATCATAAATTCAAGTAAGAATAATTTTTAGAAATTTTTAATGCTATTGGAAACGATCAGAGATATCCCATTTCGTAAATAATATATACCTAATTTTAAAACTTGAATATCTCAAAACTATGAACATGTAACATAGAACCCTATAATAGTGGGCAAGCGAAATGTATAATTAACCTTAATACCTCAAATTTTAAAAAGCTGTCGAAAAAATCTTTAAATCTTAGAGATTTTAAAGACTTGCTTAAATTTCAGTTAAAGATGCCAGCCTGTGGAGATTTTGCTGACCAAAAAATATTAATGAAATTCTGAAAGCTTGTATTTTTGAATTGTAGTGGGTAGTTTTTGTTTTCACAATCCTGAAGTGTTGTTGGATACTTTACTTATATTGATTATTTTATTAAATTCTTCAAATTGTTATGTAAAATATATGTTTGTTGTATAATATGAACAGAAAATCTAATTTTTTTTTTTTTTTTATTTCAGATCACATTGCATGAAAGAAGTACCTCAAAACCATTCAAAGACAGGTTAATTCTAATATGCAGCGATAATGATAACTTCACAAAATTCTGGGACAGAGTGTGCGGGCTGGGTGGTGCAAACACTAAAATCATCACAGAGAACGATATGGACTTGAAAAACTCCATTGTAATTGTTACGGAATCAAATTGTCCAATTAAAATAAGAAATAAGGCTGAATATGAGAATGTCTCACTGGTTAACACAACGTGGGTCGTCCAATGTTTAATCGAAGGGAAATTGTTAAGTGTGTCTGAGAATATCAGATATAAGTTTGACTATATAGACAATTGACAAAGAAATTGGAGAAAACCACAAACAATAGAATATATTTCAAATTATACCTAAGGTTTTTATTTTCTCTCCATCCGAAGACTGCCAATATCCATCCAAAAACCACTTAGGTTCACATAGTCTTTTCTATAGAGCTGTCGTTTATCAGGGGGGACAATTGACTTAACATGTGTTTGTATGTTATGACAGTTGATGGTAAAGGTAGTTAGCGTCATTTTTAGCGATAATTTATAATCTGTTATTCTTAGTGCATACATTTAACTAAAATAATGAATCAAAGTTAGTAACGTTATACACCTTTAAACGCACCAAAATTTACAAAGATATTGTAAATAACAAGGTTGTGCACTTCTCTTTATATGTGCTGTCACTTTCTAACACACAATTGCACTACATAGTGCTAGAAAGGGACACCACCCTAACATTTCTCTTCTCACATGGTACCTATGCATTATTTTTTCATATAGATAGAAATACAGACCTTATAAACTTTGACGGAAAACATATTTTTGCTTGATTTTGATCTTTACTTTAGATGGCTAAGTAACAAATTGTGATCAAGTTGATAAAAAAATATTTCTCTTTGGTTATGTTGGTGATCTGTGCCCTTATTGGTCTATAGCATGACCAAAATATGGACCATGTGACATAACATTTTGATATGCTTGAAGTTAACTGTTATTAGGACATTAAAAACATTATTCGAACTAGTTTTTGCATAATTATTAAAATTTAATAGATTTCAATCATTTTAAACAATGTGTTTATTGTAGAGATGCAACAAATATTGGGCAACTATTCGGTATTCTGCCTATTCAGCAACATTTTGATTATTCGCCCGAATACCGAATATTTAGTCTATTATTCAGAATTCTCCCGAATAGTTTAAATATAAAACTGGAAGGAACTAATAGCTTGTAGATTGTTGCTATTTCATTGTCAGCTGCAGATGCATAATTAGATATCAATCCTCAAATATCTAATTAATTAATTTAGTTTAATATGGAGCGAAACAACATAATATTATTATTGTTATTATTAATAATGGAACACAAAAATTTCGAAATAATGTACCGTGTTACTATGATGTACCTACACGAATGCGCGATTGGGAGTACCGCACGCTCTCACCGTTGTTTTGCCGAATATTCGGTTATTTGGCACATGATCTTGCATAATATTTGGTATTCGGCAAATATACTATTCGTTGCATCTCTAGTTTATTATCATAATAAACAATCTTACTTGTGAACTGTTTTTCTATCAGAATAAGTGACACATAACTTACAAACACTAAGTAACATAAAATGTCGAGATTGGTTTGATATACAATATTTTGAATTAATTGAGAAGAACACTTATCTGTGAATAGTAAGCTGAGGATTAGGTGGATTTTATATAAGTAGGAATATTTGTGTTCAAGCATTGTTGTAAGGAATTAACATTTTGTTTTCATATAATTTTAAGTGTCAGAGAAGCCTTTATACTGTGCGCCTCGATTGCTGATAATAGTTTTATCTTAAAGAGATAGAACTGAATTCTATGTTCGAGGCTATAGAATTTTATATTGTTATATCACATAAAGAATTTATATTAAGAAAAAACATAATGAATTGTTGAAAATTTGATAATCAGTTGACAGAAGTGGACATTTTGCTTAAACAAATTTATTTGAGAAAGTGTAGATTAAAGATTTGCTTGTATCGAAATTTACACTATATGTATAATATAAACAGTACAGAGAGGGGAGTTTATCAAAATGGTGAAATTTCTTCCAACTAATCCAATTTTGATAAAAGATTTATTATTTTATTAAAACTTTGTTGATGCAAATGACTTCTTTTGTCATGTTATTAGTGTTTTGTGAAGTTTGCATTAGATCATTTTGTGCAACCGATTTGTTAAAAGATATAGCTACATTATGAATTTTGTGAAATATGAACAAATATAATGTCTCTTTTATAATATATGTATGTATTTTACAATAGAAATATGTTTTGGCCCTTTGTACATAATATTCTTGAAAATGTCAAAATGTTTTTCACTAGTGAAATGATTTCTATTATTGATTTTTTCACCTTTCTTATTGCAAAACACTGAAGATATTTTGACCAAGAATTGTAAATTTACAACCTTATATAAAACTCGGATATGTTTCTAATATGTTAGAATGATATTTTTCATTTTTATTACTTTGTATTTCACAATAGTACAACTTGTCTTCTGCCCGACGTTTCGTGCAGAAATCCACCCAACATCAACTGGGAAGCAGTGGGTTTTGTGGAAGGCATAAAACATTGATGAGTCAGAAAGATCGGAGATTTTTTAGCAAACGCATTCTCCGATTCACGGTTGCATGGTGAACCAATTGGTGTAGTGAGAGAGCTTACAGTGAGGGTATTTAGACCATGGCCCTGTTTGAATATCTCGATCGCCTTGCAGTATATGCATAAAGACTCATTGTTGAGTATGGGGATTGAATGAGTGGAGTCAAAACCGATACAACATCCATGAGTCATGCTATGCAATTGCTAGGGTTGAAGATATTTTTTTTATAAAACCGTATACCTACTTTTTATAAGATGTGTACATTTTTAATTCAGATTTGACGCATGTATAAAGTCAAATTTTGTATTTGAATTATATTATTGACAATCAATGTTGCATATTCTTATGTTTATTTATTATGTTCATTTTTCGTAAAAAAATATACACATATTTTGTAATCCCCATTACAACTTATTTTATGTTCACAAGGTTGGTATTCCATCTTGTAAATTATTTGTAACGATATGTTTACCATCTATACAAACTCATTTTTATGGTAAATATTGTTACATATTATCTAATCTCTCATTTTTTTCTGTAAAAGTTCTGATGTGGTTTTCAAAATCCAGTCATGTTTATAATATTGTATACATTTTTACATCTCTAAATGCATTGGGAATATACCACTTATTGTAGAACTCTTAAATTGTTTTTTTTTTTAGTTTCTCCATACTATCGCAACATCTCTCACAAGTATGATAGCTCTGTAAGAGGTATACTTACGGGATGTCTTCTGCATGCCATAAAAAAACAAGATATTTAAGATGAGTGATAACGCCTCATCACTGAATAGAAGTTGTTGAATTCTAACCTCACTAAAATTCTTTTTTTTCTATATTTTGCGTTTATGTAAAATATAATCATGGAATATTGTGCATTATTGCAAGGAAGGGAAATAGAAATTATTTAATTTCACATGCATAGACATCACAATCCACATTATTTTTTGACGCAACACCTAGATTGTGTGCAAGTTATTTTTATTAAGTTTTGGTAATTTATTTGTTTGTTTATTTTTATGTTTGTATTTTTTTTTTAATCTACACTGTTCTCCAAAATTATCAATGAACGGTATGGGTTTATATATTTTATAATGTGATAATGTATATTTTTAATAATTGTTTTTCTTGTGTATCTTGTAAATATCATAAATTCGTAATACATTTTTTTTTTAATATTATTTTTATTAAACAATATATCTTACAAAAAGTGACATAAGGTAGTTGGTAGCTAATAGAATTTTGGACTGGTCCATGATTCAAATCACTCCCCCACTCCACCTTCATGATATAAGCTATTATTCATTGTGAGGATATTTGGTGGTGAATTTGGTACAGAAATTCATCTTTAAAAAAATAGTTAAGATGTTATTGAGTATGTTATATACCTACAGTGCCAGATATATATGTAGATATAGTAAATGTAACAAATGTTATGTGATCCATTTTTTGAATTAGATGTGTTTGTATTTCCCAACTGAAAATGGCAAAGGTATTTCTTAGAATTTTTACTTACAAGTCCACCTTTTGATTATTGTATTTTATTATCATGTTTTCATTTATATTTGAAATAATGACAAGATTGTTTTTTTGGAAATAATTTATAATTAAGTGAAAGTAGTTCATCGGTAGCCTGGAGCCAGAGTCTCGGCCTCCAGAACAAGGGGTCCGTGGTTCGATACCAGGTGCCGGCAAACTCCCCTTTCACGACACAAGCTTTTAGTAGCTTACTGTGAAAGGTGTGTAAGGTTGTATTTGGGTTTATAACAAAACCCAGATATATATTTTTTGATAAAAAAATAAGTCCATAAGCTATACTGAAAATTTTTCATGGAATGTAAAAGAAAATGCATTAAGTATTAACAATTATTATTGTTAAACTGTTTATGAAAGAAGCCAAAAAAAATCAGATTAATAATTTCTAGTTGATATTTTCTTACTTCATATCACCCTCTATGTACTTCTCTTTTGTGTTCTTTAAATTTAAATATATTTATTACAAATTTCCGTTGGTACAGATTCAAACTCCATCTGATCTGGCCAGTAGGGATGTACATATTAAATGTTATGCTTGGTACAATAATTATGAGCATTAATAATTTTTAATGAAGAGTTCTAGCTGTATGTTGTACATAACATACCTGTTTCAGTTATTAATTTCACAAATAATATAAATATACTTTTTTATTTCTATGGTTAACAACTATTTCTGGGTAATGATGAATTAGATAGAAGATAAGATTAAATGTTTTGCAACAAATCTACTTTTATTGAGTTGAATTTTATGCAAATATGTACTTTGCATCTATTTTTTAATAGCACAATTTCTCTCATGTATTCTAACTCTTTTAAAATCTAGATTTACTCTATACTTGAAAAACATATTTTTGTATTCAATTGAAAAATAAAAGTTTGTTACATATTTGTGTTCTATTACTATAAAATTATTATACTTTCTCCTTGTACCACAAATTTCTTTACTTGAAAATAATGTGAAATAAACATTAGAAATACACCATCCATTTACAGGAGCATCATTCTAAATATGGAGTTCGTGTCGCAGCTCAAATATTCTGTCAATTTATTATTTTTATTCTTCACTATACGCAGATTGCAAAATTCTTCTCTATGAAATTTATACTCCTGGATAACCTGAAGTACAGGTTGACTTACAAAAAATGATCCAACTCAAATCAAAGAAAGTAATTTCAATACAAAGACATTTTATATCAAGTTTATTATAAAAAGTTTAATACCACGGAATACAGGTAGCACGAAATCTCAGGGATCATAATGCTTTTTCCTCTTCCTTTCAAACAAAATTTTATGTTTCAAGAATCATGTTTCATAAGAAATATTTTGTCAGAATCAGAATGCTACCCACTTCATAATAACGAATTTTCACTTATCTTAAGATGGCACATACTAGTTAGACTCAATAAGTTTGTTGATTCCGAGATAAACCAATGTCCTCTCGCTTTAAACTGCATTATAAAATATGAATGTCATTGCAGTTTGAGTTGTAACATAAAGTTAAGTTATGTGTATTTAAAGGTTCCAATGTGCCGGACAACCTTCTTTCACAGTGCCACCATTCAGATAAAAATGACATCAAAGCGCTGGGAATGTTGTGGAAAGAGGTGATGCAGAGTCGCTCTGATAGGAGGCTGGTACCTGCCCAGTGCTCCCAAGACAAGTGTTGAGGACGATGATTGTGTGTATTTTTAATTTAATTATCTGAGGATATTAATTTTATATTAGTTTATAACTATTTAAAAATAACCTTCATTCTTCGCCTCTAAGAAAGTTAGTGTCCACACTACTGCCCTGCTAAGCAAAAACACAGTAATTACCAAACACATATGGGTCAGAATCACAGACCAAGTTTAAAACTACCTTTTGTGTATTTTTTCAAGTATTAAAAAAACATACCACAGTCGTCACAAATATCTAAGATATTCAATAATTTTTGAAATATGCTTTCTTTTAATAAGCTAATTTATAATAGATATTTGTGACGATTGTGGAAAGTATGTTTTTTGATACTTGAAAAAATACACACAAAAAGAAGTTTTAAACTTGTTCTGCGATTCTGACACATATGTGTTTGGTAATTACTGTGTTTTTACTTAGCAGGGCAGACTACACCTTGGAAACTTATTAGAACAAAGTGTAAGATTTTATTATACAGTAAGAAAAGAATATATCAATAAAACAAAAATAAATTTCATTATTTTTCCATTTATTAGATGTTTTTTATCATCAAAATTGTTTTTTCTGCTTGTCCAATTTTTTCAGCAAAAGTATTGGTCAACATTCAAATTTTTGTAGATATCTTTTGTTGTTTTGCAGAAAATATCAATTTCTCTTGTTTTAATTACACTGGCAACTTTAATTTCTTCGTTTAAATAGATAAGAATATCGTACAAGTGAAAATAAGACAGGAAATGTTTATTTTATACGCAAAGTGAAATTCAGTCTTATTTTTGCATTCAAAAAATGTCATATTTACTTATAACAACCCAAATTACCTGCATATTAATTTATTTTAGTAATTTTATACAATATCACTATCCATTTGATACAATAATTTTGCGTACTGCGCTGGAAACGAAAACATATGTACGAACACGTTTTGTTCTATGAGAAACTTTATACCTGTGATATTGTCTAAAAGGATGGTTTTATCATTTTTATAATAATGAACTGTGCTTTTTTATACAACATTTGTAAAGTCAAGTCTATTATAAGCAAAGTTTTGAGCCTTACCTATACACATTTCTAAACAAAGATGGATATATTATTCTGAATATTATTTCAAAGTGCACCAAAGATAATTTGAATTAAATACTGATATGCAATATAAGGAAACAAGCATATGCATTGATAAAAACTAATTAAGACACTTCTGAATAAAACAAAATTTGAAAAATTTATAAAAGGTGAGAATGTTTTCACATAAACATGAGACATTTTAATCATTGTACCAGTCAAGAAACAGGAGAGAAAATGACATTACTAAGAGGAAAAATAGAATCCAAACTCTCAAGCCAGCATTCCTCTGTATTGCTTGCCGTATTTGTTCATTTCCTTCTTTTACATTTTCCGTAACTCCAGTCACTGTTACGTTTATTCTGTCTATATCGTGATCTTGTTGTAAAACCTTAAAAAAAACACTGCCATTATTATCTTCAATCAAAAAATCATAATATAACTAAAATAATTAATCCTATCATAGAATAACTTATAATTATAAATAAGGGTAGAGATTCTTGATACCAACCTTTTCAGTAAATATTTCTTGAAGTTCTGCAATTTGTAACACCTTACTTTCAATACTCTTTACTTCTTCAGATAAACTATTTAAATCGTTGTACAGTTGAGCATTCTCTGATTCCAAAATCTGCAATTCTTCAGGAGATAAATTATCATCTTCTGTGGTTATGGAAGCGTCCATTTCCGCCGCTACCTCGGAGGACAATTTATTATTAGATGTGTTTACTGATTCAACTTCATCTCCTTCAAATGTTGAAGAACTATTCACTTTATGAAGAATATCCAAAGAATCATTAAATCTTATATTACGTTTCTGCTCCACTTCCAATTTAGACAACTTTCTTATATCCAAGGCCCTCTTTACTCTTATTGCCTTTTGTTCAACTTGTATGACGCATACTGCTTTTAAATAAGCCTCAATTAATTTTAATACACTCTCCATATACTCCATAGTTTGAGGAGTTGCTTTTATTTTCTTTGTATCCTTTTTAAATTCCTGAATAACGTGAGAACATGAATTAATGATTCTCTGTGAACCATTATCTATTTGATCCCTCTCTGCATCAGTCATTTCTTTTCCAGTTTTCAAAAAATTTGAAAAGTTGAGATAAGCGCTTCTATTATCTAAAAGAAAATCACGCAACCTAGTAATTTGACAAGTGATATCCTTTGCTTTGATCACGAAGGCATTCTTAGGTTTTTGCTTCAATATTCTGTTTTTATCATCTTGTTGAACTCCAAAGGCTTTATTCCTAGTTCGGACCGCCTTTACACAAGCTTTAAACAATGGAGTAATATCCATTGCAGATTGATTTTATACACTAGAAAATAATAAATGTAAGTGCAATATCGAGTGATCCTGGTCACAGAGTATTCTGGTATAGTATAATTAATTACAATATAAATAACTATCAATGAATATATTTCAAACTACGTAAACGGATACATAACCAAAAACATGCAATCCGCGAACCATGTCCATAGCTGAGTAGCTGACACATCACAACCACAGATAACCTATATGGTAGAATAGGGATACGTCAAATCGTATAGGTGCATCTCCTTCTAAATAATCTTCTATTTCTTTCAGTTTGGCCATATATTTGGACCATGGATGTATATAGGTAGGTCCTACTCTATCTAGATCCATGATTTGGACGTCGTATTTCATTTCACAACACAGAACATTAAGCATGATATCACACGCTTCTAAGATACTCACCAACATTATAATGAAAAGGGCGGAAAGTAAAATCAACGAAACACTTTCAGAAGATCAATTTGGATTCCGCAAAGAGACAGGTACAAGAGATGCAATTCTGAGTCTAAAGGGTCGTTCACATACGTTCACTTTCAGTGATCACTCCGGATGATCCTCCAAGATGAACAAATGTGAACGGGCGTTTCATCGCTAGTGATCACTAGCGATGACGGAGGAAAGAGATTACCACTCGTCATAATTTTGATGAAAGGTCCTTTCACTGAAACGACCATAAACAAGTTTATTTGTTTAATTCTCTATGAATTTGTATTGAATGTCAGAATCATGTACAAAATTATTATGCAGTCGAGAGCTATATCAATTTAATTTATGTGTTATTTTTAATTTTTGAATTTGTTTAATTATTTTTATACGAAAATACGTCAAACTACATACAACATGACCGTGAGTGTTGACACGGCAGTGAAAGCATAGGATGAACAAATGTGAACAGACGTGTTCACTTTCGATGAACAGGTTTGACCCTGACACTCTGGATGATCATCCAAAGTGAAGCAATGTGAATGCTACTTAAGACTTGTTCTTGAAAAGAGAATAACAGTAAATAGAAACACGTATGTAGCATTCATCGACCTAGAAAAAGCATTCGATAAAGTAGAATGGGAACAACTTTTTAAGACTCTAAACCAGATAGGAATGAGCTATAAGGACAGAAGAGCAATCTGGAGCCTATACAAGAATGAAATGGCTGTAATTAAAAGCGGAGAGAGCTGCGCAGAAGCGAGGGTAGAACAAGGTGTGAGACAGGGATGCTCAATGTCGCCAGCACTCTTTAACTGCTATATACAGCGAGCTATTGATGAACTCAGAGAAGAAATGAAGAACTGGACAGGAGTAAAAATAAATGGGAAAAAAGTCGACATGATTAGATATGCAGACGACATAGCACTGCTCGCAGACTCCGAGATGGAGCTGAACGAAGCCTTAGGGAAAATGGAAAGTATACTGTTGTCAAAGTACAACATGAAAATAAATAAAGATAAAACAAAATGTATGGTCGTTGGAAGGGAGGAAGCGACTGCGAACATTGCCATAAATGGAGTGAGCATCAAACAAGTAAGAGAATTCGTGTACTTGGGCAGCAGAATAAACCAGGACGGACGCTCCAAATCAGAAATTGTGAGCAGAATAAACCAGGCACGAATTGCCTTTAACAAAAAATCCAAAATATTAGAATCCCCTAATATTGATCTAAGCGTGAGGAAGAATCTCACTAAAGCCTTTGTGTGGAGCATTTTGTTATATGGGTGCGAGACGTGGACCATCAGCAAGAGGGAAAGCGGACGGTTAGCGGCATTTGAAATGTGGTGCTATAGACGCATGCTGAAGATTCATTGGTCGGAACACGTCGAAAACGAAGAAGTGTTAACCAGGGTTGGCGAAAAAAGGCAACTCCTCAAAAGAATCTGCCAACAACGAGCAAATTGGATTGGCCACAACATCAGGCACCCAGGACTGCTCATCGCAATCGCAGAGGGCAGGACCGAAGGCACAAATGGCAGAGGTCGACCGAGAGACGCCTATATGGACCAACTGAAGAGGGACATGAGCTGTGGCTCATATATGGAGTTGAAGAGACTAGCTGAGAATAGGGAGGAGTGGAGAAATAAGTCAAAACTCGTTGCAGACCAATCCAATGGATTGTAACTCATTATATATATTTCATTTCTATGAGTGACCTTGAATCTCACTTTCGACGGCATAGTGCACATAAGTCATAAGTACAGTGTTTGGTCAAATCGAGATACAAAGGTAAGTACAAAAAAAACTTTGTATTTTTCAAAGATTATTGTGCAAAAATATGTTTGTTTGTAAATAATAAATCAGTGATTATGATAATGTATTAATTAAGTCTTCAAATTCATAAACAAAGCTATAGTTTAACTTTCAAAATGCTCCCTGTAAAATCTTTGGCCCTTAGCACATATGTGCACTATGCCATCGTTATAATAATCTTTATTTCCCATTTTGGCTGTGGCCTCTAGGCTTGTTCTTGCTCGGTCATTTTTGGGAGCGATCTGATCTAGTACAATAATTGTCCTACGGAACTAGTTCGTACTTCTAGTTCTTTTAGTACTATTAGTTCACTGAATATTTCCATGTCATAATTATTCATTCATGAATGTAGTACATGTACTAATAAGAATACAGGGTACATAATATACTAATTAGTACATGTACTAATAAGAATTTAGGATGCATACAGAGTACATACATAGGAAATGCACATTTATGTAATTTTGTGATTATGAAAATCAATACTTAGTAACTAACAAAGAGAAAATTCAGAGAATATTTTATTTTACTTTATAATTTGCAGGCTTTGGATTTTCATTTCAATAAATTTTAATAATTTTGTTATCGACAGTAGGTACCTACTACATTATTATTTTATATGTTTATGAGACGTTCATAAGGGATAATATTTTAACTAAGTAAGTCTACTAACTTACAACACCGTTATATAAGTTATATATATAATGATACTTTTTCGTCCTTATTGGCGCCATTTTCAATGTTCATAGCAAAACAAAACACTAAAAAGGTCTAACACCAATCTATCTATCTACCACTCTGTACTAGAATACTACCTACTAGAATGTACTTGTACAGTACTTGGTGCTTCTTATTAGTTCTTTGACGTCACTGAACTAAAAGAACTAATAAGAAGCAAAAGAGAAGGCACTATATCCTTTATAGAATCATCACATCAACTATCTCACTCGCACTCGTTAAAAGTTCCGACATAAACCGAGTGGCGCCGAGCGGAGATGCCGAACGTCACTGGCATTACTTTAGTTCTGTCCGATTGGGAATGAATGAACTAAAAGAACTAAGAGCGAATAATATACGGAATAGTTCATTCTAGTACAGTACTGGGAATTAGTTCCTAATAGTACCTAGTACATGTACTACACAAGCCTAGTGGCCTCATTTACTTTTTGTCACTTGGTTTTGTTGTTGAGCCGACTGCTATGTAAAATCTGTTTATTTCCGAAGGAACTAACAATCGGTAATTTGTTTCGGAACATTATTTTATATTTTTGAGAAAATCGTTTCTTGGCGCTAGTATTTCAATAATGGCTGATCCTCGTATTCGTCAAATAAAAATTAAAACTTCAGTTGTTAAGAGGTTAGCAAAAGAAAAATGTGTTTATGAAAAAGAAGTGGAACAACAAAAGGACAGGATACAGAAATACAAAGACGAAGGAAAGGACGAATACGATATTAGAAAACAAGAAGAAGTTTTGCAAGAAACATTAATGATGGTTCCAGATTCCATTCGGAGGTTAATATAAAATACTTCGCAGTTATACATAAATTGGGGATACTTCAGATACCACATTTCTTGATATTTAACTTAAATCATTCTTTCGTTTCAGGTTGTCCAAAGCGCATGCCGAATTAAAATCTATTTTAGATTCCGAACAAGACTTAAAGGAATCTGGAGACTACATTGCCGCATCCCAAATTCTGGAAGAAACTGCCCCTATCATTTCTAACCAATAAAAAAGCACATACAAAAAGACATTGCATATTAAGTTGTGTTTTTTTCTATATAAGGACTTAATTTTACAACTAACCAAATATGTCATTCCAAAATAATCCAGTGTATATTTATGACACCTCATATCAATGGGTGTCTCCAAATAATGTAAATGTTCCCAATAACAAAATGCGATATGTGGCTGTTACAAAAAAAGATGATGAAAAATTTGTCAGTGAATGGCTTTCAACACTAGCTTCAAAGTCATCCGCAGTTGATACCTCGAACCATTCCAACTTACCAGGATTGCGTCGATCAGTTAAACACGTGTTCAATAACTGTCAAAATATTCGAAACATAGAGGCAGTGTTACGAGAAAATGTTGCTAATTTCAGTGAAAATGAGTGGAATGAAAATATCCGTAAAATTGCAATTTGCAAGAAAACAATTGCCGATCATTCTGTATGGAATAATCTTCATGGTAAGGAACAATTGAAGAAAAAAATATTAAAAAGATCTAAGAAACGGTGTCGTCTTAAAAGGAAGCGAAACGAACAAAGGCAGCAGAAATTGGAAGAAAGAAAAATTTTAGAAACAAAAAGGAAACAAATCGACGAAGAAATTGAAAAAGTTAAAGAGGATTTGGAAAGAAATAAAAAGGTAGAAATTATATGATTTGTATCACTTAAATTAATAATTGTATTTCTATACAGCTGTCACATGAAATGTGTCTAAGACTTTGCCTGCAATAGTTTTTATGGTCATTGTGTTTTGTCTCCGAACTTTGTACATATTTGCCAACTATCTGTGAAAAATTTAAAACACAACGCTCAAAAATCGAGCTTTTCAGTCTAACTAGTGTTTTTTATTGGTGGAAATAACAACCTACTTATTCGGTTCGGCCAAAAGTTCTTGTTAAGTTCGAAAATCCAAAAGAATGATTCTTCTGGTCTTGTGAAGTGATTATCAGTCTAAAATATTCTGCCCCCCCCCCCCAAACCTACATGATATTATCCAAGAACCTTCACATTGGTCTACCTAGCAATCTTCCACCCACAGATGTGTTTTAAAGCATGTATATATTAATAAATCTGAAGATACCATTCTAGTTAGATAATTTCCGAATAAATCAAGTTGATATATATTTTATGAAAATCTATCTCTTTTATCTATTTATATCATCACAAGTGGAGTATTCAGCAGACCAATGGTAGGTTTGTAAGAAACATGTGATTTTTCCTCTCCTTGCCAGTAGAAATGAAGACATTCAGAATGGATAGCATACCTTATAGCCAAATTAAAGATGTTGAATGACTTCAAATACCAATTTGAATTTTTTAAATATATTGGATATATTATATTCTGTTATAGGAAGAAGAATTTAAGGTTCTTATGGACAATGTCTTGAAAGATGTTAACAAACGTAAAACAACAGCAAGGCGATATATATCTCTGTTGGATGCCCTCGTCAAGTTAAGAAGTGCTAGAGAGAAGACTGCTCAAGGACGTGGAGACAAAATTAATCTGCAAACGTCTCAAGAATTTGCTTCTAATATTGGTAAGTAATTCATTTCATAGATAAAACTTATTTCAAAGCTGTGTAGATTCATACCAAATATTTGATAATATCTTCCCATTTCGTATTCTAATTCAGGATGACTCCATATTGAATGTTATTTGTGCTTCAAGTTTTAAAATTTGTTTTGTTAATTTGTTTACTACCTTCCACTTCTTTTGTTGGGTAGACAAAGAAGATTAACCACTACAATCAAAGTATTGTGTATTAACAGCAAGTTACACTGTATGGCAAGCACTATAATTGATTCAATTTATGGACATACTAATAATTTTTTCAGGACAATTAAAAAATATTTGGGAGGTGGCCTTAAAAGAGTATTCAGTGGAAGAGTGTGATCTTAAAAAGAAATTAAATAATACAAGGCACTCATCTCCGCCAACAAATTTACCCAAAACTGATATTGATGCGTATGTAAAGATGTGGAAATCTTTACTGTTCGGCCATGAAGATAAAATGCCACAGAGAGATTTTCAAGATAATATCCAGAATTTTATATATGTCAGGTAATGATAACCATTTGTACATTATCTTTCTACACAATAAAATTACAGAGAAACCTCTCATAACGAGTAATTCGCATAAGGAGCAAAAAAACATGAAAAAGTTGCTCCATTAACGAGCGACATTTCGTATAACGAGTTACAGAGAAAGGGTAAGTCCCTTTTTCACAACATTCACTTGTGAGCCGGGACTTCCGCACACGCACCATTACATCAGTCTGTGTTTAGCACCCATTCCTTAGCGTGTTGGTTGTTATTTTCCTTTAGCATGATGATTTTGTCATAAATTCATATTTTTATTTACTTTTTTTCGAAATCTAAATTATATTACAAGTTGTTACACTCCTTTATAAGTTGTTTTATTTGAATAAACGTTAGTAAAAAAAAAATCATTGAGTATTCTTTCGGCATGGAATGCATTATCGTATTTTACATTGATTTCTTTAGAAAAAAAATGTTTTGCTTAACGAGTAAGATTCCGGAATAAATTAAACTCGTTATGAGAGGTTCCACTGTAATAGATTTATTCTAACCCTTAATTTAGTTTTTATTTATTTTTATTTAATGACAAGTGTGTAATAGTGTCATATGTGAAGAGTGTGGAATGTGAAGAGTGCTGGGGAAATAACAAGTGAATGAATGTGAATAAACTGGTAGTTTGGGCGAATGAAAAGAATGAACGAGGACAGAATGACTAAGAGGATATACATCGCTGAGAGAAATGCTGATCAGAGATGTGGCCATCAAGGATTAAATAGCAAGATCATATAAATCAGATCCTACAGGAGGGATGCATTGAATTGGAGAGCATAGGTACATGAAGAAGAATTATATGATAGTGAAGGAAGGGAAAAATATATTTAACCTGTCCGTGAGTGAATAAAGAAAAAATAGAAGTGTATGGCAGAGTGAATTAATTCAACTTTCACTTTTTGGATATTTTTTTATTGCATGTTATAGAAAATGATCCTTAGAATAAATGTTTAAGAGGAACCAACTCTCAAAAATTAATAATAACGGAGTTATATAACAAAAACAATTGTGATACGTCATGTCTGCTCCGGTATAGTCAACAACGGGTTCAACATAGGAATATTTATTATTATTAAAAATATTTATTTTTATTTGTTTTTAACAAAAACTTATGTAGGTACTAAAAACTAATTAAATTGTCCAGAATTAGCAAAAAAAGTAAAAAAAAAATATCACAAAACATTCCATAAAATAACACCCATAGCGCACGAACGCACGCAGCAAAATGGTTTGCAACCGCGAGTGGCGGTTAGGTATTTCAAGCGGCGGTCACGTGACATTTTGTATAGGCGATAAATAAGGTCTAAACACGCCTATTTTTGATTTTTTTCCTTGTGATTGGTAAAGTACATCCGACAGATTGGACCAACGATGAAATTGACGAATTTGGCGGGAGTACCAAAATATTACTGGATCAAACGCACCAGTGCGTGCGTACTCCAGATCCCATAATATTTTTTGCACGCACCGGTGCGTTGGTACTCCTTTACAGGTTAAGAATAGGAATAATTGGTTTTCAATCCTTCTTGCTTTCTTGAAAGGAAAACAGTATGATGGTGATGTTGATTATATTTTATGACTGTTAATTTGTGAAATGTTTCATATGTTTATTTATATAACAAGTTTTATGTTTTTTTTTTTTCATGACATCCTAGAAATCAATGGGATCAACTTATATCCAATACCAACAGAGCGACATCACTTCCTATAGGATGGGTCGTGCCTCCAGATCGCCCAAAACTAAACTGGGCTGCCTACCAATCTCATAAAATGTAATAAAATTACCATCACTTTGTTCTACCAACAATGTACCGTTCTTAAAATAATCCAGAGAGAAATTTATTCTACCCAACACGTTGTTTTAAGTTGGAAGCCTCTAAAATTAAGACATAAATTTCAAATATGGAGCAAGTAAGCACTGGTGACAATATAATATAGATTTTTCAATTACTTGAATAACTCTGTCATATATTTTTAAAATATCTTATTTTGCTATATTTTTAGACATCTACGATAACTTTCCTTTTTTGCTTGTACACAAAAAATATTGCATTTATTTTATATCTTTTATTATTTGTATTAATAAATCTTTGCACTTGCTAAATTATGTTACGTTTTAGTTTTAAATACTAATAAAACTTTTTTTTAAATAAACGTTAATAATTATTATAATATTTCTGTTTTTAATTTATAGAATCCATTCCTACAAAATTTGTTTAAATTTTGTGAAATTGTCTGTTTTCAACATATTATATATATATATACATGTATATATATATATATATATATATGAATGACTGTGTGATCAAATTTTCATCGGAAATGCATGTGCAACATGCATTCCATTAATGAAAGATCACTTGATTTTACGCAGGAGATAGTATGAGGTGAAGGTTTTACTCCATTTCACTGCGTACAGTCGGGCAGAGACTTGGCTCTTGCCTTTGCATGTGGGACGAGACACGGCCCGTCACCGGAACATGCAGATTGGATTTGCAGAATAGGTGTTGTGTTTCTGCATTGTGTATACATGTGCTTCTTCAGGACCATCTCGCAGAATGGCCGACACAACATTAAATCCAGTATGCGGGGAGTGTCGCATATTATGAATGACTGTGTGATCAAATTTTCATCGGAAATGCATGTGCAACATGCATTCCATTAATGAAAGATCACTTGATTTTACGCAGGAGATAGTATGAGGTGAAGGTTTTACTCCATTTCACTGCGTACAGTCGGGCAGAGACTTGGCTCTTGCCTTTGCATGTGGGACGAGACACGGCCCGTCACCGGAACATGCAGATTGGATTTGCAGAATAGGTGTTGTGTTTCTGCATTGTGTATACATGTGCTTCTTCAGGACCATCTCGCAGAATGGCCGACACAACATTAAATCCAGTATGCGGGGAGTGTCGCATATTATGAATGACTGTGTGATCAAATTTTCATCGGAAATGCATGTGCAACATGCATTCCATTAATGAAAGATCACTTGATTTTACGCAGGAGATAGTATGAGGTGAAGGTTTTACTCCATTTCACTGCGTACAGTCGGGCAGAGACTTGGCTCTTGCCTTTGCATGTGGGACGAGACACGGCCCGTCACCGGAACATGCAGATTGGATTTGCAGAATAGGTGTTGTGTTTCTGCATTGTGTATACATGTGCTTCTTCAGGACCATCTCGCAGAATGGCCGACACAACATTAAATCCAGTATGCGGGGAGTGTCGCATATTATGAATGACTGTGTGATCAAATTTTCATCGGAAATGCATGTGCAA